>VYZM01002441.1:454436-512480 GCA_013398915.1 Dromas ardeola | reverse complement strand
ATTTTGGCAGGGTTTGTCTGACTCGCCTCTTGGGGAAGAAAATTCTGTCTGCCTGGGAAATAGTCCTGGGGAGAGGGGCAAATGACAACATAAAAGAGATGCTGGGGAGCTCAGCTTAGGGTCAGCTGGTGGTACGTTGGTTTCCGTGCATCGTGCGGTTGCAGATCCTCCTGGAGACTATGCTAAGGCACATGGAAAATAAGGAGGTGACTGGTGACAGACAACATGGCTTCACTAAAGGCAAATTGTGCCTGACAAATTTGGTAGCCTTCTACAATGGTGTTACAGCATTGGTGGATAAGGGAAGAAAAACTGACATCATCTACCTGGACTTGTGAAAAGCATTTGATGCTGTCCCACACAACACCCTTGTCTCTGAGTTGAAGAGACATTGATTTGATGGATGGACCCCTCGGTGGGTAAGGAATTGGCTGGATGGCCGCACTCAAATTGTTGCAGTCAATTGCTTGATGTCCAAGCGGCGAGCAGTGACGAGTGACATTCCTCAGGGTTCGGTACTGGAACTGGTGCTGTTTAACATCTTTGTTGGTGACATGGACAGTGGGATTGAGTGCACCCTCAGCAAGTTTGCTGATGACACTAAGCTGTGTGGTGCAGTCGACACACTGGAGGGAAGGGATGCCATCCAGAGGGACCCGGACAGGCTTGAGAGGTGGGCCTGTGCAAACCTTATGGAGTTCAACCAGGTCGAGTGCAAAGTCCTGCACCTGGGTCAGGGCAATCCCAAGCAAAAACACAGGCTGGGTGGAGAATGGATTGAGAGCAGTCCTGAGGAGAAGGACTTGGGGGTGTTGGTTGATGAGAAGCTCCACGTGAGCTGGCAGTGTGCGTTTGCAGCCCAGAAAGCCAACGGCATCCTGGGCTGCTTCAAAAGAAGTGTAGCCAGCAGGTCGAGTAAAGTGATTTCTGCCTCTCTACTCTGCTCTTGTGAGACCCCACCTGGAGTACTGCGTCCAGTTCTGGAGCCCCCAACATAAGAAGGACATGGACCTCATGGAGCAAGTCCAGAGGAGGGCCATGAAGATGATCAGAGGGCTGTAACATCTGTCCTGTCCCCAGAGAGAGTCTCCAGGGCCTTACCCTGCCTATTCATGAGGGTAAGGAAATGTCACCTCCACCCTGTGACCATGCCAAGGCTTTAGCCATCGGGGTGTAGGAAGTGTTTCTGGGCTCTGAAGGCTTTGTGGTGTGGCTTGTAGGAGCAGAAAGATTCTCTTCCTAGGGCTGCAGTCACCAGGTTTTAACAGGGCTGGAGCTTGCCTTCCTTGGGTTCTCAGCTGTTCAAGGCTGCAAAGACGACTGTGAAGATCAGACTCGTGTGCTCTCTTGTTCCCAGCCTACCACTTCAGTGGGCAGGTTATATGAGTATCTGCATCTGTTTTCAAGGCAGCCTCTACCCGCACTGTCTCTTATTTGCACCCAGTTGAGTTTATTGCTCGCAATCTCTCTGCTCTGAGACTCCTCTCTGATTTTCTTCTCTGCAACCCCCCCACTGGGTGCTTTCCAGCGCCTCCCTGGCTCACTCTATAATCAGATCAGCTCCCGCAGGGATCCATGGAGGGACTCTCATTCTCGGTGTCTAACTGATTGGGTTTGTTTCAACACAGGCTGATTGTGAAGAGGTTCTCTCAGGGCTGTGTGGTATCTCTGCCTTTGGAAATGGAAATGCCCTGCTATTTCAGCAGTTAATCATGGCCTTTTGCTGATGAGCCTTGGCTGAGCTTTGCATGGAGGTTTTTCTTTGGAAGGTTTTTATTCCAGGTGATGTGTTGGCATTGCTTTTTTTTTTTTTTTTGGTGTGTGTGTGTTTTATATTTTTTCCCCCCTCCTGCTTGAGGCTGGCTGCTGGAGGAAATAAGAAAAGGGGTGAGCACCAACCTGCAGCCAAATTTCTTGGCTTAACTTCCGTGGTCAGCTTCCTCCTTTGGGAAGATGTGCCCCTGGGGATGACTCACTATTTTCTTGGTTTGCAGCTTGCATTTTGAAATGGCTCTTGCCCGGATCAGAGTTAGTCACCTTTTTAAGGATTCTGGTCCAGGTTTTTTCATGTCTCCGTCCTCACTGGTCTGTTGTAACAGGTTTCATTTATCCAGCTGCATCTGGACTCTGCTCCTCTGCATTTTGTGTGACCAGTCATGCCTTCTGCCTGCTCACAGACCACCCAAAGGCATTAAATGGTGACAACAGTGGTAAGTTAGGAGCCCAAGCTCCAGCTGGGTAGAAGGTTGCTGGCAGGGTGGTTGAGCTCAAGACCATGTTAGGCCGCCAGATCCCACCTCAAGGTTGGAAGTGTCTCTAGGTGTTCCCTGTGTAGTGGACCTTCTTCTTGGACTGGAAACTTTTCGGTCTTCTAGAGGGCTGCAGAAATTCAGTCTCCTACTTTCCCCAAAAGGAGGATGTGTTCATTAAAACAGCCTGTACTCCATGCTCAGTCTCCAGCCAGATGTATTCCCCTGATGGGCTTTCCTATTGTTTAAGCCAATAGAGTCCAAGCCTTCTCCCAGTGAGCTCAATCTCCTATCTGCTGTTTCTATAGCAACCTCTTATCCTAAAAGAGTCTGAAATCCCTTTGTAAACACAGCTTGAGGATATGCCCACAAACACACGTGGGAGGGAGGATGGCAGGTGCCCCAGAGCCCAGAGGGGCACCCAAGAGGAAGTCAAGAGTCATCTTGTTCCGCTCTGGCTTTGCAGGCAGATTTGAGAGCTTTATTTTTGCCAGCCCAGCTGGTGCTTTAATAACTCTGCTGCTGTTCTGCACTCAGAGGAAAATGGCCAGAAGACCTGTTGTGCCTGGAAGCGGCTCTGGGCCACTGCAGGACCTTCATGGCCTGGGCCTAGTACGTCCCTGGCTCACAACCCTTGGCCTCCTCCTGGCAGCCTTGCATCTAAGGAAGCCTTGATCCAGCATCCCTGGACAGCAATGGAGACATCCCCTTGAGTTTAATGGGGATGGCACATGTGGTACGAGCAGGGCACAACCTGGTTTCTCTGCAAGATTGTGAAGCCAAGCACAATATGCCATTGGGATAGAAACAGAGTTAGTGAACTCAAATACGGTCCCAAATTTGTGATGGGCCATAAATCCTTGTAGCTCCCCTGGTTAAATCCAGCATGGATCACAATTCCTCTGAACACAACTTTGCTGCTGCTCCCCTGTTCCCCAGGTATTCTGAAGTCCTTCCTCTGGCTGAGACACTGCTAATAGTTATGATTCTTTATTTGCCTGATGATGGCACAAAAAGACACCAAGGTTGGTGGCAACAATTGATCAGACAGGTCTGCCTTCAGGGATATAGACATTCGTCTTGCCTTTGTCCATGTGTACCTGGTACCTCCTGAGGTCCTTGAGTTCCTCAATGGCTGTGTGGGACTTAACTACTTGAGGATATTTTTCTACCCTTGTCTGTGGATTTTTGGCCTGAAATTTTCTAGAGGAAATCTCGTGGCATAGAGAGCATGTTTACCTACCTTGTGCCTAGAATAGACAAAGGGGTGGTGTAAAGCCCACACAAAATGCTCTGAGGAAAAACCTTCTGGTCCCCCATCCTCACTGAGACCAGTAAGCAATGGATGGACACCCACAGTATGTTTCCGGAATGGTTTTAGTGAGGCAGTAGAGAGCAACTGATTTTCCCCAGCATGCAGGCAGTTCAAACAATCTGGAAGCTGAAATAAATATGTGATGGCAATGTTTCTAGCACAGACCAGAAGAATTATTTGTCCTTCCTCTGGCACTTCCTGATAGCTGAAAATGTCAGGAAAACACATCTATAGAGGTGTCAAATTCTGCTGTCCCCAGGCAGGGGACGGTTGACCACGCATGTGGCCAAGCTGATGGAGTCCCTTCAGAGCCACCTCAGAAGAGGAGCCCAGCCACAACCTCTTCTCAACACGTCTTTCCTGGAAGTCCTCAAACACTGATTGTGTTTGACTTTAATGTGCCAACGGCCTTCTGAGGAAGTGCTTCTTCCTCTGCCCGGCTCTGTTGCAACATCAGTTGTGTGAATGATTCTGAGCACGTGGAAGTTGTGGTTTAGCACATAATCAATTTCATTGAAAGGAGCAGAGGGGTTGGGTAGCAGAGGAGCAGAGAACCTCCATGGTGTAGAAACACAAAACAATTGTCATGAAATTATGCTGATTATTCACGTATTAATTGGAAAAAGGAAAAGCTCTGGAGGAGGATGAAACGGCTAATTTCCCTTGTGAGACAGGCACAGAAAGGTCTCTTAGAGCAAAATCCACCCCCTGGGAAGCCCTCCCTCAGCCTAGCTGAGGCAACGTTAATAACACAAACCCAGGGAACTTGTCCTGGGCTTTTAACGTGACTGGTTAGACAGGGTGAGGTGACAGTGTCTTCTCACATGCTTATGTTCCACCTCCCCTCCCAAGGTTAGGTCTGGGTGGAAGCACAGAGCTGCCTTGTTGACACTTGGGCATCAGCCCAGACCCTGTTACCAGCTGTTTAGCCCTGGAATGGGGCTGGGGATCTTCACAGACGGGGGTCTGGGAGCTGGTGGTTAGAAGTAAACCAAGAACTGTCGCCTCTGCAGGTGAAGAGATCATCCTCATGCTAGACTGAAGCATCAGACCTTCCAGGCAACCCTAGCCGCAGGGAGCCTTGTTTGTTCGTAAGAAGATCTCTGCCAGCTGTGAGAGGCTGGAAGGGGAGCAGGGAGGAGAAGACACAGTTGTTGCTGGGAGACAGGGAATGACAACAGTTGAAGTCACTTCCCTGGTTTTTGGTGCGTGCTTGCCTTTTTTTTTTTTTTTTTCCTCACAGGCTTGTGACTGTCTGTACCTGTGAAAAATGGACTCTGAAAGCCAATACACAGGAGAGGGAGGTGTGAAAATCCTGACCTTGGAGATGCTGGGAGTGTGACTGTTTCGGTGACTTCATTTATTTTGCTGCTTTACTTTAAGGGTGTGCTGTTGTGTAGTTTAAACCCTGGCCAGAAGTTCAGCGCAGTTTTAAGCCTTTGGTGTGGATTGCTCTTTAGATCCCGCTCCTTTTTCTTTATAGTTGCTTATTGCCAGGCCAAACAGCCTGGTGCTGGGACATCTCCATCCCAGAGGTGATTCGGGCACTTCAGGTTTCTCACCATAAGGAAGTTGGTCAATCCTTGAACAGTTGTTTGCGCACAACACACAGCAGTTTGATGTGGGTCAGGGATTAAATTGCTGGCCAGGGTGAAATTGTCCCTTCCTGCCTTCACTGAGGGGACAGGAGGGCCTAAATCATGACAACTGACATCTTACTCGAGAAGGGGTGATTATGAAGGTCTTTTATATATATATATATATATATATGAAGGTCTGTGTGAGGTCTTACCTCACACAGACTCGTATCAAAGCAGTCTTGCTTTCAACAAGAAGCATGTAAAGTAGCAAGAGCAATGCCCCCCTGCTTACTTAAACAGATTATTTGCCTTAGTAATGAAGGAAGAAAATATGAGCAAGAACAAACTGCTCCAGACCTGCTGTTTATTTAAGAGCTTGTGTACGTGTATTGTTACACAGGCTGATCCCGTGGTGAGAAGCGTGGTCACAGCTGTGTGGGAGTGGGCTGAAGTGACAGACTAAAACACATGTGAGCTCCAGGTAGTCGATGGAGAGATCCCCCGGCTCCTCAGGGCTCTGCAGCGTGAGGAGCAAGGGTTCTTGGCTTAATCGTGCCTGTGCCTTGGACTGACTTCAGCTTTCCATGGGAAACTCTCCCTGTGCTTGCCAGTCTGGCTGCTTGCCAGGGTTAGCACTGGGGTGATGGATGGTGGTTTGGATGTCACCCAGGCAATGAAACCTTGGTCTCCTGCTCCTGGGCAGGCACCATTGTCTGCGGTTGTGTGTGAAGGCTCGTGTTCCCTGCTCTTCCCCAGGGCTGCTGAAGGAGATGGGCAGCTCTGACCTCCCCAGAGAAAAGCCAACCTGCTTCCCCGAGCAGCCCGTGAGAAAACCGACAGTCCTTGGGGACAATGAATTGAAGGATAGGGAGAGATGAGATGGAAAGCCTTTGAGAGCCAGTGCCCAAAGAGGTCTGGCTGGGAACTGTGGTGTTTGCAGTGGGGGCTGAGTTGCGCGAGGCTGGAGGGATGACCATGAAGATGGCTGCTTGATTGTTCAAACCAGGACTGGGTCTCTGGAGAGGAGCACTGCGCAGCTGCTGAGTTTGGGTTAGGGTGACCAGTTATCCCTGTTTAGCCAGCCTGGTATGGAGGTCCTGAAAAAGCCCTCGGGAGTCTCTCTGGGACATGGGATGTGTCAGTACTTATCTCAAACTGAGACTTTGGGAACCACCTGCTGCCAGCGCTATGGCAGGACAAATGGGGACAGAGGGCTCAGACCCAGCCTCCCCTCGGCTTGGTGGTGGCTCATGCTGAACCAGAGAACCAGCAAGATGTTCCCTGAGCAGCAGAGCTTAAAAAACCCCACACCCTGTATTTCTGTTTCCCTAGGGTCTAAAAAGGTACGAGTGGGGCATTGTACGCTCTCCCAGGGTGCTCTCTGGTGTCTAGTAAGGGTCTGAGCCGTCCTCGCAGCCTGTCTCAGCAGGGTGGACACTGGGGATCTGCCCCGTCCTCTGCCCGGTCCAGCAGCACACACGCAAACTGAGCCTTCTGACAACCTCCACCTCGTGAGCTACGTGGGCTGAAATTAGCTGACCGATTAAAAAGTTATGAGGGTGAGCTGACACACAGGCAGTTACACGTGGTGTGCTGTTGCCTTTCTTCAGAAAACCTGCTTAATAACAGTAATAAATCCAGCAGCTTTGCGGCCCTGGTGATGTATCAGCATGCTGTCACACTGATGGCAAAACACTTCAATCCAAGCAAGCAGAAGGTGATGGGCCTGTGGAGAGACATATGTTCCTGCTCTATTATTTTTATTGTCCTTAATAGCAGTGTTTTCAAAAGCCTTCCATTTCCTGATCACACCTTTAAGTGACAAAAGCCGGTCTCCGTACGGCGGGAGGGCAGGAGGAGAGGCCAGATGAGGCAGGGGGCAGGGACACCCTCTCCGGCAGCCGCTGTTTAAGCCCCGTGGCTGCGGGCAGAGCGGGTTGTGCCGCTGAGATCACAGTGTTCCTGAGAAACCATTTGCTTCGTATTTAACCCTCTCTGGCTGCAAGCAGCGGGGTGTGCCAAGGAAGCCCTGCCACCCTCGATCAGCTCATCCCTGTAGAAGCTGCCCTGAAGAGGACCCAGCTCTCAGCAGATTAGCCATGGCCCATCTGGACCGATTTACAGGCAGAAGAAGCACCTGGGCTGGTTTCTTTGCTGTCCTCCCCAGAACTATCATTGACACCTCTCTCCTCAAGCACCAAGATCTTGGTAGCCAGCTTCATCTCAACTGGCATCACGGACCAGGAGGGGGAGAGGGTGCATTTGATCTTTCCCTGCTGCCCCCAGCTCCTAACCAAAGCAGGAATGGGGGCTGCAGCTCCCCCAGCACTCTGTTGGAATGGGATGCCTCTAAAACTGTATCTTTTGCTGAGAGTTGACAAATCCCTCCCTGCGAGGGGTGACCAAATGATTTCGCTGATCCGGGGGTGGGGGACCCTCCCAGCAGGGTCACACCAGCTCTGGCCAGGAGCCAGACCCTATCCCAGGGGCTGTCACCTAGGTAGGGCAGCAACCCGCTCTGTGCCCAGAAACCCTCAGAAGCTGCTAAATCCGAGATCTTCGGAGAGATCAGAAGGAATCTATAATGTCGGTGCTGAGACTTTCGGCCTGACAACTTCTGCTTCTAAGCATTAGAGGAAAGCGTCACCCTGCAATGGCAGTGGAGAGTGCACCTGGCCCTGGGCTGGTGACGAATTGCAAATCACTGGTGTTTTGTAACCGGGCAGCTTCTCGCTCCGTTCTCCACCTGCGGGAAGAGACCTCTCTCCTGCAGATCAAAACAAAACAGATTGAAGTTAAGAGTTCAGACGAAGAAGCCTGTCCACCCAGGGAACCCTGTAAATTGCTCTGACGTCTCCCTGGGAGAGCAGGGGGATACACATGTATTTGCTCTCCATTTCCAAAGAAAATGCGACGGGGGGAGGGCTGGAGGCAGCGAGAGGGAGTTCAGGAGAGAGCTGCCTGTGTGGGTGGAAGCGCTGACAACCAGGAAACTTCCAGTCTAATAGAAAATGCAACCTGATGGATGCATTTAACGGCGAAGAGATCTGGGGTTTCAACGCCTGACAATCAAATGTGTGTGTGTGGAGGGATGGGGACTGCTGAGAAGAAGAGAGTCCCGATCCATCAGCTCCTGTGTGCCTGTGAGAGCGGGGCCTGCCTGGGGGTTTAAAGCTGAGCCCATGCCAAGTGATGGTTTGAGCAAACCGACTGTTGTAAGTGGTGGAAACGGTCCAGCCTCCCCCATCAGTGGTTGCTCTCCCCCAGTAAATTCAGGGTATTGCCTTTCAGATGGGTTAGTACAGAGGTCCCTGCCCTGCTGCAGCCCACCCTCACTTGCAGCACCGTGCCTGGGCCAAGCCTGTCTGAGCCCAACACGCAGCATCATCTACGTGGCCTCTCTGACCTTCATGGGCCAGAGACAGGGCATTTGGCTCTGTTTTCCCCTTTGGTCAATGCAAAAATGACAGGTCCTTTGCTCTGCAAAACGCTGGTAGCACCAGCAGGAGGAAAGAAACCAGTTTTGTCTGAATGGAGTGAGGGGGAGAGGCAGAAAATGAAAGGACGCATCCCTGCCAGTCTGTGAGCTGGGTTGGTTTCAGTGATCAAAGGTGACATTAGAGCGGTGCTGGGAGAGGAGCTGCTTTAAATAAGTGGGTTTCATCTTAATTGCATCTCTCTAAAGCCAGTGTAGCTGTCATGCAAAGAAACCTTTCTGAGCCAGATCCTGATTGACGGGATGGAGCAAAGGAGGAACGGGAAGGGGGAAAGCACGGCTGCGTCCCCAGTCTTCGGCGAGGAAAGCTGGAAGAGGCTGGGACTTGCCAGGATGCAGTGATGCATGTGTCCCTGGCACTCTGCTGTGCCGGGGTCTGGGTTTCAAGACCTCGCTGGGGAGAGCTGGCAGGATGATGGACTTGAAGGAAAGAGCAGCGGCTTCTGCAGGGTGTCCCCGGGGACTGCAGGCAGCCCATGGGGATTTCTGCCCCATGTCATGTCTGTGAAGGAGGAGGGATGAGACCAGTGGTGTCTCTTCTGCCTGCCCAGGGCCTGACTCTTGGAGCTGCCACATCCACAGGGACATGGACAGGAGTTGAAGCCTCCTCTGGCTCCAGCACTGAGGGTCCCTGCTCCCTCCAGCCGAGGGGTCAGGTCTCTCCGAGTGCCCATCCCCAGACATCTTACAGATCTCCCGTGCAGAGGTGTGCCCACCCCAATCCTGGCAATGTCTAGGTCCTCACATTGGAACCAGGCTCTGCAGCGCACCAGGCAAATCACCGGTGTCACTGTCCCCTTGGTCCCCCACCAACCTGCTGGGGTCTCTGCTCTCCCCAGGCTCTGTCCTGCTGTTTGATTTCGAGCTGGGAACACACAGGTGCTCTGTGCGTGCATGTGCAGAAATATCCCTCTGCTTGCTTCTGAGATATGAAAGCGGCTGATGGAGCACTGGTTAATTATCTCATGTGAATTCGCAGGGGCTGGCAGGACGTGGGGGTGTGAGGATAAGGGAGAGGATGGCACCTGCAGAGCACAATCCTCTGGCTCAGCCTCCTGCCCCTCCTTGCAGCTAGACTGTTAAGACCTGGGGATGAAACACACTGGAGCAGCTTTAACTCCATCGCAGACCCGGGAAGTCTGGTGGTGGGAGAGGCAAGGTGGTGGCCATGTGGACCAGCTGCCCAAGGGCTGTTTAAGCCAAGCTGCCATGCAGGTAGGTGGGATTGGATTCAAAGTGGCTGTGAGTGATGTGAGAGGAGATGAGACAGAAGCCACACTCTAGAGGTGTGAACCAGGAAAGGGAGTGGGAAATAGGGGCTACATGGCGACCTGAAGGGAGTTTTGGACAGGTTATGAAATATTTTCTGGCTTTTGATTTTTGCCAGCTGGCAAAACTCTCCCTTTCTAACAATATTGGTTTGCAGCAGCTGCACTGTGGCTGGAGGGCTGGACCCAAAGCTTCCATGAAAGTGCTGGTGCTCGTGCTGCTCTTCTATAATCAGCTGGCTTCCCTGTTGGCTGATTTTAGGGTCAGAGCTGTTGGCTCTGGGGCCATCTACAGTTCACTAGAGGTTGGGCTGAGGGTCCTCTGTGGAGGCTGTGCTGGCAGGTAAATGAAGTGGGTCTCATAGACCTCTCTCTGTCTCAGTACATTGAGATCTGTAGCATCTCTTGCATGGCTTTTAGCCCTTGGTGGCAGTTGTCTGTCCCCTGGAAGCCTCTGAAAGAGGGGTTAGATATGCTGGGAGGAGATATGCTTCCCAGTCCTCCATGGTGCCCTGGAGAGCCCTTCTCCATTTGCGGGCAAAACCAGGCAGGGATAGCAACAGAGCTGAGGAGCTTCAACATCCCCTGGTGACAGAGGTGGCTGTGTGCCATGGGGCTGATGTATGATCAGCTGAAGCCAAGTAATGCTAATGAGCAGTTGATTAGTATAATCAGAGCTTCACCTGTTCATCAGGGGAATGGGGCATTTCCTGATCAGCTAGAGGAGGGGCCCTGGAGAGTGGTCCAAGGTCGAGGGACTTAAGAAGCAACTCAGCAGGCAGGAAGGGGACACTGGTCTTTGCACGTGTTGGACACAGTAAGAGTTGCTCCACTTCCTTATTTTAGTTTAAGCACCCCAATAAACATTGCTGTAAAATTATTCCCTGACCCAGGAACCGAGTGTCTCTGAGAGCCAGCAGAGCACGGTGGGGCTGCAGAGGAGTGGAGGCTCTTTGGCAGGTGCGTGATGTTTGCTGGGTTGTTGATGGGCTGCGAATTTTGAGCTTGGAGCCAGCGATACTCCACAGATGACCAAGAGCATGGGGTTGGTACTTTAGGTTTGTTAGCAGCCTGGGAGCGTTTGGTCAGAGAGAACTTCTGCTCCTCTGCAACACATTTTTGCTCAAGATGTGGCTGTAATCTGAAATGGGAAATTCTTTGCCCGCTGCAAGACTGCAGCTGTCCCCGGGGAGCAGCATCACACCTCACATCATCGAGAAGTGCTCAAGAATTACCTTAAGATTCGAGGCAATTCAGATTCAGGCTGTGCAGTCTCCCTGTGCCTCAGTTGCCCCGCTGGGTTTGATTGCTCCTAGAAGCTGCCCAGATCTGACCCACCAGAACTCCCACCCCTGGCAGCTGCTGCCCTGGGGGTCCCTAAACTGTGCTCTGCCAAAGCTCAGCTGGGAGGGAAGGGCTGAGCCTTTTCTCCCAGGAGCCGCTTCCGATGCCTTCACCCTCAGACGGAGGTATCCGCTTTTCCCTTTGTTTTTAACTGCCTTTGGCTTTCAAGCCCACTTCTCCCCTGCCTGCGTGCATCCTGCCAGCCCGGCTCTGCCCGCCGGAGGAGGACGGGGACGGGGACGGTTGCATAAGCCACATGCTGTCCTCCAGCCCGCTCCCGCATCGGCATTCATGCTGCACAGCCCCTATTATTGGGCTTGCAAATGACACTAATTTCCCTTCCCAAGCCCTCCCTATAATTTAGCAGCAATGTCCTGTACTCAGATATTATTAGCCGTGTCTTACGTGAACAGTTGCCCTCTTTCTGTTGGCGGGGGGAGATAATGAATTTGATAGGGATAGCAGACCCGGACCGAGCGCCTTTGTCTTTATTTTTTAATTGACCTGGCTGGCTGGGGTTGGAATGGCATTAAACAGGCTCTGCGTAAGCCAGTCTCATTCCTCCTTATCTGTCACCATCAGCTCAGAGGGGATCCCCAGACCTCTGCACTACAGGAGCAGGATGTCTTAGGAAGTAACCCGTGAAGGCAATGGACATAGGGCTTTCTAACCTCCAGGTAGCTGTGATCTATTTCAAGACCCATCACTCTTTGAGAGGCTCAAAGCCACCTGTCTCTTTTGTTATACCCCATTCCTTTAAGGTTTTATTGTGCCGGGCTGAATACAAGGTGACCTTGAACCTAAGACACACCACACATACACGGGCGCATGTTTTGTCAAGAGCAGAGAGAAAAATGAACTGTGCAAAGATAAGCTCCAAATACAGTGACCTGCCCCAACCCATGGCCGTCCATGCTGCGAGCAGCTCAGCCCATGCTGTGCTGCCTTCCTGTCCTCTCCTGCCCATGCCCATATCCTCTTCCAGCCAGCGCACCATTTCCAGACCAGCACAGGATGCTTTATGGGGAATTTCTGGTGGCTCCCTGACCATGTAATAAGGCTTGGCTTGGCCTCTAGCTCCTCCTGCTCCTCCATGGTAGATCAAACATATGCAAACAGCCAAATGCAGACAGTGTCCCCACCTTCCAAGTGACACTTTGCCCTTGCCCCAGCGTGCAATAAGGTGGCCATGAGAGGTTTCTACTCCAGCAGAATAGTCACTAGGATGTTTCTCTAGCCCACATCAAGGAAAAAACCCTCCAGCCAGCAGGCAGGAGGAGCCAGGATTGTCTTCAGTAGGCACAGGATAGCCAGGTGAGGGGTCTATACACCAGGCTTCTCTTATACTCTTCCATCTGCTCATGTACACACTTGGAGATGGTTTTACACTTGATGCCATTACTGGTTTTCTGAAGGTCTCCTGCCTTAACAAGTTCACTGACCGTGGGTGGACTCTGCTGCTGGGTATGGAAAAGGGGGAGACTCAAACCCTGGGGACTCAGGGAAAGAGGACCCAGGAACAGATGAGGGAAGGAGGGCAGCCAGGACAGAGAATGAAGCAGTGAGGTCCTGGAGAGGATCTCTTGGTTAAGAATTGGAGAACGCTGCTGGAAACTCAGCTTTGTCTCCCTGGACACTGGATTTCTTCCTCCCACGTAGTCACCAGGAGTCTTGTGCTGGCGATAGATGAGGAATTGATGCTAAAGCTTAGTTAATTTTCTGCGCGTACTTGTACTCAGCAGTGTCATGAGTTTGCGAAAAGGATTTGCATCTGGCTAAGTAAACATATTAGAGATTCAGTCTATAGAGGAAGACTTAGAAGATCATCTTCTGTTGACCCCTCTCTTCCTGATTACCAGTCTTCTCTTGAGCAGATGCTCAGCTCCACATCAGGGATCACAGATGCTGGCTTTTTCTCAGCTCAGTTTCTGCAAGAATGTAATATTCCTGCCGATAATTGGAGATAAAATCCAGAGCTTTGCTACAGGCCATCTCTGCTGGTGACCCTGGAACTTAATCTCAAGCTTAGCAAAGGTTTTGTTAATTTAAAACCAGGAAGGGCCATTGGGCTGGGCTCAGTAACAAAGGGAGGGAGAAACCTCCAGCCAGAGTGAGTCGGATCAGCTTGTGCTGTCATTTCTTCTGACTTTGATTCAGTTCTCCTTGGAAGACACCCAGCTGGGCCCCACTCCTTCTCCATGTCACCTGAGGTTGCTCCACCAGCTGGCTTCAAAGCTTCGGTGTTTGCAGAGATCTCTTTGAAATATTCTGTGTTCACCTGAGACCACAAAAAATAAAAGGAGGAGGAGGAAGAAAGCAAGGAGAAGAAAAACTCTGTGGGCTTTTGGAAATGTGTGATGGACGTGCCCCCTGCCAGCTGTGTGCTGGATCAGCCGTGCAAATCCTGGGGGCTTTGGGAAGATCCGCCCACCTGCTCTTGAAAGGATTCAAGAGGGAGGAGAGGGCAGAAGGAGTGGAGAGGAAAGCAGCGAGCACTGGTGTCACCAGAGCCCTCGTAGGACCTGCCAGTCCTTGGGGTGCTCCTCGCACTTGGCTGACAGGAGGGGACAGGGCTCAGCTCCCACGCAGGAGAAAGGAGGTGGGTCCAGGCATGGGAAGGAGGGGCAGCGCTTTCTCCAGCTAGCTCTGTAAATAAGTCTCTTCCATCCCTCCCACCTGTCCCTACATCGGAGAGCTCTGCTGTGGTCTCCATAGCTATTTCTCCCAGGGGTTAATTCACAGCTTGATTAAGACTTCCCTTTCCCAGCTCCGGTCTTTGATGTGATGGAGCCACGACTCATTCTGCCTGGTTCAAATGAAATGATCCCATCAAATGAATCCAAAGGCCTTGAAAAAGAAACCAGAGCCACGACAGAGGTTGATGCGATAGTCCTTCGACATGAAGGAAATACACAGCGTGTATCCTGCAGGGCCTTTCCCTCCTCCTTGTCTTCACGCTCAGAAAAGCACCCAGCTCAGCAGAATTTCTCAGCAATAATCTTAACCCTGCAGATGTCAAGGTGCTGACGAGAACCCAGAGGGGCCTGTGCCAAGTGTCAGAGCCTTTCAGTGCTTAGATGATCTCTTAATGATGATGCCACACGAGTGCCTTAGACAGGAGCAGCTGGTTGTGAAGCCACCCCTCTCTGTGGCTCAGTCGTCTCCCATCCAGGGCTGGTTTTTAGCAGTGGTAGGGGTTGGGGACGTGAGGAGGATGAAGCCCTCATTCCTGTCCTGGCATGCGAGGGGAGGCTGAAAGATGGGGAGGGCTTCATGTGAGTCAGGTAGGTTGAAGAATTGCTTTGGGCAAGCAGGAGCAGCGAAGAGCCAGAGATGCCCAAACCTGACATACCCACCTGGAACCCGGTTTCTCAGCAGTCCCTGGGAAACTCCCCAGTTGGGGACCTCCCAGCATGGCCCAGTAACGAGGTAGACTTCACTCTGACACTCTCACTGGTCCACGCTGGTGACACAGCAGGGACTGTGGGAAGAACAGCTACAGCAGAAGAGCCCTTCCCATGGTGGAGCTGAGACCCCGACGGTAGCATGGCCAGTTAAACTCCTGTTGGGTCTGAGCAGGTCCCATCCTACTCAGGTGCTCTGGCCTCCTGGTGAAAGCAGGTGACAAGCCTGTGAGTCTGGAGAGATCGTCTGAGCAGGAGGTTTCATTTCTCCTGCTTTGTACTGAGTCTGGTTATTTGAATCCAGCTAAAATGTCCCTCACAGAAAAAATAAAAGCATTTGCCTGTGATTTGAAGCCATCAGAAATTGGAGGCCCCAGTGCTCTCCTGGGCAGGTTGCTCCAGTGGTTGATCCATACTAGGGGAAAAAAACCCCTGATATTCTGGTCACATTTACATTTCTCTGACTTCAAATGAGGCCCTTGTAGCCCCTTTCTCTGCTGGACTCCGTAGCCCTGGGAAGGTATTTGTATGGGACACACAGATCACCTCATTTTGCTCTGTGGAGGGTGACCATTTGGTTACAGGGAGTAGAATGAGGACCAGGACTGCAGGGAGCAGCAGGCAGGAGACATCGATGCCAGGAGAAGCTGTTGGGAGTTTCCCTGCATTATCAAAGCTGTTGGTCTCTATAGTGTCTGTCTGGAAGGATGTGGTGGTGATGACAGCTCCACTTTCCTAGCCAAGATGCTGCTGGGGGGTGGATTAGCACTAGTTTCACTGGCTCTCGGTGTATTAAGAAACCTCCAAAATAAACAAGTGGAGGAGGTGAGCTCATGTTGTTGATTATCGCCGCTCCAATCAGAGACGCTTTGTAATTGCATCGTCTTTGTTGGAGATGATGAGGTGCTTTTTATCGCTGCTGAAATCAGCCGGGGCGATCCGTGGTGGAGGGGAAGGGCTGGGCAAACCCTGCTGCCTCCATCGCATCTTACCTGCCGGCAGGCAAAAGCAATTTGCGCATGGAGCGCGCGGTGTCCGGAGGTGCTGTGCATCCCTGCTCCCGATACCTCCCTCCCGCTGCTGGTGGCTGGCCCCTTCCCCTGGCAGCAGGTTTTATCTGCCAAGTCCACGCTGCCTGTTAGCCTGTATTTTCCCACCGGCGCGGTGATTACTGATGCCTCCTATCTCCTGGGGGCAGAGGTAGATATGCCTTCTCTAAGAGTTTTGGAGAAGGGATATTAGACATGCTGCCATCGGGCGTCACAGAGTGGAGCAGGGTCCTGCTAAAGGGCAGGAGATGTCCTAAGGCATCCATTGCAGGTCCCTAGGTTTTACAGTTTGATGTCAGGACTAAGTAAACCAGAAGGCAAATCGCCCTGACTCCAACTCTCTTTCCAGATGGGGGCATGAGAGAAGGAAGGTCCCCCCAGGCTGGGGCTGGTGGGGGACAGCTCTGCCTGCCCAGAGGGGACTGCCCAAAGACAGCCGGAGCGGGAGGTGGACGAAGGCTTTCCCCTCCTTCTGCCCATTCCTTCACTCAGCCCAGTGGCAAAGTGCTTCCCCCTTGAGGAAGGCTGCTTAGAGAATGAATCCCAAGGAGCAGGGATGGAAAGACAGCTGAAAGGAGTAGTGAGAACGGAAAAGTGAATCCTTGTGCCCCAGAGCAGTGGATTTATGCACTGAGGACGTGCCAGGAGAGCACCCAGGGAAGGGTGGTTAGGTGATCTCTCAGGATGCCTTTGCATTTTGCTTTCTTCAGTGTGCTGATACAAAGATCCTTCCTCTGTTCTCCTAATGGCTGATGCAATCATGATCAACCATTAAAAAAAAAATAACCTGATGACCTGAATTTTTTCAACAGCTATAAACAGGTTTTAATATAGCTCTAGACATTTTCACCGAAGTCTGGCCTTTTGTACCCAGAGTGAAGGAAAAAAAAAAAAAGAAAAAAATGTCCAAGGTTGCACACATCACTTTTTCTCTTTTCTTCAGCTGAAGGAGAACAACTCCTCAATGCAACCAGTGCCTTTCTCCTGCCAAAAGACTCATAGCAGTGTTTGGGTCTTGCAGGCAGTCTTCTGATCCTCTGGTCCTAATGTCTAAGCAAATATTTAGAGAGTGAAAATTAAGGAGAAACCAACAACATCGTACCATAGGGGTGTGGTGTGTGGAAAGGGACCCTTGTGCTGATTCCCAGACCCTGACATCCCATGATCTTGCCAAGATTTCCTGCAGTCTGGCAGCAGATCGCACCCAGGAACGTTGCTAATGAAACAGCTTTGAGAAGTCTGGAAGGATGGGAGCTGCTGCACCTTTCCTGGGGGTTTCTGGGCTTCTGGAGATTACAGAAGCTGTGGGGAGACGGTCCTGAAATGTGAGGAGGGGATTTCTGCTGAAGTTAGGCCCGTGAGCTTGGAACTGGATCTCAGCCCTGCACCGTGGCCCTGGGGAGTCACGCATGTTTGCAAAGCTCTCTTGTGACCTCTCCTGTTGCTGCAAGAACTTATTAGGAAAGGACAAAAGAAGAAAGCAGGGAATGTCTCTGAGCCACTGTATAAATCCATGAACATGAATCTAGAAGATTGTGTTTTATCCCCACCCTCCAAGTCCTTCATCTCCAAAGGCATGGCAGAACCGGGAGAGGCAGCAACAATGGCGACCGCTGTGCAATGTGTCAGTACAAAGAAGAGGCGGATAGGACTGTTTGGCCTTGGAGCATCTTTGCTGCGCACAGTGGTCACACCTTGGATGACCCTGTGACCACCACCCTCAACCGATGTGCAGAGTCCATAGTGTTACCATTGGAGATGAGAGGAAGATAGTCATCGCAGAGCTGGCAAGGGTAGAAACGGCCACCAGACAGACCAAACCGGCAGGTGAGACATTATCACGGATCCTATTTCAGAGAACAAGAATTCCAGCGTGGGAGAAGAAGAGCTCCAAGCATGTCAGCCTTTGTGAGCATGTGCTTCTCTGTCGGCAGAAACATGCTTTAACGCGTGCCACATTCAACCCGTCATCTTTTCAAATTCTCCTAATATGAAATAAAATGTCTCTTGGTTGAGCATAACAAGAAGAAAATGGAAAGTGCAGGGCACGGGGCTGATGACAGGAAATCTCCCTCTTGCTCTGTCCCAGGGACCTATTTCCCCAACCTTGCCAGGCACCGAGCTCCTCCACAGAAGCGGTAGATGGTCTCTGCACCAGTCGGACAAGGTGCTAGGCACGCGGGTGCCACGTAAACAGCTCTCGTGCTGTCTCTGAGTTTGTTCCACTTGGGAGATGTTGTCTGTTCTCCGAGTCTGCAGCCAGAGTGTTTCAGGCAGTGGAGGCCAATTACCTTACACGTTGAGCAATTTGGGAGTGATTTCACGCTTCCTGGGCGTACTAAAGCCGTGCCTGGAGAACCCGTCCTTTTGGAGCACAGATGCTAAACATCAAACAGGACTTGAAGTTTCCAGCATTTAATTTCCCATTTAGCCAAGGCAATTAAAATCACCACCATGTAACACGGCTGATTTTCTCCTGCATTTTTATTTGCCTGTGTCCTTAAAGAAAGTGGCTGAGAAGAAATCACATCCATCCTGTAGCAGCGTCCTACTGCAGTGTGAACAAGCCCGGTTGCTTGCCCTGTCAAGGGCATCTGAATGTCTCCTCCATAATTCCAGAGCCCTGAAAGCCTGGGCTGTAAGTGGATGCCCTAACCCACCTGGAGAACTCTTGTGCAGGGACATCTCCATATGAGACGGCTGTTCTGATGTTGGCATAGCCAGCAAGGCAGTAGGGAAGGAGGATGAAAATGAATTTTGGGGACAGGGCCACTGACTGAGGTAGGAAGGTCCGAAGAAGATGGAGCCAGACTCTTCTTGGAGATGTCAAGTGAAAGGAAGAGAGCAATGGATGCAAGTTGTGTCAAGTGAAATTCCAATTAGATGTTAGAAAAAAAATTCACCCTCATGATGGCCAGATACTGGCACAGGGGCCCAGAGAGGTGGGGCATCTCAGTCCTCAGAGATACTCAAGACTTGGCTGGATGAATGCCCTGGGCAATCTGATCTAAGTTGCCCCTGCTTTTGGGAGTGTTGGATCAGAGACTTACAGAGAGGTTCCTTCCAACCTAAACTATTCTGTGATCCGATGAACAAGCATGACACCAGCAAGCCTGAGGGATACAGTCCTGGAGTTAATGGTCAAGGCTGTCTACAATTGGAGGACATCTGGGAATATTTGCCCCAGCATCCCGCTGGTGGATATGTCCCGCTGGTGGATACATCCCACTACAGTGAGTGTCAGAGTTTTCCTGTTCCTCCCTGGAGCTCCCATGTAGTTCCAAACTTCAGAGGACTTCAGAGCTGTGACTGAATCTGCTCGTCTGAGGCCATGGGATGCTTGTAGCCTCCCTAGCCGGTTCCAGAGATGTGATGAGTGCTGGCTGGCCGCCTTTGAGCTTTGCTGCCTGGGCTGTAGGCACCACTGCCTGCTCTTGTCTGGAGGGGGAGTGGGTTGCAGAGCAGCACCAGGAAGGATTACAGGGACAAACGCCTGAAAACAGTGGCACTCCTGCTTCAGGCCAGGGACGGCAGGAGTGTCTCAAGGCAGCAATTTCCCCCTAAAAAATGAAGAACAGCACAGATGACTGTAAAACAGGTGAGAGGTATCTGAATGGGATGGTAAAGGTCCTCCTGAAAGCAGGATAGAAATAACCCAGCCCTACACCAGTACGTGAAGTTTGCTCCCGGTGCAGGTCATCCCTCCGGCTGGACATTCCCCGGTCCCTGAGCATTCCTCGGGACACATCTAGGCATTTACTGCCAGCGCTGGCTCTTGGGGGACTTTGAAGTGCATTTCTTTCCATTCAATTATCTCTGGAGCTGTAAAATGCGGCGGCAGAGGTGGCCGTATCATTCCATTTGTTCCCTGGCAGCCGACAGGTTTTTAACCAAGCAATTAAGGGTTGGTTTCGCTTGTACCTGAGAATCAACCAGTGAGGCAGCGATAAGGTAATAGCAACGCAGCAGGTACTCCGCTATTATTTCTGACTATGAGTTAATCACAGACACTACGGCTCTGCGAATAAGTGCATTGATCATTTGCTACAACAATAAGAATTTCAACCAGTTATGCTCTTTTCCTCTCTATAAATACTCCGGAAACTGCAGACTTAATGAGTACGAGTCCAGGCTCTTCCCAGAACACTAACAGCATCCATTTAAAAAAAATTAAAAAATAATCCAGCCCTTTATTTTGTGCTTGCTGAAAAGCTTGTCGCTGTTAACTGCCCACGTCTGGGGTCTGCCAAGGGAGACTGAACTCTCCAATTCACGGGAGGATCCAAGCTGTTCCCTGAGAGAGTCTGGGAAAGATTAAAAGCAGCTGAAAGCAAACCACACTGGCTTGATGAATGGCGTTTGGATGCTGTCATGTCATGGCTGCTGGCACTGCCTTCCTTGAGAGCTGTGGCATGAGGTCTCATGAAAACTGGTGCTTCAGGTAAAGCCTCAAGGAGTCACAGGGTGAGCTAAGAATCCCACCTTGCCTTTCTACTTTGGCTTTTACAGCTCCACAGGGAGGGGGGATGAAGCCCCAAACTGGGAAATGTGGTCAGATGGCCCTGAAAGGCCTGGAGGAAAAAAAAATTGAAGCAAAATGGATTATTACCTTTTGAAGCCAGGCACGCATTTTTTGAACCCTTGAAATTTACTTTCTGGGGTGAGGAAAGGGAGGAAACTCAAGATTGGTTGTTTCTTTACCCAGAACAAGACAAGCCTGTATCTTGGGGGCTTTAACATAATTTTTTTAATCATTTTGTTGCTGCCCACAGGGATGGTCACCATGGCATGTGCACCATGGGGACGGGATGACATGAATGCATACAAAGCCAGGCTTTGTCACTCCTGCTTTCCAGAAAGGCAGCACTGCCGGTGCTGAGCATCCCAACAGGCACGACTCCGACCTGTGCTCAGGACCCCGAGCCATCCCCGCCGCACACTCGGGATGGTCTGTGAGCAGGAGTGGGAACAGGGACAGTCCAGCTGGACCAGGATCATCTCCAGATGGCTGCTGTCGTGTGCTTACAGCCTCATGTGGCTTCTAAGGAATGAGAGTGATTAAACACGACTGTGGAGGAGCCGCATTTAACATTGTGTTTCCCCTCACCCCTAAGTAGGTGCTTGAGGAAAAAGTCCATGATGTCAAGTGATGGTTTGGGCAAGTTTTTTCCCTCTTGGAGGAAGGATGATCCATCAAAGGTAGAAACAGATTCAGAAAATCAAAGTTAAGTTCTGTGCAGACTTTCTAGCCCTTACTGAAATAATTAAATTCCAGTTTGTAAGGCTCTGGGCTTTATTATGCACTCAGTAAAACAGGACTAACAATCTTTGGTCTGTGTATTTGCACCGCAAACTCTTCCACGCCAAGACTATCTCCTAGTTTGTCCAGCTGGGAATTGGTGGTCTAATTTTCAGATGGAAACTCAGCACATGCTGTTTTGTAACAAACAGTAAAGAAAATTCCCATACATTCCTAATGACTCGAACAGGCAGGATTATTCACTCCTGTTTCCCACCCAAACAAATACAGGAAACAGCTGTCCCAACCGACATACCTTTCAAGAGTTGAAAAATCTTTCCAAACATGGGCTGGATTGGAAAACTCAACGTTGACTTTTGTTGCACTCCCAAACTACTTAACTCTCAGCGTGGGTCAAGTAGTATGTTTCCTTTAGATACTCTGATATGCTTTATTTTCTTTTTTGCTAGTTAACCTTTATTTGAACTTATATTTTATAAATTAAATTAATTGAATTACAAAGAATGAACATTTAAATAAAAAATGCTGATGTATGAAATGGGATTTTTTTATTTTTAGAACAATTTGGAAAAAAAAGATTGTGGGCTGAATCACAGTGTTTTCTCTCTTTTTTGTTTCTCGTTTGTTTGTTTGACTCAAGACACCTGCTTCTTTCAGCAGGCTTTGGCAAACATTTGGCAGGGTGACCCACTTTTGACACGCTTCCCACCTGTGGACCCTCATTACAACAGCCCATGGTGTGGAGGAGAATGAAGATGGATTCAGTCGTGGTAGAATTTACCTACTCGCTAGTAAACACCCATTGCTGATATGAAACTATTTCCAGGACTTAACCAGGACTTTAACTCAACGCTGAATAAGCTGACTTATTTGCCAGACAGCACAACCCAGGAATTTCCTTCACAACCAAGTGGTAAATATTTAAATACTGGTTTCACCAGCAAATAGCCCCTGGGCTAAAAAGGGCTTGCTTGGTTTATTTGTTAAAAGTTTTCGTTTATTGAACACAGCTGTACAGAGAACGAGGAGAAAACACAGCAATAACAAAGAGGTAGCTGCCCAGACATCCCTGGGGGATGCAGGCTTAGAAACCCTCTTTTATCATCAAACAGGAGGGATTCAAATGAGAAACACAGAAATTAGCGCCGGGATGTTCTTTTGCTTGAGCTTAACGTCCATTCTCCCAGAGATGCTGGGGTAAGAAATAGGGCAAATTAAAAACAAAAAATAAGAATTTTCCTGGCCAACCTAAGATAAGCCGTACTTTCTGGCATACTGTTTGTACATATTCTCCTCACCCTTTGTAATCCAGCTCTGGAGGATGGCTCTAGCATCTGTCTCTTTTGGGCTTCTGGTGCGGAACACCACCTTGGTGGGCTGGCTGTGACACGCACCGATGGTAGTGGATATGACACTTTGACCACAGGAGGGGACTGACTCCATCAGTATACCCTGCCCTAAATATCCAGGAGGGTGGGAGAGATGCCTCAACAGTCTTGAATAGCACAAAGAAATGGCAATTAAGTAATTATATTGTGCTCCTCATACCAAAAAAAAAAAAAAAAAAAAAAAAAAAGGTACCAGTGAGAGATCAGAGGATTTGAAACAAGCAAAAAGATGTACTTTTTCACACATTGTGTTACTAAATTATGAATGTTATTGCTTCGGGCAAAAGTGTAATAGATCCAAAAGCAGCCTGAGAATTTCATGGGAGAAGCATCCTTCAGGGCCTGTTAACACCTGTCTGTCAGCCTCCACTTCAGGAGTCCATCAGCTACAAACTGCTGAAAATGAGGAAGAAATTCCAGGGAAGGATCACTCCAGACTTGTTTCTTCCCCCCCTAGCCCCCTGTTGGAGTCCCCTACCAGTGCCAGATGCAGGTGCATGACGAGATGGACTTCTGCTATATCTTTTTTTTGTTTTGTGCTCTCAATTGGCAATGCCTTAATTCCTACCCATGGTGGAGCTTTTCCTCCCTCTAGGCTGGAATTTCTAACCAGGATGTGGCCAATCCTTTGCCAGAGGAACACCAAACAGGCTCAGACCACCAAGCCTTTGGAAGCCCAGGCCAGCAAGATACAGTTTTGACTTAGAAACCATAAACATTGAGCTGAGCTCTTCCTGGTGACCAAACCAGCTTTGCCCAAAGCCTGTGCTCAAACATTTTTCTGCCCCAACAAGAGCAAGGAACTTGGATTTTCTTGCTATTAAGAGACAAAGAAGCGCCAGACCACTTTATACATATGACCATGGCTCCTAAATGCCACCTTGGAACCAACCCAGCCCCTCTCTGCCTTAAGCCTGTTATCCAGCTCCCAGTTGAAGGCACCCAGAGATACCGAGTGCCGTTCTCCTTGAGTTTGTTCTTTCCGTTTATCTCCTTCTCTGCTAAAGATATGCTCCCTATGTCTTATTTGCATTTGTCTGGCTTCATCTTTCAGCCATTGGCTCTTGTTCCGGCTTTCTCTGATAGATTAAAAAGCTCTTTAGAAACTGGTGTTTTCTTCCGCTGACGGGCACTTATGCTCTGTAATCAAATCACCTCTTGACCTCCTTTCCGATAAGCTAAATAGACTCTTTCAAAGTCTCGTTGAAATTTTTTCTCTTGCTCACAGATTATTGGCAAGCTCTCTCCTACAGCGCTCAGCCTGTACGCTGCACTCCTGGCCTCCTCCTGAGATGGGGAGGGGGGAAAATGGGTGTTTTAGAGAAATGGCGAAAGTTGTGTCATAGCTGAGGCTTTGGCTTAGGGTCTGGCTTCGCTGCAAGGGCATCTACCTGGTCCACAGTCTACCTGGTGCCCACGGTGTGCTCCCCCTTCATCTCCACATGCCAAAGCTCATAAAATCAATCCTGCTTTGACATTTTATTTAGGGCACAAATGGTCCCAGCACACGGCAGCCCTGATTCCCAGGCAGGAATGCTTCTCTTTAGACAATGCACCAAGACCAGTGTACACCCACCAAACAGAAGTGACCTGCTGAAGTGTCTCTTGTGGACTTGGGACAGAGCTGTGCTCCAACACACCTGGCGCTTGCTGCTTCTCTCTTTGGCTGTCCCCTTCAAGAGCACGTGTCCTTCCTCTCTTCCCCTCCATGCTTCACTACTCCACATCCTTTATGGACCTGCAGCCCGTCTTCTTGGGACACAACAGCAGCATCGTATACAACCTCGCCCTGCGTATATCCCTTGCAGAAGTGTCTCCCCTTCCTCAGAGCCCTTCCTTTGCTGCAGGATGACCAAGCATCTTCTCTGCAGGATTATAAGAACTGCTGGGATGTGGAAGATCCTCCTTTCCACAGCCAGATGTTGTCAGCCTTTAGTTTCTAGCTCCGTTGGTATTAGAGATCCTCCACTGCTCCCACAGCGTCTGTATTTTTTCGGCGATGAAATGAGAAGCCCCGGATTTGAAGCCGTCCCTCAGCGTGTCAGACTTGGAATGATTCCACCGTCTTTTCCCACCGCTCAGGGGCATTCAAAAGGTATTTAATTAAACCCACATCAGAGAGCTGTTAGCAAGCTTTCTCCAATTAGCAAGGTGGAGAGGACTACATGTCATGGGGGGAAATGAGCAGACATGAAATGGTTTCGTTGCCTATGCCTTCCTCAGTGTCAGATTAATTGGCACTTTTCTTCCAATTTAAGGCAGAGCTCTGGGCACATACAGGTCACAGCATCGCAGTGCAATCCCATCCCATTTTCTAGTTTCCTCTCCCTCTCTCTCTCTTTTTAAATGTGATTGAAAATTTCCTTAGACATCTGAGTCATGTTGTGCTCTGTCTGCCAGGGCAAACAAAGAAGGAAAATTAGTGGCACTCAAATTGCTCCTAGATGTAGGGTTCTTTTAGGATCTCCACTCTCCTCTTCCTTACCCGTTCTGTGCATGTGCGTCGGCTTTTTCTGTTGTTTTAACACATGCCCCAAACCACGACTGGCTCAAATCAACCTCAAACGGACTCGCAGCTGCTCAGGCTCTCTCTGTGTGGAGCAAGTTGAATTAGTCAGACAGTGATCCACTGTGACTGAGGATCTTCCTCCATGGATGTCAATTTGAACTTGCAGGAAGCCACAGGGATCAGATGCAAGGAGAGCTGCCTCTTTGAAAGCGTTAACAAGATCACAAGGGTGTCCTAAGGGTGTGGACAATCAGCCTCTGCCTAGGAGGGGTGCTCTCTCTGCCTCCCCCGAGGACCTGATGGCTCTCAGGATGGCCGTGTGATACTCACTTGAGTCCTTCACGTGCACTGTCACAGCCCAGTGCCATGTCCCAGCTGGGGCTGGCACAACCCTTCTGTCACTGTGGGACCTTCCTACTGGTTACAGTTGGTCAGTTCTGCAAGGGCCGCCGCTGTGGCACTGCACGTGGGCTTCTTTCATGTCTGAACATCTTCAGACAGTTAATGCCCCACTGACTATTCACCTACATGTATGTGGGAAATAATGGAAGAGTTGCAGGTTTCAGATTTGGCTACTTCTACAACCAAGGCTAGAAATGTTGTGCCTTTTCAGTAGGCTCAGTTCTTGAGGCATGTTTTGTCATGGGTCATCGGCACGCTGCTGTTTTAGATCTCCTCTAGAAACCCACGCTACGTGTGGGCTGTGGTGATACACGAAGACAGGATTGAAAGGTGCAAGAGCCCTTCCAGACCTGTGTGGCTCCCTTTGTGGCCAGCATGGCAAAGAGCAAATGTAAGTAGCCAACAAGCTGGAGTGTGACAAGGGCAGCATTACGTGACATCGCACGGTGTGACATCACACCCCACAGCCTTGCATCCCACTTAGGATCCAGACAGTGATCCCAGTGCCTATGCAGGATGACTGGTGGTCAGCACAGACTCAGAGCAAGGTGTGGACCTGGAAAGAACCATGTGCCAGGACAGGTTAAATAACCAAAGTCCTGCTCCATGTTGGGTGACGCTACATGAGTAATGGCACAGCCCTGCCATAAAGTACGCTTCCTCTGGGAGGAGAGGGAACCCAACTCTCACTCCAGAGGATATAGAAACAAATTTAGCAGCTCTTTTCTTTGACTCCCACAATCAGAGTCAAATCTAGGCTGCATTTTCATCCTTGGAAATCCTTACAGGGGTGTCCTAAGGGTGTTGACAATCAGCTCCACTTTTCCTCCCACATTTAAATGCAGTTACAATTCCAACACCACAGCAAGTCCTCTTCTATCAAAGCAGGGCACTGGGATTGTTTATTATTTGCAAATCGCAAATCAGCACATACAAAAGAGCCCTACCTTAATGTGTGAGCCTGCGATGGGGACATGCTGCTATGACAACAACATGAGGCTGAATCATCCAGACAGACAAGACACACATAATTGTGTGATCACCTGTTCCCACTTGTTCAAAGGAAATTTTATTAGCGCTGCTGAAAGTGCATTAGAGAACAAAGCATAAAGCATCCACACATCAATCAGGGCTCAGCTAATCAATGCAAGCACCGCCTGAGCCCGGTGCCTTACTGTTCGGCCATTCAGTATTTCACAGGCATCAGGATAGCATTTACAAAAACTTGTGTCTACATGTGACAGATCAAGAAAATCTCAATTTCTACTGAAACGAAACATTTATGGCTTTCGGGTCTTGCTGAGAACACTGGAGTTTTGATTCTGGTAGGATGTTTCTGGTCAGCGGAGGGACAGCCTGGACCCAGGATGCTGGTTACAGAATTGACATGACTGATAGCATACATGCCTTTTTTAATACTTAAAAAAACCAACAACCCAATAATTAAGAACCGCAGGTGGGAGAGGAGAGTTGATCTATTGCGTTACAGACAAACAGGAATACGCAGGGTTATAATTCACTCAGCCATACATATAAATCCGTATGTGTTTATGCCGTGCAGGTGCATTAGCCACAGCGTCCCTTTCCAGCTGGTGAGAGTGCAGTTCCACTTCTTTCCTCTCTCCCTCATTTCTCCTAACATGAGGGTGCCAAAATCATGACTCTCTAATCATAGGACTGCTTCTTATGTCCTTTTTTAGCCATATAACCCCTGGGCAGCATAAAAATGGCTTAATGTCAATTCCAGAATATCCCAAAATGTGAGCGTCTGGCACTCTTTTTTATGCTCTGTCCTTTACACATCTATTGGTGGTTTTGCTTCCTGAAGTCTTTCATACCTTAATCTCATTCACCCAGAAGACTCCAGCAGGTATAAAGGGCTGCTCAAGTGGAAAGAAGCCCTTTGTATTTATTAATCGCACTCTTTTTGAAAAGGTGGTCAAAACATTCCAAAGGAATTTTTTTTTTCAAGCATTTTGCCAAGATTTCAAGACTCTGTGACAAAAAAAGCAATTTCAATAGGGTATTTACAGCACTTGAAGATTTTCTACCAGAAGCATCAGTGGCATTTTTACACCACTTGGGGAGGTTTCCGCCAATGCTCCTTTCTGATACTGCCCAAATAAATATCAGTCGAATTCACCCAGACGCTGACAGGCGGCATTGTTGGCAGCAGCAATAAGAGCGGAGATGTTTTCCTCTGTAGATATTGCATATGCATGAGTGTCTCACTGAGAACATTTCCATCTGCTCTGTGGTGAACGGAAGACGTGGGTATTCCACGAGAGCCGTGCTGAGACCACTCAATCAACCACTAATAAAACCAGCCCCAGAGTAATCTGAAAACAAGAGGTTTGGACGCATAGACATGAAACACTGCTGAACGAGCCTGTGCTGCACGCCAGGGCTATTCCCTTCAGTGACAGAGCAAATCATGAAACGCAGCATCTGTCCCCGTTTTCCTCTGTACGTGGCACCAAGGTTTAGCCAGGTGCGAGGAGGGACTGTTTGAAAGTCAGCGTCAAAAGGCAGTGAGGAAGAAAAAAGAAAATCCCAAGAGGGAGGATAGTGGAGCATGACAACAGATTTGCAGACAAAAGCAAGACCTCTCTGTTGCCAGAGATGAGCAGTGAGGTACGTTGAAAACTGGCTGAATGGCCATGCCCAGAGGGTGATGATCAGCAACACGAAGTCTAGTTGGAGGCCAGCAACTAGTGGTGTACCCCAGGAGTCAATATTGGGCCTGATGTCGTTCAACATCCATTCATCCTGATCTGGATGATGGGGAAGGGTGTACCTTAGCAAGTTTGCGGATGAGGCAAAACTGCGAGGAGTGACGGATATGCCAGAGGGTCGTGCTGCCATCCAGAGGGATCTCCACAGGCTGGAGAAATGGGCCAACAGGAACCTCATGAAGTTCTGCAAGGGGAAATGCAAAGTCCTGCACCTGAGGAGGAACTACCCCAGATACCAACAATACATTTTGGTGGCCAAACACTGGACAGGTTGCCTAGAGAGGTTGTAGAGAGTCTCCATCCTCAGAGATATTCAAAAGCTGACTGGACGTGGTCCTGGCCAACCAGCTCTAGGTGGCCTTGCTTGAGCAGGGGGGTTGGACAAGATGGCCTCCACAGGTCCCTGCCAACCTCAACCACTCTGTGACTGTGATTCTGTGGGGATTTTAAAGGACAGGTTGAACAAACATATTTTCAGACTGATTTAGGAGGATGGACTAACATTGCGAAAGCTCCTCCAGCTCTGCCTGGATCCTGGCTGGGGCCGAGAGGACTATGTTCACACCAGGTTTATGTCCACACCAGCTGGCAGTATCTCAAACTGCCACTGGACCAGATCTGGCAGATGTGTTTGCTGAGTGACACTGTGCTGTTAACAGGAATGTTCAAGGTCAGATGGTGCTATAAGGTTTCTGCCTAAGAATGAGGTAAATCTTGATTGCTCTGTTAGTAGCTAATCTGAATGTGATCTGGAAAAAAAAAAAGCAAACAAAAAACCCAAACCCACCCTCTTCCTGATTTTGGATCCTGTCCACAACGCTGTCTTCAGCCAGAAGATCATAATATTGCTGCATGGCTGCAGAAGAGCAGGGGGACCCATGGGCATGACTGTTGCCTCTTTGCATGTCCTTCGCGTTACAGGTTCTTGTTAGAGAGACAAATTGTAAAGCAGGAACTTCAAGAAAGACATCAAAAAGTGATCCTATGACCTTGCACTGCTTAGAGACCTCAGGGGTGCCTTCTAATGGGGTCCCCTTGCCACAGGTGAGGAAACTTTGCGCATTATCCTTTAACCTCAGTTTCCTTCCACAGCCTGGGAGGTGAATTTGATGATTTGGAAAGGGCTGCCTGAGCTGTAGAGAATGGATCTGCCTCAGATCTCTTCCTCGAACCCTTCCCCTGGCAAACAAAGCTGGTGAGGGTGCAGGTGATGGACACAGCGTGAAGCGTGGGGGTGGCTGTCATTCTGCTGCGTCATGTTATCAGTCATCTCCTCTGCCCCACCAGCCCGACTTCAGAAAGATGGGATCCCTTTCTACCTGTCTCAGTGAACAGAGCCAGGGAAACACACACGCATACAGCAGAGAACAAAAATAACCCAACCTGGCAGAAAGCAGACACACTGTCACACCTCCAAGGGTAAAATTGATACAGCCTCTTGCTTCTGTTTCAAAATCAATTTCAAGTCAGTTCCATGAAAGAAATGGCATAAAGAGCATTAGGTCTGGCAACAGAGCCTGCCGTACCCGGGATGATGGATGGGAGATGAGTACAATTACCTGGACGCTGAGAGCTGGTACACAGCCTTTTCTGTTCAGCAGGCTCTGGCTGTCCTTCCCCATCATCAGGACGATCAAAACAAACCCTGCAGAGCCTCTTACAGGGCTGGGCTGGTCTCTGCTCCAGCTATCTTGGAGAACAGAACAAGGAGCATCAGTGGCAGCTGCTCAGAAAGGACCATCTGTAATGTTGTATCGCAGATGATCTGCTGCACAGCAATGCAAGGGAACTTCTCATGCATCGGCAACACAGCGCTGTGGCTTCTCTCCTGCCCTCTGGTCCCCCTGTCCCCTGAGCTGCCGGCGTGCAGCCCCGTACAGGGTCCTGCGGAGGGACTCTGCTGGCAGCACTCTCTGCAGCAGCTGCCTGACCTCCCTAGACGAGAGCTGACACCTCCCAAATGGCATACCCCACGTCAGCCTTCACCTTGATGGTGTAGATGTCAATAGTATCAGCCACAAACTCTTCACCAGGTTATCTACCAAAAGGTCCTTGTGAGTAAAAAAACAGGGCTGTGTTTACACCAGTTGTAAGAGGTGATGTCAAAGTCCTGCCCACATCAGTCAAGCATTGAATCTGATTCCTTTTTCCCCATGCCCTGAAGCTGTCCTGCTGCTCATCCCCAAGGCTTGGTTACACCAGCACCTCCCAAAGGGATCTCCAGCATGGGCAGTCTGTTGGCAGCAATCCCACTGTTCCTGCCATCCCATCTCTGACAAACTCACCATCCCCTTCCCTTCTGCACCTGATGAGAGGAGAAAAGCAGAAAATGCAAGACCAATCCTACACACACCCTCTTGCAGGTGCCACCTTCTTTCCTTTGGAGGCTCACCTGGAGTTGGCACAGACAGTGGGCCCACCATGAGCTTGTGGGGAAAGAGATGCTGAGGTCCTGGCACCATCCACACACCCAGTGCTCAGCAGACCACCCATGGGGACACCTGCTTGGGGGTGGTGTGATGCTCACAAAGTTGGCCATGCAGCAGGGAGCACCAGGTGGCCTGGAAGAGGCCAACATGAGGAAACAGCTGAACACCTTTAGCTCCTGGATTTCACTTATGTGAAAGGAGACATGAAGGGGCACGACAGGCAAGGGGTGATGTTTGCTACATTCTCCCCTGATTGGCAAAGGCCCTCCACTGGCTTCTTAGCTCTGTTTTTGTTTGGAGGTCAAATGCACTAGAAAATGCCAGAAATTGGCGATTCAGATGTTGTCACCAACGTCTGTCGCCGGCTGTGGTTTTTCTCAGGCCGACAAAAGCACAGGGATCTATAGCCAGCTTTGGGAGAGATGGGGACCATGTCATCTCATGTTATTTGGTGAAACTAATGAAGTCTAGTCTTTTTTTTTTTTTCCTCCGGAAAATTGAAATGCTTTGGGAAAACTGTATCCTCTGTCTCGTGGCTGCAGGCAGATCTCCTGAATAAGCTATTGTCAGGCCTCAGAGATGTGAGTCAGAGCATCTTTAATCTCTGGGCGGGAGCGTTCTCCATGGCTTTCATGCTTTGGAATAAATCTTCAGAGACGTTCCCAAATTAAGCCCGATTCCTTTCTAATCTCCTTGCACTTCTTCCTCTCCCCATTTTATCAGCCAGGCTCAAACACATTCAGCATGGCCTACTTCGAAGCAAAGTGATTAATGCAATCGCGTCAGGTTTTAGGATGGATCAGTGCTTACAGCAGGGGAAAGGGCTCCTACTGTTGCCGGCAGCCCCAGCTCCACAGCAGCTCGGGAGGCTTATAGAGATCTGCCTGTGAGCAGAGGTGACAGCAGAGGGTGGCAGCAGGGATCACATGCTCACACGGGCATCTTCCAAACTCCAGCGGGAGTCTGCTCAGCGTCCAGGCGATTCTCCGAGCCCTCGAGGATCAGAAGCAGCACCACGCTGCATAATGTGGCTGGTACCTCCTGGGCTTGGGGGAGAAGGAGAGAGGAGCCGTTAGTCTGCAGAAGGGACATGCTGTGCTGCTCAGTGTCACCCCTTCCCTTCCTGGCCCCCCGGCAGCAGCCGGGTACCACAACCTCCGCCTGCTCCTTCAGCCTGGGGCAGCCGAGCAGAGGGTCGCAGCTCGTGCTGCTCAGCTGCAGCTGGCACACATCTGGCATAGGAGAGAGGTTTGGGGTTTGCACCACCGCCACGTGGGATTCAGGCCCAGCTGCAGGATGTGAAAAGCCTGAGTCGGCGAGTGGTTGTCTGAATGTCACGCTGCTACGGGACAGGGGTAGAGAGGGATGTTGAAAGCGGGAGTGGTGAAATGCTGTGAGAAAAACACTAGCTCTGGATCTATACGTGTGTATTGATGTTGCTTGCTGGAGAGAAAACTGCTCCTCTTGGCTTTTGCGAATCAATTTTTCTGATAAAAGATGCCATTTCTCACTGCCAACCTTGCCTGCATTCAGCTCATGCAAGTCATCTTCTGTTTGTCTGATGGAGGGTCTCCTCTTGCGCAATGTCCTTGAATAGCCCCTAAGAGCTTACAGCCGAGACAAAAGCTGCGCAATGATTAGACGCATTTTACAGATGAGACGCTAGAGACGGAAGAATTATGCAGAAGGGAATCTCCTTCTGCATCTGCAGTTTTGAAGGAACAGGATCCTGAATCCAGCATTACATTTGCTGGGGGCTGGGCGATACAAAAGCATAAGGGCCCTCTGATTTGCCATCAGGCTTCCCAGGACCAGTGGGCCAGGCTGTAGTTTGTGAAGATGAAATGAAATAATAACCAAAATGCCGAACTAAAAAGCCAGAACATTTTGGATGGGCAACACCAAAATGGGACATTACCTCTGAAAAGGTGAAGCTCATTCTGCTCCATGGAGCTCATGGAGCACAGTGGATGTTGGTGGTGGAGGGGGTAGAAGGGGCACAACTAAACAAAAAAAAAAAAGCCTTGACGGATGTGGGCCTCCTGAAGCTGCTTGTTTCCTGCCTCACCTACAGAACCTCTGCCTTCGCCTCCTCAGGCGGGTGGCGAGAAGCCCTACCAGCTCCTGCCTTTGCAGTCTGGCCCATGTGTCTATAGCCTTGGTGTTTTTCTTGATTGACAAGAGTCGAGGACCCTCGTGCTTTAGTGAGTGTATAATGGCTGCCTTGATGTCATTTATTGAAGCTTTGGAATAGCTGTGCTTTCTAATTACTTCTTCCCGCCCGCCTGAAGAGCACCTTTTGCTTGCAGATTAACTTCTTGCTGTCTCTTTGAACTCTCTACTCCAAGCACCCTGGGTTTCGTGAGATCAAGGCAGGCTTGGTTAAGGTAAAAGGCAAGTAGCGATCAAGGGTTTTTTTTCCCTTTTCTGCACACAAACGTGCCAGGTTTGCTGATTAGACTGTGTGTGGCACAATCATCTAACTTAGAGTCCTTGTGCCTTCAAAGGAGACTCTCCAAGAAGAACAAGTTACTAGGCTGCCTTTGAAGGGGAAAAGCCTTCTTCCCAATGTTCAGAGGGGCATTGGTAGCATCCAGCATGTGCACCCTTAGGCACTGCACATATATTTTGGACATGTGCAGTGGCCTCTTTGCTCTGGCAGGCAGGGAGATTTTTGGTGATAGGTGCTTCCTATGTGAGTGCTTTTACACTCACACAGTTTTAAAATTCAAGCTGAAAGTGCTGCTTTACATCAGACGGTCAAACATCCTGAACAAAAATGGCAAAGTCCAGATCGAGACTGAAATTCTCCACTATAGAGTAGGACAATGGTTTGGCCAAGTTTAAATTAATAACAGTTGCGCTGTTCTTACCAAATATAGATTCAGTAGAGGTTTTAAAATGTTAATTCACTGTAGTTTAGTTGTGGCATGGAGGGAAGCCCCAAGGTTTTCCTGATTATAGATAGGAAATTTAGGCAAGAATGATAACCTGGAATTTGCAGCATCCTTATTGTCCAGAGCAATACGGCAAGAGTTGTCCTAGGGCTTTGTGCAGCACCAAACACACCAGGCAAGCTGATAAACCATCATCCCCTCTTCTAAGGTTTGTATCCTGCCCATCTATTTCAGGCAGTGCGTCAAGCTGCCGGTGGTGTCCTCAGTGACGGTGGCTTCCTTATGGAAATCTAGATTAGGCCACAAGGAGGTCTAGGGGTCTCCTCCACCCAAAGCATAAACCCAGCTGAAAGGTGTATTGCTTGTTCCTAAAAACTACAAAAGGGGAACGCCATCCCTGTCCAGATAGGATTATTTTTCCTCTTGGCAAGGTTTTCCTTAATTTCTAACCTATATTCTCTTGGGCTGCAACTGAAGCCTGCCACTTCCTTTCCTACCTGCTGTGATCACAGAGAAGACTCCCTCCTTCACAAGAACTTTTTGCAAATTTGCAGATTGCTCTCCTATTTCCCTTTTCTGAGAGCAAAACAATCGCAATCTTTTTGAGCCTCCTTCTATGCTCCCTGTTTTCGAGGGCTCTGATAATGCTGGTCTCTCTCCTCACCTCCTGATGCATTGAGGCTGGGTACCCAAAACTGGGCACAGTATTGCAGCTGTGCGGAGAGGAGGGATGCCTTGATGCATCGGATGGCTTATGACTGATGATACATCCCGGGATGTAGCAGAGCTCTTTAGCAGCTGCACAGGGCGGGGGGCTCCAGCAGCTCAGGACTAAAAAAGCCCTGAGCACAAACTCCTTCCATGCCGGAAATCAACTCTTTGTGGCCGCTTGCACACACAAGCGTGCTTGAGCACAGCTCAGAGCACACTGCTATAAAGCAGAACAACATCCCTGGGAGACAGACGGGCTGAAGCAGCGCAGCCCGTTTCCCACGGAGTTATTCCTGGAGGCCGAGCTCTGCTTAGACTCCACGGTGCCCAATAAACGAGATGTTTCATGCTTTGGGGTGAGTGTCGACAAGAGACATTTAGCGGAGTTTCTCTCTCCCCAGCTGCCTGTTTACTCTGGACTTGTCAGAACTGCACGTCTTGTCCCCCTGTGAAAAATTTGGTGCAGGCAGCCAAGGGATTTGAAAGTTATTAGGGGAAAAAAAAGAGAACAGCAGCATAATTCTGCTTCCTTCGGAAATAAAGCTTAAAAAAGATGAAAGGTATTTACCTCGACTGTCTGCAGGCTCTGCCTCGGCAGCCAGCTGGAGAGACTTTGGGAAAGCAATTCCAGGAGCCTGGAGCTCTTAGCGTCAGTAAAACCTGCCGCTGGGACAGCCGAGCCGTCTCACTGCAATCCGCTCTCCTCTGCTTCCTGGCAGTTTCAGGTTTTTCCTCGTGGGTTTTAGAGCTGAAAATCCCCCAGTAGCTTGATCCACTTCCCGTGCAAGATGGCAAATGATTGCCAACAAATGGCAAGCAAATTCCTTGCCTGGCAGGCCAGGTTGTGGCATTGCAGTTCTTCCTTTTTGTTTTGTTGCTGGAGAGACTCATAAATGAGCCCTGTGCCCCCCCAGAAACACAATCGCTGGCTGACTGAAAGGGGGAGAAAACAAACAGGGATGACAAACCAGGTATCGCGGCTTTGGAGTAGGGCTACAAACCAGGTATCGCAGCTTTGGAGTAGGGCTTGGAGGCTGCCTTGTGGTGGGGCTGAGGGTCTAAGCGTGGCTGGTTTGGATGGGGCTGGTTTGGATGGGGCTGGATTGGATGAGAAGCACCCACACTTGATTACTTATGTCCCTACTGAAGGCTGTGGACAAAGCCTGAAGACTTCAAAAAGCTCTGGCCCGCACCTCTTTCGTTTTGAAGCTGGATTTCTTCTATGACAATCCCAGGGCAGTGAAGGACATTAGGACATTTTTTCACCAGGGCACCTAACCTGGAGGATGAAAACTTGGGTGCAATTTCTCTGTGACTGGGATGAAGGTGCTGGAGTGTCCATCCTCAGAGATCTTCACAGCTCAACCAGAAAAAGGCTGGTGCAAACTGATTTAATCTTTGAAGTTGGCTCTGCTTGGTGGATCAGAGACCTCCAGAGGTCCCTCCTCACCTAAATGAGTCTGTGATTGCAGGCATGGTTTGGGATAAGACTCATCTTTCTGGTCCTCAGGTCTCCATCTCTTGAAGAAGGAAAAGTCACCCTCCTAATTCTGCATTATCCAGACAGCCAAAATCATAAAGCAGAAAGTAAAAAATAAAATACCCAATCCCTTTTTTCAAGGCTGGGAAGATTGTTGTGCTTGTCAGACATTTCATTTTTTATGACATTTTCACTGAATTTTTTTTCTTGAAAATGTTATTGCTTTTTTGCTTGACTGAAAAGCTTGATTTCAGAGAGGAGAAATTCTCAATAGCCATCTTGATAACGCTTTCTGCTTTTTTTTGTGTATGTTTTTTTTTTTTTTTAAACCCCACTATTAAAAACACTGATTACAAATGCTGAAAATCCCTCATGGTCTGCCTGTTTTGAACCCTGCAAAATGAGAACAACAGATATTTCTGTATTTTTCACAAAACAGTTTTTCCCCTTTATTTTTTAAGCCCTTCCATTCAGGCTGTAAGCTTTTCAGGGAAAAAATTGCCTCTTTAACAATGTCATTTTCCAGCTCCCACTTCACCACGGTTTTCAATTTGGATGGGAGCTCTAAGTCAGATAATCATTCAAGACCACAATGTCTCTGGTTGAAAGCAATGCTGGCCATTTTAGTTACAACTCCAAACTAAGACTTTCAATTTATTAAAGAGCTAAGTTTTTGAAGGTGGTTTGTTGTTTTTTCTTTCCCCCCCAAAGATGAGTTGGCTGGTGCCCTGCTTGTTTTGTAAATTACTATTAAAAAAATAATTATTTTTTCAGGGATATGCTGTGAGTTCTCCGCTTTTCATGAATTGCAGCTATCAGAAATGATTAACTGAGTGCCTAAGAGATCTGCCATGTCTGCCCCTTCCCTTAACACTTACAACATGTATCATGTTGACGAATTTAGATGGTCATTTAAAGGCAAATTGCTTGTCCTACTTTTTGCTTCTTATTGATTGTCATGTAATTAACTGATTCATTTCGTTCATATAATCCAGAGTGTCTGCAACCCACTTAATCAGCAGAGCCTGATCAGAAGACTAGGGTTTAATTAGACTGCGCTAATTGCCCCAATGAAATGATGTTTCCTCTGTCCTGAGCCATTACTTATAGGAACCAGATTATTTCTTTTTCTATTGAGATTTAATCAGGTACAGAGAGAATAACATTTTGCCTCCTGTCAGAAGAAGGACTTCTCCAAGCAAAGACAAAGCGGTTGGGGAGAGCAGTCACACGCGGTTAAGGGTGACACATCCCTTATTAGCTGAGCAATATGATGGTCTGCCCACCCAGTGAGATCAAGTGTGTTCAAGGTTGCATGGTCCATCCTGTGAGCTCCTGAGCTGGTCCCGGAGCTCAGCAGAGCCATACGGGACCTGGGGCAACTTGGTACCGTAGTGGGCATGTCTGGGAAGGACCATGTGCTCCCGCAAAAGCAATTTGAAAACCCTGTTGCCTGTGCGTTATACTCAACCCCTGCCAGCTCCTCTTTAAATAGAGGAGCTGAAGTGTTTGGGGACCGTGCACGCTTCAGAAGATGTCTTCCAAGGGATGTACCTCCACCAACCATCAAGACCACGGAATTTCAGAGTTGGAAGGAACCTCTAGAGATCATCTAGTCCAACTCCCCTGCTAAAGCAGGATTGCCCAGAGCACATTACTCAGGACTGCATCCAGACAGGTCTTGAAAGTCTCCAGAGAAGGGGACTCCACAACCTCCCTGGGCAGCCTGTTCCAGTGCTGTCACCCTCACCGTAAAGAAGTTTTTCCTCATATTTGATCAGAAGATGGTTTCCTCAAAGCCAGGTCTGAGTGTAGAGAGCACCTCTGCTGCCAGCCAGCCTCGCTCCTGCCCCTTGGAGGTTGTATAAATCATAAAAATCATACACAGGGGCCAAACTGTTCTCCCAAGGGAGCCAGCGCTTGGTCTCTGCAGAGCTCAGACGGCAGGGAGGAAGAGATTCCTCCTGCTCTGGGCAAAAAAAAAAAAACAAACATTTGCAGAAAAGTCTCTCTTGGTCACGCAAGCTGATAAGCAAATACTTTTAAATGTGGTGTAGCATGCTTGGTCGATTAGCTGGTCAGAAAGTAAGAGTGTGTGTGTGTGTAGATTATATATTCACATATATTCTATCTTTCAGCTTTCGCACCCAGACTGACCATGGTGGGTGTCTCTCTGTAGATCATAAAAGTGACGTGATGGAGATAGCTGTTATGGGAAGGTGATTGCAATCCTACTTATTTCAGTCCTGGTCCTGCAACTGGATTTGCATAAAGGCGTATTCGTACTCACGAGCAGCACCCCTGAACACAGCCCCAAAGAATTCTGGTGGCGGTGCTGGGTGAGCGGTGAGGACCCAGCAGGATCAGGGGCTGTCCTGGGTCCATAAGGCTGGTATCTGCCCTTGGATTTTTCTGCAGCTCTCTGAGTGCTCTGCACATGTCTGAGCTTGGCAAGGAAAATTGCAACTGATTGCAAATTCCCTGCAAAAATGGACCTTCAGCAGGGCTAAACCAATTTGCAAAATCAAGCTGAATTTGGGAAGTCATTTTGGCCTCCCCTCCTCCCCTTAAGAAATGAGGGATGTGGTTTTGGGAGTGCCAACACAGCTTGACTCTGACACTTCCTAAAACCAGGCTTTTTAATGTTTGCAGGTTGTGTTGCCTGTGCTTATAAAGGTGAGGGAGATAAGACCGGCTAATTAGCTTGTAAACAAAACAGAACATTTTGCTTTGCATCAAATGAAATATTTTGGGTTGCTGAGTCAGACTCATGCACGTTTAAAAGCATTTTGGCAAAAAAATTAAAGTAGAAGCAAAGGTGGTACAGGGGGAAATACCCTGTGGGGACAGCCTTCCTCCTGAATGAAGGGCTGGCTCTTGAAAGCAGGCCCATGGAGTGGGACGCAGCTGAAGTATTCAAGCTGCTGATGGTTTTCTTGAAGCAGGGGGATATTACTTTGCAGGCGAGTGATGCGAAACTCAGGCTGGTGGGTGGACCTCTGCTTCCAGATGCTCTTTAGCCAGTGCCATGAGCTTGAAAAGGAATCAGCTGCTTAATGTCAAATTAGGGACAGAGAGACTGTGATCAGTACTGGATGCAACAATAACGCTGAAGGAGAAAGCCCAGGGCTTAGTCCCTGGAGGCCACCCGTCTTCCTGATTCCCTGCTCATCCCATATCCTCCTCCTGCCTCTGCACCGCCAGTCCCTTCTCCACCTCATGGCTTTCAAGCCATGGCCTGTGGCTCAGCATGGTGCAGAGGTCTCTGGCTTCGAGGGGAGGTCATCTTGATTTCCAACACAGGGGCAAGGACATATCTGGAGAGGGAAGCACCAAACCCATGAGGACGCAGGTGGGTCTGCAGCATTTCAGGGGATCAAAACTTACTGGAGTAACAGCTGTGGAGATTTTTCCCTGCTGCTTTTGCCTTTGCTGCTTCAAGGAAATAGGATTTTGTGGGTCTTTTTTTGTAAATAAACAAGATTAACAAAGATTTATTTTTTCTCCTCTAACAGTAATAAGGATTAGGTAGCACTGGGGCCAAAGGGACACCAGTCATAAAAGAATCAAAAGAAACTGTGAAATCTAATATGTTATGCGTGATGGTGACGGGGCTCCAGGACCGAAGCAAGCAGCAGTTGCCCAGCTGTGCCACCCCGCTGCGGGACACGAGAGCTGTGCCTTTGGGTGTGTTCACCCCACCGTGGGGTTCAGGCTGAAATGGGCTGCGATGGAAGGTACAGCAGGGATGGCGGGGTGGGATGTGGGTCAGCCCCGTAGCCACAGCCCTTCACTGCTGGGCACAGCTGTAGGTGCTTGAGCGCTGTGGCAGCTCAGCAGCCAGACGGCCGGGGGTGGGAAGCATGTCAGCCGCCCGACTCTTATCAGTCTGGGCTCGTGACTCAGTTTTCTTGCGGGTGATATTCGTGCAAACGTGCCCAAAAGCAGCGGCAGTGCTGGGATCATCGCTGCTGAAGCTCTGCCTCCGACCAGCGTGCAGCCCGGCTGCGCGTTGAATGGCACCTGACCTCCAGAAAGGAAAAAGATTTTTCCCCCTGAAGTTAATATTTTTAAAGCACTTAATGTTTCCTCTCTCAATAAGTGGCTTTGGTGGAAGGGCAGTTGAGCTGTCTCTGGCAATGATGAAATGGGATCACAACTCCAACTGACAGCAACTTGGTATGATCGTACTCAGTTTCCCTCTCGTGGTTTGCAAAGGAATTAACTGGAAGGATATTTAACTAATTACTCTCCCAGCTGAATATGGTCAAGCTATACTGGTGCGCAGGGGTCTTCATGCTGCAGTCCTGGTCCCTTCAGAGCTTTGCCCGAGAAGATCCAGGTGGCACCACTGAATTTTGTTAAAGCTGTAACTCTGCCCTTCTTATCGTGATTACAGATTTTCACCTTGGCTTTTCATTGCAGAATGGCTGAAGCTGTTAGACAAGGTCTGAGGTGTCCTTCCATCAGGAGACATTTTCTTGCATTATCTCTCCCTCATGCTGTTTTTTGCCTGCTACAAAGGTCACAAGCTCTCTTGGGCAGGACCTGTCCTTATTCCTGCCTGCGAAGAGCTAGATACAAGGCCCCAGTTCCTGCAACCCATTTCTTAAAAGTTTCTGTGGGGAACTGGGGAGGGCCTGTGCTCCACAGCAAAAGGAAGGAGCCTCAGACAACAAAAACGGGGTGTAAAAAGAAGGAAGATCGCACAAATCAGGGAGGTCACTGGAGAGCCACTGTGTCCACCAGGTCCCACTGAGGTGCAGTGGTGGTTGACACTGAGGGAGTGCTGTGAGTTCATACCATAGCGATGACTGGACGACAGGCTCTGTTTGATGATTTCAAAATATTTTTTTTACTGTTTTTTGACCTAATCCTGTAGAGTCCCTGAGGAAGATGTTTGGCATTGTCCCCTCTCCTAGCTGGTACTGGAGGGACTCTGCATCCTGCAGAGACAGCAAGGGAAATCACAGGATTATTCCCCATGGTGATTATCTTGTGATCTCTCAGGGCTGTATAAATGGGAGCTGATTACACCTAGAAAAGGACTAAATTGTGTAATTAGAAAGGGGAAAGAGGGGAGGACTTAACCTCTGCCTGAAGGTGCCAGTTTGGAGAAAAGAGTGGAAAAGTGCCGAGTGGCATCCGCGCTGGGACCCACAGCACCAGAAAGGGCCATCACTGACCTTGTTCCTGGCTGTTCCTGCTGCCCTGGGCAAGCCCTTTGGTCTTCCCCTCTGGAGACTGAACAAAATATTTCTTTCTGCTGTATCTCTCAGACAGTTTCTTTGCGTAGAAAAGTGATCTCTCTCATGCATGTCCACCTTGTCCCAGGCTTGCAGGCTTACGAGCGGGCTGGCCACACTCAGGTGTTAGCATCACCCCAAATTTCCCTCTGGGACTTGTCAGGAATGGAGAGAAGAAAAAAGTTGTTGCAGGATGGAGTCCTCAGTGGTTCTGTGTTGGGTGTAAGATGACGAAGATCTTTCTTGTCATTCTACATGGAGCAGGAGAAGAGCATTTTGCCTCCCCCTCCTCTTATTATTGACCCAGCCTGGCCTGGGCCAGAAAATGTGTCTGTTCCCGTGGCAGGCAAAAAAGCACGCAGCAGAATTGCTTTCAAAGCCATGGTGAGGGAGGCTATTAATGTGAATATTATTCATGCCAAGAAAAATAGCCAATTACCGTCCTATAGAACCACTCTCTGCCCAGTGAGCCGGTAATTGCAACATCTAACATTCGTCACTGAGCTCTGAAAGCACTTTGGGAATAAAATACTGGCAAATGGATCTGGACTTAAAAGAAAAAGACAGGAAAAAAAGTAAAGTTAAGGTACTAGATATTCAGGTGTAAACGGCTGCAGGGAATCTATGCCCACTTACACCTCATGTCCTACAGAAGCAAGAATTTGGCTTTGTCTTATACCCGCTCTATTTTATGGTTCATCCTTTAAAGGTGCGTAACTGTATTAACATAGATGTTTAATAAACTGAATAGAGAAATAGTATGTAACTTGAGCTGGCGATACTGACAGAGGGGCTTTTTGTGTTTCTTGACGTTTAAGGTCAGTTGTGCAACTGCAAGTGACTGAAGTAAGTTTTTGCATTTTATTTATTTCCCAAGTTTACCAGTGAAACAACCAACAATGGGGAAATCCATCCTTCCTTTTCTCCTTTTCCTCCTTGGAGGAGAAAGGAAAGACAAAGTCCTTTAAAAGCTGCAGGGCATTGCACACTGACTTGTTTGCTCCGCTGGACTGCACTGAAGGCCACGTTTCACTCCCTCCCTGTCCCCAGGTTCTCCACGGATGGCGTCTGGAGATTTGACATGTTTCCCAAGATCTATTAATGCTGTCAGCTGCTGAGGACTCCAGGAACCCACAGGGTCCGGAAAACGTGCTCTGAGGCCAGCAAGAGGCACATGTTGTATCACAAGCTGTGTGGGAGTCTCATCTTCAGGGTGCCTTCCCTGCCCACCAATGGAAGAGTTAACACCATGGATTAGAGGGCTTGGCTTATTTCATGGAGTTGTTTGGGGTTTCCCCTGTGTAGCCAGAAAGAAAATTTAGCTGGGTGTCTCCAAAATGCTGTGGTTTTGCAATCTGTAAAAAGTCTGTCCTTTAAATTGCTTGGAGAGCACCAGTCCTCATCTATCATGTCAGCTGTGATCCATGGAAGAGGAACAGCCTCGCTGAGGACTAGCCCGCCCTTCTCTTTCAAGGAAAACAAATTACACTGAAATTGCTGCTGCTCTGAGTTTGCTTTTCAATCTGATACCCCCCTCCACCCCCCCAGACACCCTTAGGATGTACCAAGGGGATTGTCTTTTTGTTCTGTGAGTGTGCAGACAGATATCGGTCCATAATCAGGGCTTTAGGGTCAGCCATTCTCTGAAGAGGCAAAATAACATACAATTGTGCAAAAGAGCGTCAGTCTGGTTTGAAACAAGACTGGAAAGGCAAAGCAGCTCCCTCTCCACAGCTCTCCCTCCTCGGTGCGAAGGGTGACACACCTGCTTTTGTCACAACACCCAGTAACACCATTCCTGCTACCAGCCCTCACCACAGCCATGGGGCTCTGCCTTCAGAACCAGCCTCACTTGCTTCATTTTAAGGCCCAACCTCTCGTCCTCACACCTTTAAGCGCGCATGGCGCCGATCCTCCTACCAGCGCCTGACCCACGGCCCCGAGGGAGGGTGAGCAGGGCCTGAGGTACCGGGAAGGGGCGTCAGGGAGGCCTCTGCCCGCGGCCTGGCGGCGGGGGGGAACTCTAGCGGCCAGGGGGGAGGTTTCCAGCAGCTGGTTGTGTGGGGGTTACCCCCTGTGGAGGTCCCGTCCCTCCTCACCCCGCCGTCGGTCCGTCTGTCCGCCCCTCGCTCGATAAGTCGCGCCCCCCCTCCCCCGTCCCTCAGCGGAGCCCCGAGCGCGTCGATACGGGCTCGGCGCTCGCTTGGCCGCGCCTGTTGCCTTGGTGATAGAGGCGGGGCGGAGCTCTTCCCGCCTCCCGCCCGGCGCGCGCGAACCGGTCGGCGTGCGGGACGTTACCGCTTTCCCCCCCGCCCTGCCCCGTTCCCTGTGAGGCGATGGTGAGTGGGGGGCGCCGGGCCGTGCCGCGGGGTTACCGGGCCTTCCCCCGGCCCCGGCGCCCCCTCAGAGTGTATCCTGTGCCCCTCTTCTAGAGGAGGAGCCTGGCCCCCAGCCAGCTGGCCAAGAGGAAGGCGGGCGAGGAGGAGGAGGAGGAAGAAGGGGACCGGCACCCCCCGACGGTGAGCGAGGGGACCCGGGACATGGAGGCCGCGGCCCGGTGGGTCGCCCGGAGCCTCCCCAGCCGTGGGGGAGTGAGGGGGGATGCGGTGCCTGGTCAGTTCCAGGTGCCTCATGGGAGGTTGTTACCGCCCCCCGTCTGCTGGGGGTTGAGGATCGGGCCCCAAGTTTATGCTTTTTTCAGCAGCTGGGGAGAAAACTTGTGCCTGGGCACGCAGTTAGTAGAATAACTTCGTTGTGTACAGGTGATGCTTTGTGGTTATGGAAAAACTATCCCTGGGAGAGCTTCTGAGTGTTTTGTGAGAGAGATGGTAGCTGGGAATAGATGGATATTTAAGCCAAAGCAGAGTATTATGGTGCTGTGTTACATGTCATATGCGTCAAAGAGTCTCACATAGTGCTTTCTGTGTCAAATCCCTTTTTCTATGCCAGCATATGGGTTAAAACCATGCCTCAATCTGAAAAGGCCTGTGTTAAATCAGGAAACAGATCAATGACTTATTTATTGTCATGCTTTGCTAAGTGTCTGAAACTTAGTTTTCAGTGTGAAGCCTTTCACCTGCATAACAACAGATGCTGTGGGAGAACCTCTGGGGACTTTAATATAGTTTGTTCCATGCTGTTAACCTTTACTTTATCTTTTTTCTTCTGCTTTTTTTTTTTTGGGGGGGGGAGACGATGACGCAAATCTTAGTATGAACAAGGCTGCACTTTTACAGGTTGGAAGGTGGTAGCTATTTTCATAATGAGAAGAGGAAAATTAAATTAGCCTTCACGCAGGTTAAACTTTAGGGCATGGTGACCTTGGTGTTGTTGCTGGCTCTCTCCTTTGGCAGTGGAGGTGAAAAATGATTGGGTCTGTTCAGAGATGCTCAGCTGGCTGGGTGGATTGTTTGTGTGGTTAGGTGCTTACTGAGTGTGACAGCGATGCATCTATCTTCTGGTCTCACCAGATGCCCCTGCGCTGTTTTGTTTTGATTCTGTTTTTCAGGCTCGGAAGAGACAGAAGCCAGTCAGTGAGACAGAGAGTGGAGAATGTTACAGATCGCCTTTCCGGAAACCCTTGGCACAGTTGACCAACAGACCTCACTGCCTTGATAGCAGTCAACATGTAAGTGGGTGTTACTGCTGGCACACTATAGCAGGTGGGTTGCATATGGAGCTCATTCATCAAGGGAATCCAAATGCTTCCATGGACCTGTTTAATCAGAGGTGTTATGGAAGTGCCACAGATGCACACACACAGAGGAGACCTTTTGCCAGCTCCAACGATTTAACGTTGAAGGAGGTGTGTGTGGGGAACTTTCTACAATGGAAATCCTGAATAAAAGAGTTCTGTGGGGTCTAGGTGAAGGACAGTGCCCAGGGATATGGGTAGCTTTCCACACAGATGGCTCAGGTGTTGTCTGCTTGCCTGGTTCTCTCTGGGCTTCCACGGATAGAGACTGGCCGGGTGCTTGCTGATCCGGCACGGATGTTCCCACAATGGTTAACTTAGCTCCTTTATAGGAGATTGCCTGACTGAACTACCAAGGCAGGGGGAAGCAATAGCATTTGAAGATGTGAATAATGCCAGTGGGTTTAAGAAGGGAGTTTTGAAAAATCAATTTCACGCATTATAAAACCTAAAGGAAAATAGTTTTGAAAAACAGAGTTGGTGGGGGGAATTGTGCTGGTTTCTTACTTTCTTCCTTTTTGGATATCCTTGAAAATAGTTGAAGCTTGGGTAGATTGAGTAGAGGGACTCTGAGTACTTGGCAAAATTGAGTTCTCGAAAAATGTTCTGGGCTTGCCTTCTTGAGCAATCTCTGATTTCAGACTTAAGCGTGTTTTCCTTCTGAATTCCTAGGAGGCGTTTATCCGCAGCATTTTGTCCAAACCCTTCAAAGTCCCCATTCCAAATTATAAAGGTAAGATGAGGGGGTTTAAGGATTGTCTGTGTTGACTGACTTAGGTAAAATAGATGATGCCCAGGCCTGTCAAATGTATCTGTGGGGATTATTGTTATTTTTTGCACTGATGCGTATGTTCCAGAAATCCTGACTTAATTCCAAAAGAAAAATACTGGCACATTAGCAAAGTCTTCATATTTCTTACTAGTGTTTAGTTTGGCTAATCCTACACTTCAGAATTGGATTTTGTATTCTTACTGCTGTGTATTTGATGTAGTGCCAGAAGACTGTGCACCATATCGCAAGTACAAAAGCAAGATGAATTCCAAGCAATGAAGGTTTACCATCTAAATAATACCCTAATGGTACTAACAGACAGAAGGCTGTAGGTGAAAAAAATATTATGTGCCAGTTTTCTTTCTACTTGGCTTGGTGTGTCGAATCTCAAAGTGATCTTCAAAGCAAAGTAGTTTTGAAGTTCAAAGCCTTAGCTGGTTTGAATCAGTGAAACACAAGATCTCAGAAACAAATGGGCCTGTTCTTGTCCCCTTCTTCCCCTTCACCCTCCAGCTGAAAAATTCAAATGCAGGTCAGCCAGTTTCACTCAAACTTTAGTTATAAAAATATGCCTGTAGTCAGACACTGACTAAAACATGACAAACCCCAAAAGAGTTTGACAAAGTTAGCTTGTGGAAAAGCAGATTTGTCAGGAGGCTGAAACAGAACTGTAGCTGGGGAAGCTGCTTTCTGTGGCTGTTATCTTTCTCTTTTAATTGGGAGATGAGGCTGTTTCATGTGTTCTTTTCTTGGTGTGCACACACTATTGCCTTTGCTTGTAATACACTGTCGTTTTGCAAGGAGCTTTAGCAAGCAGGGGGCAAGTTGACCCTGCTTGAATCTTTCCCAAGCAAAATCAATCCTGGGAGCACAGTTGCCTGAGTTTTGATCGGAAAAGGGATTTCTGTGCATGTTGTTTTTATATTCATCCCCATTCTAAAATTGACTTTAAAATATAATACTTGGAAAAGGGACTTATCTTTGGTATCTGTTTTTCACAGAAATTGGCTCCAAGGCCAAACATCCACTATTGCTCAGCAGAGAAAAAATAATACCTTAGAGTAGGTAATGGCAGCATGGTGCTAACTATGATACAGTAAAATTTCATCTGTCTTAAAGATCACTTCTGGACTTTACATAAAAGATACAACTCTGGCTAAGTCAAGGTTAGGTGATCCAAAAAGAGGATTTGATTCAGTATATACTATGTATGTGGGAATGTATTTAGTGGCTGCTGAGGCGTACATTCTGGAATCCTGCTTGCTTTTAGAAAATGAGAACAACCCCCATTGGGTACTAGGAGTAGCTCCGATGCCCAGAAACAGCTGAGGGAGATATTGTGCCTGCTTATGGTTGATGCCGGTGGCACAGGTCTGGGATGAAGTAGTCGGTCACCTTGCAAGACGGCTTATTCTGTTCTGTGCCAGCATGCATGGCATCTGCTGCACCCGGTCACGCCCATTTTGGTGCACCCAATGTAGCGGGCAGTGCCATTGCTCCATCTTTGCCTCTGCTCCTTCATTGTATTCTTTCTTGCGACAGAGCTACCCTCTGTGTGCTGGCAGAGTGCTGCCAAACAACCGCCCTGCGTGGGTTTGCTGTCAGCACCAGCTGTGCCTGCATCTCCACTCCAGCACCCAATTAATTCACTGTTCCTAAACGTAATCAGACTCTTCTGCAGGCCTCTGCTTTCTTCCAGGAAGAAGTTGTTCTTTGAGTCGTGCCTTTGTTTGCTTTCAGGGCCGCTGGGCTTGCGCGCGCTGGGTATCAAACGGGCAGGGCTGAGGAGTCCTCTCCATGACCCTTTTGAGGAAGGAGCTCTGGTTCTGTACGAGCCCCCGCTTCTGAGTGCCCACGACCAGCTGAAAATAGACAAGTGAGTCATCACCTGGCACAAATGCCTCAGCTTTGACCTCCTTGCACGTGTAGGTTTGTTTGCTTTCTTCCCAAATGTGTCTGAGTTGGGGTCTGAACATCAAGGGAAGCTTGGTTCCAAGCATTCTGCCTCTGAATTGTTCCAGGTATGGTAGCAATTAAAGAAGGAATATATCCATGCTGGGTTGTTTGTGTTCTTCCACAGGTTGTTTCATCTCCCACTCATCAATAACTTAAACCTCTTGCAGGCAATGAGGATGCACACGTGGAGAAGCTGCTTAGAAAATCTTAATGGCTTAGTCGTTAGTCAGGAAACATCAGCATCTAGGGACAAGCAAAACGAGATGACTGCCAGTCAAATGTTAGGCTGCCTAAAGTTTTTATTCTGAAGTAGTTCCTTTTGTGCTGTTATAACTTAAAAGGGCTGTCAGCTGGATCTTCATGGACAGAGAAGGGAGTTCCTCTCTCCAGTAATGCAGTTACAATATTACTGGAACAAGAAAAATAAGAATGACTTTTTAACTGTCTGTCTGAACCACATTCTGCCCTTGTTTTAACCACAGCCCAAATACATGGTTTTACTGATGTTTTAGATTGTAGATCAGGCCCCTGTGACTTCATTCTCAAAAATGAATTAATCCATTTTTCACTTGCTTGTTGGCAGTTGCTTCCCTCATGCCATTGGGGAGTCCTCAGTATAGCAGTGAGATTTTAAAAAAACTGAACATATGCTGTGCCAAGTTCATTAATCACACTGTCTTCTTCCTTGACTGGCTCCTGCAGGGACAAAGCACCTGTCCATGTTGTGGTGGATCCTGTCCTCAGCCGTGTCTTACGGCCCCATCAGAGAGAAGTAAGTTTTCCACTGGGATCTGAGAGTATGCCTGGAGGACTTGCAGCATTTCAAAAAGCTGCAGTTCCTCTGCTGGAATTGTTACCCACCAGCTGTGAGATCTACATAGACCTCACAGACCAACAGTCTGTGACAGTCTTAACAGGCTCTAGTCTGTTGCAAATGCGAAGTGAAACATTTGTTTTAACCATCCTCTTAAAGACCTGAATGCTGCAAATATTCTCTGTCCCGTGTTAAGCAAGAGGACATGCTGGGAGTATTAAAACAGTCCTGTTTGTCCTTAAAAATGTGGAATTTTACTGCTTTCTTGTGGGTAAGAACTTTCTCTTCTCTTGCTTCTGATCTAGCAGGGTCAGAGCACTCCCAGCCTAAACGTGATGCAGGTGTGTTCTCTGTGTTTGTAGGTCAGGTCAGCTGATAGTGGAAACGGGTGTTTCTGTGATCACTGTGCACTTGTTGCACAGGTCTAGGAAAGCACATGGACTGACTTGTGTCACCAGGCTACTTTAGGAAAAGAGCAGATTCTTCAGGGAGATGGGATCTCGCAGAGTCAGGGCTGGAAGTCCAGCCTTTATTTATGTTGAAGTCTGGAGGTGTAGTTCTGCTGAGTGGAACTCAGTGTGGAAGGTGATGGGATATAGTTTCAATAAATTATGTTGCAGCCCAATCTCAAGTTGGGCAGAGCAGACTGTCCACAACTGTGTTTTGCTGGTCAGCAGAATTAATTGGATCCGCAGTCTTTGAGCCAGGAAATACTGAAGCTCTTCTTTCTGGTACCATGGTTCACAACGCAGCATGACGTAGATTCCTACTTCATTGTGTTTTATTCAGAGGCTACCCTTTGTAGGTGTGAGCTGTCCGTGACCTACGTAGACTTGGAGTTCACCAGTGGAGAGTGCTGAAAAACATTTTCTGTTGTAAATACGTGCAACATCACAATATTGCAACAGTGCATACTAATCTCCAAATATCTGACATAGGTATCTGCTCAGTTTGAAGTTCATCACAGATTCAGTATATTATCATTTAAGCCTAGAGGCAGCATAGATGGAAGCTGTGATTGCTGATCTTGCAGGCTAAGCAGGTCAAGCCAAATGTGTTCCTGCATGGGAGATCTTCAGATGGCTCTAAGAGTGCTGCAGGCAGCTCAGAGCTTGTACTTTTATCTCAGAGTGTACTGAACCTGTGACCCAGTGCAATGCTCCTCTCTGGCTACATAGCTGGAGGCACTCTGGTTTTGGGTAAGATACTGCCTGCTGGTGCTTTTGTCAAGTTAATGATAGCTATGTTGGTGTCCTAGGCACACTGTCTGTTTTTTGAGAGCTAGATACGTCTGATAAAGAAGTCTCTGTTCTAGTTTGACTAATAAGTCTTTGACTGCGAAGAGTCCTGTGCTGCTTTATTCAAGTGTATCTCCCAGACTGTTGTAGAGCTTCACTCTGTCTTTGTCTTGTCTTTTGCCCGGTTGCTGGGAGGTTACCCGCCAGGATCCCAGACAAATGCACTCTTTTAGTCAGTAATGTATTTCATAATTGTCCAACTGGCTTAAATAAACTTCATTAACCTGTTGTTAAGGGCCTAAGAAAGAAAGAAAAGGACTTGAAAGTGCAAGTGAAGGTGCTTGGAGCACAGAGGGGTGAATTTGTGCAGGTTGCATCCCTAACTCCCTGCCCTGTTGACACAATGCAGGAACTTGTACGTTCCCAGCACAATGCCCTGGTTTTCTGTGACTCTGTCATCACATGACAGAGGAACATTTTGCAGAGTCTCTTTTTTTTCTTTTTTTTTTTTTCCCACTTTTATCTGTCTTGGTGATGTGTCAGAGCCTAATGCAGGGCTGAACTTTTCTCCCACCATGTGACGTGGGCTATAACCTCAGCCCTGTGTCTTCTCTGAAGCTAAATCTGCTTTGGACCTTGAGTACCCAGGTGAGTCATTGCGCTTCTAGGCAGAAGCAATGAGGGGCTGCTGAGGGTGTTCTGGCAGTTAATCAGGCAGCACAAACAATTCTGCTCCCTACATGATTCTGTGTTTTTAAAACTGCCTGTGTGTTGTTAAGATGATTAACCTGTTTGCAGTGATTGATACAGGTTAGCTGATGGCCTGGGCCTATGTCATGCAGCCAAGGGTAGAAATTTCTGGGAATTCGTGTCAGGAAGCTAGTTATAATTGTACAGTTAAAACGTAAGATTTCATGCATGTTATGAGGTACATGTTGGCACCAGTAATGTTGTTCCAAACCAGATGTGGCTGCATTTTAGCTGCGTCTCAGGTGATTTCCCTCTGTTTCATTAGAACATGGCATGGCCCCAGGGATGTGCTACACAGTTTGTTGTACTATCAGTCCTGTGCATTGCGGTAATGAAGCTGTAATGAAGTTGTCATTCTGGTGATGTCCACATCCTGCTCTGAGAGAACAATTTTTTTGGCAGGGAGTGAAATTTCTCTGGGACTGTGTGACGAGCCGGCGGATCCCCGGGAGTCATGGCTGTATCATGGCAGATGAAATGGGGCTGGGCAAAACCCTGCAGTGCATCACACTCATGTGGACACTTCTCCGGCAAAGTCCAGACTGCAAGCCTGAAATAGAGAAAGCCATGGTGGTGTCTCCCTCCAGCCTGGTGAGAAACTGGTACAATGAAGTAGAGAAATGGCTGGGGGGAAGGATCCAGCCGCTTGCCATTGATGGAGGCTCCAAAGAAGAGATTGACCGTAAACTAGGTACAGAAATGTTTGCAAACAGTGTGGTTGGCTGGCTTAGGTCAAAATCTTGCATTGGAAGAAGCCTGCAGCAGTTGATGTGAACATCTGAGCTGTTATTAGAGCTCTGGAGACTGATGAAAGTCTCTACACTAACATGTTTGTATCAGGCCATTGCATGTTTGGTAATAGTTGATCTTTCGGAATAATCAAGTCCAGTCACATGCTTAAGTTAGGGCAGTCTGCCTCTTTTTTGCTCCAGCCAGATGCCAGGAAAGGAGTGGTCAAAGACGGGAGTGGGATGGAAATGGGGACAGTCAGGGGGAAGGGAGCATGGGTATAACTGGGTGGAAGGGATGCTACAGAGTAATTGAAACAGACAGGTTTTCCTTGATTTTTAAGGTAGAAGTTTTTACTACAGAGCTTGAACTCTTTTCAACTAATTTTACTTATCCCTCTTTTACCTTTTCCCCCTTTCCATCTGCAGTTGGCTTTATGAACCAGCGTGGCCTGCGAGTGCCTTCACCCATCCTGATCATCTCCTATGAGACCTTCCGACTCCACGCCGAGGCATTACAGAAGGGCAGTGTTGGGCTGGTCATATGTGATGAGGTACAGGGGAATCTGTTCCTGATATTATCTTAAGATCTGGGTAAAACTGGTTCTGTTTTCTTAAAAGAGGGGAGGTGAGTGGGAAACAAGGTTTAGCTGTGAACAGCACCCATTCTGGTGCTTGAGAGGCTCTGGGTAACCAGCTCACCCCTACTGGGTAAGCCTGAACAAGAGGGAATGTTTTCAGGAACTGAGATAAGGAGAAAATCCAGGGGGTGGTAACTGGCCACTTTGTAGGTCCCTGGCAGGGTGGGGGCACCTACTATGGCCCTCTCTATGTCAAATATGTAGCAGAAGGGAGGTCCACTGCCTGTCTCTGACTCTGAAAGAGGCCAAACTCTGTTGGGATGGTAGTGCCCTGGCTCACTGATCTGGTTTTCAGCTGTTTGTGGCTGTCTTTGCTAAAGCACGAAGTAACTTTCTGTTTGGCCTGGCCTTATGTTCTGCCCAGTAATTTTTAACTTGGCTCTGTTCTGAGCAAGAGATTGGGCTTGGAGACTCCTGAGGTCTCTCCCAACCTAAATGATTCTGTGATTCAGTGTGCTCTTGTGTGTAGCGTTGGCTGCTGTCAGCCATTTTATCTGTCCATGTTATTCTGTGCTGGTGGGGGAGTTTGAAGGGCACTCCCATGGCAGGACCCTCTTTCCCTCTCTAGTTTCCTGCTTGGAGCAGAGTTAGGAGAGCTGGGTGAGGAGTTACGTTGTGCTGCTTGTTTAAGAAGAGACAGACCAGACCTGGCTTGACTCCCTGCCTGCTGACTGCTGGATCTAGCTTTGCCGAGCTTGGGTTGTCAAGCTCTGCTTTCACGTGCCTGCAATTGAGTTGTTTTTTCATTTATTGTTCTGTATTTGTGATTATAGGTAGGGAGTGTCAGAGATGCTCTGAGGGACAAAATAAAACAAATGCTCTTTGCCTTCTTGAAACAATCAGTCTGGGTGCCTCAGCCACTGTTGAGGTGTCCTCTGCTGCCAGTTAGAGGGGTTTTGTTAAATACCGGTGCCACCCAGTGGTTTGGGTTTGTATTTGCTAGAACAGTGCTGAGAGGAGCTTAAAAAGAGCAAGCATCCTCACAAGTTTAATTCCAGTCCACCTTTTATCTACTGAGTCCGTGACTGCCCACACCTCTCGGTGCCTCTGAGATGGGGCCAGCAGCTAGGGATGCTGGGAATGCAGGTCCTTGGCCTTGTGTCTTCCATATGTTCCCAACAAATACTCTGCTTTGCAGTGGTCTGACACTTGTAAAAAGCATCTCATCACTTATGCTTTGTCCTACAGCGTAGCATTCGGATGCTAATAAAGTTGCTTTTCCCAGGCATGGGAGGTGGGGCCTGTATTCAGGTTACCCGTGTAAGAAGTGCAGAACCTCTTTTTATTAGTGTGCGACAGCCTGACAATCCTGGATATAGGTGGTCTGAATGGCTTGTGGTCTTGACCTTGGGTGATGCAATGTTACTGGTCCAGAGTTCAATGCCTAGTGTTGGTAGCTGAAAATGTCCCCATCTCTGAACAGGAAACAGTTCTTATAGTTAAACCATGTGGTGGTTGTTATTTTCATGGTAGACCCTCTTGCTTGGGTGTGACCCAGATGTTCCTGGTCTGGGAAGGTTGTAACATCACGTTTCCTCCTGTAATGGCTTTCCACCAGATTCTTGCCTTTGAAAGAAGCATGTTGCAACAGTTGAATACACATACGACACTTAGCCCACTATGAGGAATGGGAAAAGTGGTGAGATGGCTTGTTGGAGATACAGTATGTCAGTGTTGATGAGGGTTTCCAAGCTGCTTCCCATCAAGGCCACTGGATTTATCAGCTTAATTCCTTTTTTATTTTTTTTTTCAAAGGGCCATAGACTGAAGAACTCTGAAAACCAAACATACCAGGCTCTCAACAGCTTAAATACCCCTCGACGAGTCCTTATCTCGGGCACCCCCATTCAGAATGACCTGCTTGAATATTTCAGCCTGGTGCACTTTGTCAATTCAGGCATCCTAGGTAAGCTGTGAATGTGTGAGAGGCATGAGAAGGGGAAGGTTGCTGGCAAGGCCTCCCCTAGCTGCCAGTGCCAGCAGCAATGAAGATGTTAATGGGAGGAAAGGTGACATACAGGTTGGAGACTTATTCTCCTTCAGTTTGTATCTAGGAAGTCTAGATCAGGGTCCCCTGTTCTAGAAGCTGTGTATCATCAGAGCTCTGTTCCAAGAAGATTGTAATTTAAAGTACACCACTCCAACAGGTGTTTTGGAAGGGGAAATAATTATGAAGGTAAGATGAGTATATAATCCCGAGTGCTACATGGCCGATCTTGTGTACCAATACTGGTCAGCCAAAATGTCCACCTAGGCTAGGAGCTTCTCTGACAATAAGCCCTTGGAGATACTGCAGGAGTTGCTAGTCAGGAAGAGCCAGCTTATAATGGTACTTCCCACAACACTCACAGGCTATAGCAAAATCAGAAATCGAAGCCAGGAATGATGTCTTTGTAGGAGAGGAGGGTTTGACATGACATGCTCTCTCTGTTGAGTACAGTTGTATCCTTCTGGCACAGGAGATTGAAGTGATGGGTGCAAGGCAGAATGTTGTACCTTGTGTCAGAGTTAGGCAACAAAGCCTGAATTTCTGGTGCTCTGCAACCCGCTTTCAGATAATCTGAGAGAAAGCTGAGGGTGATGTCTAGCATTTGGAGTTAAGACTGCTCTTGATTTTTAAGGCAAGGAAGGCCTGTGAATATGGAGTTAACCTCATCTGAGATAGAAAGAAAAGAGTCTGGAGGAGAGGTGCTGATTAGTGTGAGTTTTCAGGATCAAACACCTTCTACAATTGCTGGTGTAGCAGACTGAAATGTTCTGTCTGTGACTCCTATGCTTGACTTGTGTCTGCAAGCTCTGTTTTCACTTTAAAAGCAAAGTAGTCTTTGCATCCTCTCCTGCATCACTGGGTCAGATGAGCAGGTCTGCTCCTTTCCAGTGTGGAACAGCTTGTCTTTGTCAAGAGAGGTCATTTTTTTCTGTCAAGGAGTGAAAATAATCTGTAAATCATTTCCTTGTTGCTGTAACTCGTCACCCGTGTTTGTCTCAGATTGTTGGGCATCCAGTCCAAGAGGCTTCTCATTAATTCTAGTGCACACACAACTCTAGTTAAACACCATTCATCAGATTCTTAGTCTTACAAGCATCATTAGGGCTGTATCTTTTTCTTTTCAGCCGTTCTGCCCCCAAGATTTCTCAAGGAAAGGATGGGATGGGGTGGTAGATGTTCTACATCTGCTTTTTCCATGTGCTTCAATTTTGGATAGTTATTACAGGAAGCTGATGTGATTTCCCCTGCCCCCTTGACCTGTACTTTGGGCAAGACTAGCCTCCCTGTACTTCCAGTTCGTTCTCTCCGAGATAAGGTTAATACTGTAACTACTGCCGACAAAGCTGTGTGCATGCAGTAGTCATTTTTCCCACTTTCAGCCTGTCACCAGTAATAAGCAACTGATTACAGATAATTTTGGAACAGGCACACATAATTCCTGTGCTGCTGTTAGCAAGGACAAAATCTGAGAGTAAAAGTATTGCTGGAATGTAAGCATAAACAGTACATGTCTGATTGGACTCAGGTTTAACTAAAACTGTATGACCTTTGGCAGTGCATTGTTGTTGGAGTACAAAATTATTTTCTGTTGTACAGATTTGCCTGCCTTGTTTGAATCTTTTCTGGCTAGAAAGGAAAACAAATCATACCGACAGGGCAAGAATTTGTTTTATCTGCTGGGCCCCCTTGCTTTTGGTGTGATGACTGGGGTTGCGGGGGTACTGATGAAAGCTTATTTGGTAGTAGTTGTCACCTTTTCATTTCTGTTTTGTGCAGGTACTGCACAGGAATTTAAAAGACACTTTGAAATTCCCATCTTGAAAGGCAGAGATGCGGATGCAAGTGAAGCTGAGCGACACAAAGGAGAAGAGAGGCTTAAAGAGCTGATCAGCATTGTGAACAGGTGAACTTCATCCCTCTTCTCTTTGCAGAGCTTTTGCATAAACCCCTGGTGTACACTGGTATCTTTCCAAATTACAGTTGTAGCTGTAATGAATTCTTTTGCCAGTTACATCTATTCAGCTAGGGATTGTGCAAGCATTTATTGCCTAAGAAATCTACATAGCATGTAGCTTTAGTCTGAAAAAAAGCACATTGACATGGCACAGTTAGCTGCAGCCACCTCCAAGTAAATGTACTCAGATACTGAATCGTGATTTGAGTCTTGTATTTCTGTTTTCTTCTGGGGTCTGAATAGTCAGGCAGCATCCTTTTATTTGTGTCAACATAACTACAGTGTAGACTGTGTCAGACTTGAGATCCATTCAGTCCAGATGTTGAGTGGCGGACAGAATGAGTATAAGGAATGTTGATTGCCCAAGTCACAAAAGAGTCCAGCTCACACTTTCATAGCTGTATTGGCTCTGTAGGGCTAATGGGATTAGACTAGTGTCAGAGATGTGACTTTTGATCCTAAGAAGCACCTCTGTGACGTAAAATGCTGTCTTATTTCTCTTTGGTTGATTTTTGGTATTTATTTAAACTTGGTTTCTTTTCTATTTGTGAATACAACCAATTTATTCACATCTGCTGGCAATTGCTTGTCTCTCTATAAGAACTCTTACTAGAGACTCTTTCGAATTCTCAGCATTACTGGTGTCTTCATTTCTTTTTCTTAGTCTGAACTTTTTCAACCATCACAAATACAATCCTGTAGTTCATAGCCATGGTAAATTGAATTTCACAGTGAGTACAGCCCCTCTATAGGGACAGCCCTGACCTTGACTCAGGTCAGCTTGCAGAAGCCTAAGACAAAGGAAAAGTTGGGAGGAGAAGAGCTTATTCTTTCTTGAAGTGCATTTCTTTTTATAGTTGATGGAAAAGGGATGTAAAAGTGTGTTCAGGAATGCTTGTGCCTGGCTGTGTCGAGGTCTCTGTCCTTTATTGTGCAACAGTCATGACACATAAATAGGGAAGGTGAAGCACATAAGTAGTAACAGATGAGTTGGTTTGAATTTGGTAGGAATTACTAATGAAGCAGTGATGCAAAGATAAGTGGAATTGTAGGCGTAAGGTTGGGAGGATCCTGGAGAAGGTGTCTAATCCATCTTGCTGTCCCAAGGTAGAAGGTGTTAGATCTAAGTCATCCCTTACTTAACCCCCGCTCAGCCCTGAAAACAAATTCCCCGGGACACCTTTTCCAGGGCATCACTGTCTTTGCAGTTAGAAAATGCTCTTAATGTGTAACATAAATCTTCCTTACTGCAGTTTAAGCCTGTTACTTTTCATCCTACTGCTTATGGGTTTGGAGACCAGATTATTCCTTTCTTTAGCAGCCTTTGACAGATTTTTTGGGGCTGTCATAAATCCCTGCTGTCCTTCTTCTATAGGTTTCATAACATCATATTTGCAATGTTTCCTGGCAGAACTAGGTTTCTGCACCTTTTTCTTATTCTGGTTGCTGTTCAGCACTTTTTCTAGTCCATTCCTTCTTTTCTAAAGTGTGGTAGAACCGCTCCATGGAGCATTTCTAGAGCCCCAAAGGATATATGCCCTTGGCTGAAATCTAGTGCCAGACAATTAACGCATCTTGGCTGAGGATGGCTACTACGTTATTACTTGGGGAGCTGCCTGCTTGTACTTAGGGTTATGTCCATAGTGTGTGGTGGTTATCCTGTCCTCTTTTGCTGTCCGTACCACCAGTCTGTTGTGGCTCAAGTTGAGAATGCTGTTGGTAATCTGAGGAAGAGCTGAGTTTCTCTCCTAAGGAACTGGGCTCTATTAGGTGGGATCATGCCTGATCTCTCCAGATTTCATGAACCAAATTTGGAAGCCTCACAAAGACAGGGGGTTGTATTGGGCTCTGTAGCACGGGCTGACGGAGCCTCTTAGCATGGCTTTGTGTGGATGGTGGGCATCTGGCCTTTGCCATACGTTGGATTGTCACAGACTTTTAGAGATTAGATATCAGAGGGATTTGTGTTCAGTTTGTGAGGAATAATAGTGATAAAACTGGGTTTTGATGTCATCCAAGCATCTGATCTTCATTTCCCTCCCTGCAGGTGTTTAATCCGAAGAACTTCGGACATCCTCTCCAAATACCTGCCAGTGAAGATTGAGCAGGTGGTCTGCTGCAGGTATCAAAAAGCTTGTACTGTGCCTAGGAAAAGGGAGGAGCAAGAGGAAGGACTAAAAAGTTGCAAGAATCCCTTCAGTGTTTATGGTGACTGCATCCCTCTAGGAGAGAGATTGTAGCCATTGGTGATATGTTGTTTTTCATTGAAGTAGGGATGAACAACCCACAATTGGTGGTTCTGCTAGCCAACTGGCGTGCTCCGGGCAGCTGTGTACAGCAGAGCCCTGGGCTGTGCAGAGTATCTGCAAGGTTCTCTTCTTCCGGCTCTGGGCTGAAATATCAATGCTGTACCATCAGCTTTGGAGACAGTTCTAGGCTGTCTGTGCTGTAGCTTAAAAAACTGAACACTGGAGATAAAAGCAAAGCACTGTGTAGATGGAGAAGGAAAGATGGGGTTGGTCTGGGGGCATGCTGAGACTGCAGAGCTCTTGTTCTGTTTCAGGCTGACACCTTTGCAGGCTGAGCTGTATAAGAACTTCCTGAAGCAAGCCAAGCCAGTGGAGGAGCTGAAGGAGGGCAAAATCAGTGTGTCGTCTCTCTCTTCCATCACTTCTCTGAAGAAGCTCTGCAATCGTGAGTTGTTCCACTCGTGCAAAGGGTTTGGTTTTTGCACTGTTGGTGGCG
>VYZM01002441.1:441185-454420 GCA_013398915.1 Dromas ardeola | reverse complement strand
TTTTTTTTTTTTTTTTGCCTCACCTGTGCCCTCCACAGCTTGAGGTCTGTTTGTCCTCCAGACCCTGCTCTTATCCATGATAAGTGTGTGGAAGAGGAAGAAGGTTTTATGGGAGCCCTGGACTTGTTCCCTTCTGGCTACAGCACCAAATCTGTGGAGCCCCAGCTTTCAGGTACTGTGGAACTCAACAGTACAAATGTGCTGCCAAAGACAGGCAACCATAAGACTGTATTTAACATCTTATCAAGTGCTCCTCCGAGATCTGGAATTTGGGAACTTCTGCTTTAGCTTTTTTCTTTCTTTACGTTTTATACAGGAAAGATGCTGGTTTTGGACTACATCCTTGCAGTTACAAAAAGCACCAGTAACGACAAGGTGGTTTTAGTGTCTAACTACACTCAGACACTGGACCTATTTGAAAAGCTCTGCAGGAACAGAAGGTTTGTCTTTGGGCTTCATTTGTTTAATCCTGCAAGACAGTATGTGCAGCCTACACTGTAAAAGAAACTGGCTATTTTTAAAGTTTCTATCAGCAGGAGCTTGTGATCTGTCTTTTACCTCAGATGTTCCTGAATTGGAACTAATGTGGCTTGTGCTTTGGCTACTGGGGTCACTCAGCAGAAAAGCTCTGGCCCTCTGCAAAAGCTCCTAAAGCCCAGGCCCCTGTTACAGGGCTGTGAAAGATTTTTCTCTTTCAAGAAGGATGCACTATAGGTCGCAGCAGTCTGATTGTAGTAAATCCTGTATATTATAGGTATTTATATGTCCGGCTGGATGGCACTATGTCCATTAAGAAGAGAGCAAAGATTGTGGAGCGATTCAACAGCCCCTCAGTGAGTAGAACCTGCCAGATGTGAGCAGCTATCCTGCCAGTTCTGAATGCTGTGAGTAAAAGTATGGCTGCCTCTGTAGTTTAATCCAAGCCTGCCTTTTTCCACAGAGCCCTGAGTTTATCTTCATGTTAAGCAGCAAAGCAGGTGGCTGTGGTTTGAATTTGATTGGGGCTAACAGACTGGTTATGTTTGACCCGGACTGGAATCCAGCTAATGATGAGCAGGCCATGGCTCGTGTGTGGCGCGATGGCCAGAAGAAGACATGCTACATCTATCGACTGCTCTCAGTGAGTCTTACTCCTCTTGCCTCCTCAACATGGAGTTCTAGGTGCCAGCCCAGACTGCAGCTGTTGTGATTGGGACCAGAAGGGGAATTCCCTTTTAGTGACTAGAACTGATTGGAACATAATTGCTTCCTACCTTTAGATGCGTTGCCGTGGAAAACCATGAAGCTTCAATCTGGAGGGTCATTACTGCAAGCCTTGGTTTCTAGTGGTGACTGGTTGTCTGAGAAATATCTGTGGCTTTCCAGATAAGATAGTCTTTTGAAGTCATTTAGGCATCTGACTTCTTTAATTTTGTGGGGTGTCTGATGCCAAAGTTGCTGTTTTTCAGTCTGGCCGCAGTCTGTTTTGGTTGGGTGTATGTGTACTTAATAAACAGCAAGTAGATTCCCAGAATTACGTCAGCTTTTGGAATGGGGTTACCAGTTAGCAGGGGGGGTAGCTGCTCTGTAAAGGAAAAGCATAAAGCAGACTAGTCTTTTCAGGCTACTGTAACACTTTGTTCAGCAGTGCTGGTAGTGATTACTGCTTAGAAATGTCCCCTCCCCTTGCTCACCTTCACCTCTCATTAGTTCAGACTGTCAGGTTTTTTGTTTTGTGGTGGTTTTTTTCTGGGTGGTGTTTTTGGTAAGCTTGTGTTCCTTGATCAGTTATTATTTTACTTTGACAAAACAGATGTTCTTTGCCCATCTCTTCCTTAGGTGTTCCACTTTTTCTCTGACCTGGCTGCACCTGGAAGCAGGGAAGCCCTTGGCTTTTAGAACAAGCAAACCGGTCTGCAAATCATGACTAATCACCCCCCTCCTTTGTTTTGCAGACAAACGTCATACAGACACTTTGCTCTTAGATTTTTGCCTTAAAAATGCAGCACGCTGGGCTTTCTGCACATCTGTTCTAGAAGTAGTCATCTCTCTCCAGAGAGCGGGTGGGATTGATCTGTGTGTGGGTGAACCAGCAAATACTGCTGATGCTCGTGTTGCCCAGGGCTAGCCCTTGTTGCTGTTTTTTGGGAGAGGTTGTGTTTGGGCTGTTTTTTTGTCAGGGAGTGGCAGTAGCTGCTCAGCTCTTTTCCCTTCCTTCCTGTCAGCACAACCTGGTGCAGTGTGTGAGCTCCAGCCACAAGTGGCAGCTTCACCTCTTCTCATCCATATCTCTGTCGGACCCACTCCTGTAGCCACAGTGAAAGGCAAGCGAAGCCGAGTTGGGTTAGATCAGCAACCAAACAGGACATGGTTGGAGTGCAGCTAGTAACACTTGCCTGTCATCCGTACTGGTCTGGCAAGGCATAAATGGTCCTGACAGCGTACTGCCGTTTGATCTGTGATGCTTTCCCAATGTAGTGCTTCTCTAACACCAGTGTCCCAACTGGGCTTCATCTCTGACTCTCTCTCCTGTAGACGGGCACCATAGAGGAGAAGATATTCCAACGCCAGACCCACAAGAAGGCCCTCAGCAGCTGCGTAGTGGATGAAGAGCAGGATGTAGAAAGGCACTTCTCACTCGGGGAGCTGAAGGAGCTCTTCACACTGAATGAGACCACCACCAGTGACACCCATGACAAGTGAGTATACTCAATGACTAATGGATGGGGTTGGCAAAAAAAACTGCTCCACAATTTGGTCTACTGATCAGTGGTTCCTCAGGCAGCAGGAGGAAGCTCAGAGAGAGGGGGCCTCAAGTGTCTCTACTTATGAAGCTATTAACCATCTGGAGATGAGCACTTTCTGGCTGTCCTCCCTTTTTGTTGTCTTAGAAAAGCTGTGCTGGCTGGACAAGTGAGGGAACTATCTTGTTGCTGCCTGTGTTTGGAGGCTGTGAAATATTGCAGCTAATGAAATGAGAAAAATTGATCAGAGCTGTTCAAATCGGTGGAGCCCAACTTGGTCCTTCCTTGCCACCCTCTTCCTGGTGGTCTGTGATCTCCAAATGCTGAGCTGTTTCTACAGCCAGGGCTACTATATCAGCTAAGTATTCATGAGGCCAACCAAGTGCTGTTCTGGGGACTAAACGAATCCCCTTCTGCATTGCCTGCCCTTCTCCCCTACCCCTGAGACCTGTGGTATTGTAGCCACCAGAAAGAGGACAGGGAGCGCAGGAAAATGCTTCACTGTGAAAGTTAAGACCCTTAGTTCAAGCAATAAGTGAAGAGGATTAATTTTAAGCTGACTCAAAGCTTAGCTCTCTGCAGGTATCTTGTCTGCATGGCAACAAGCTTTGCTGGCAGGGCTGCTGCTGCTCTTTGTCTCCTCATGTGGCAGCTCAGTAGGGCATCTCCAAAACAGGCTGAGCACAATCTGGTGGCCGTGGTGGGAGCCAAGATGGAGCGGTTTGGAGTGTGGTGTGCTCTCTTGAACACAGTGCAAAGAATGTGTTGGCGGTATCCCTCGCCTTTCAGGGGAAACTCCTCCTGAACTTCCCCTGGGTCCTGCTGGACCATTCCTACATGGCTAAACATGGAGGCGGACTGCCATTAGAAGCAGAACGTCGGGGTTTCCAGAATGTGAGAGTCATTCCTTATGTCGCACGTGCCAGAAGGTGGTTGTGTGTTTGAATGAAACGTGGCAGTAGTTAATCCTGCCTGAAAATCCAGTTGCCAGCATTGCAGGTGAAAGAGGAGTTAATCCAAATGTTACTGGGCTGGATTTTTAAACAATACGTATGCTAAAGAAGTGGAGGAACCTTGCACTGATCTTGCACTGGCTCTGTTGCAGGATCAAGTGTCGTCGCTGTGTGAACGGCCACCAGGTACGGCCCCCTCCTGAAGGGTCTGACTGCACCTCTGACCTCTCCCAGTGGAACCACTGTGCCGATAAGCGGGGGCTGCAGGACTCTGTGCTGAAGGCTGCATGGGACGCTGCCATCACCTTCACTTTTCATCACCACTCCCACGAGGAGCAGCGAGGGATTCCCTGACAGGTTACTGTCCCCTGTGGGGGCAAGGGCAGGCTGCCGTGGCAGTCCACCCCGCTTTATTCCCTTTCAAGGAAAGGGGCAGTGGGTAGCCGTACATGCTGGATTGTTGTGTGGCTGTGGAACAGCAGAACAGCGTGGTTTCTGAGAGGCTGGAAGGCCCTTAGCATTGGTCAGACTACTGCAACAGCAAGGAGTCCATGGCTTTTTCTCTGCTGTTGTGTTGTGTGCCTGCAAAACAGCCCTTTGGGAACTGAGAATAGCTGGACCTTGTGTGCTTGATCAGATTCATCGCTGGTTCTCATGCTGTTGGTGTTTGTGCCTTCTACTCAGCCAAGTTTTGTCTCCAGGTTTAAGTTAAGCCTGCAGTTTTATAGCACTTGATGTGCACAGTCATGTTTTTTTCCTTGACAGCTATGGCTTACAGCTGCTGATCAGAAACTTGCAGGATCCATTTCTGTTGTGAAATGTGAACCTTGCTGATTACTCAGGAACAAGAGGATTTGTACAAGGGAAAAGATTTTCAGCTTTTATGTTGAACATCTGGCCTGAATGATCATGGATGCAGTAGGAAATCAGGCTCTATTAAGGTAAATCCACTTCTAAAACCACTTGCTTTGTTATGGGCAGGATCCCCTGATCTAGCAGTGTTTTAATTAGATCATATTACAAGCCAGTAATAAAATTCACACTTTAGTACATTATGGGTCCTAATTATATTTTTATTATAAAAGTGTTACAAAAGAACAAACTTCAAAACCTCTGTAAAATGACTGCACACGTTGGAAAGGGATGAGAAGAATTCTCGTCCCAAACACCTTGATAAATGATTGTAAATAAACAGCAGGCTACTTGGTACATAAATAATTATACTTTTTTTTTTTGGTATAAAGTAAAATTTTCCAAATATAAAAGGTCAAGGCTGGGGGCTTTTTTAGCTCGTTTTCTACTCCGTTTAAATGGAGGGAGGAGTTCTTATTTCACAGAATGCCTGAAGTTGGAAGGGACCTTAAGGTATATTGTCCAACAACCCTGCTCAAAAGCAAGGTCACCTAGAGCTGGCTGCCAAGGACCACAACCAGATGGCTTTTGAATCTCTCAAATGATGGAGAGTTACTGATGAGATATTGGCTGAAACATGAGATTTATAACAATACCTATTGAAATAAGTAACTGCTTGTCCAGAGATCTGCAGGAAGTCACAGAAGTTCATTTGATATCTGTCACACTTAAAATATTCAAACTGAGAAGATGGTAGAGTTAGATCACCTGGAAATACAGATGTTGACTCACAGGGTCTTGTGTGTCACCTCACTGTGGTACCCCTTCTTCAAATTAATAGAAGAGTGACAAGAACAACTCTACCCTGCTTGAACCAGAGGAAGAAAACCTCACCTGTGCTGTCAAATAAATTTTATTGGCCAGGGACCGAACAGCTTAGTTCAAGCTGATCGGTTTTCTCCTGCTCCTACGTCCATCACATGACACTGATGTAGTCGGCAAAGGCCTGGGAGGAGTCCCACGAGTCGTTGACCACGCTGCACAGAGCTTTGAGACGCCGAAGTGCTTCTTGAGCTGTTTCAGCATCCTGGTCCAGCCAATTTTGGAAGAGGCGGAGGTGTGTGAATTGAATCTGTCCCCCTCTCTGCTGGATGTGGCCTTCCAGCTTCTTTGTGAACTCCAGAAGCCCATCAGGTTTGATGCAGTTTGAACTTTCCAGGGAAAGGAGGACCCAAAAAAAAGAGAAAGTCATTAAGAGTCTAGGCTATAATTTGAGCAGTTTAAATTACTGTTCCTTCTAGTAGCTGCCTGGGCAAGTAGTTGAGGATGTTTCAGTGCAAAGTACAACTTCCTTCAGCAATACAAAGCGGGAGTAGTCTGTTAGTTTTGATGAAAAACACAACTGAAGCACAGCAGTATGAAGAATTGGAAGTTTTTTAAAACTATGGCTGTAACTACTGACAAGTTAAACTCACTATTCTGGCCTCCTTACTAGTGATGTGAGTAGCCTCAAAATGCTGTTGGACCCAAGCTGCTTGTTGAGCAGTGCCAGGAGCACTTTGGTCTCACAGCAGCTGTCAACTGCCTGGACCAAGGGGCCTGGCCCAGTGCAGTCCTCAGCAGTAAGTGACCATTTACCTTTTCCTTCTGAGAAAAGCTGGGGAGCACATGTCAGGTCCCAGGGTTTCTAGGAAGTTAAAAGGTCATTTCCCCTGCATAGATGTGTAAATAAATATGAAGTTGCACGCTGGACTTAATCTCGTGAGAGGCACAGTAACAGTCAGGTGCAGATACAGATTCAGGATTCAAGGCTGCTGAAGGAACGCCCATAGTTAAATAAATTGTCAAGCCTGTGTACCCTCAGCAACCTGAGCCATTAGGATATAAAGAAGGGGGGTGGGGGTCAAAATCAAGCAAAACAGTCAGTAGCAGTACTGCAGAAATGTCACCCTCCGTGACATGAGGGTTACTGCCTGTCTTTATGGCCATTCAGGCTTGACAAGAGAGCAGCAATTCAGGCTGAAGACCAAAGATGATGAAAGGAATGCAGAGACACTCACAGGATCTGACAGGGGCAATGAGAGCATTCTCTCCCTGTTGCAGGGCAGTGGGAACAGAGCTATTCACTAGGGATGTTAATTCTAACCTACAGCGCAGGAAGGACTTGCAGCAGCCTCCCAAGGGAGCAGCAAACCAAAGCTACTTTTAAGACAGAGCTTGACCCATTTATAAAAAGGACAGCGAGATCCCTCAGAGAAGCTGGAGGTCCCTGAGGTTGTATGTGCCCATTGCAGCATGCTCTAAGCTTTTCTTGGGCACAGGTTCCCTTGAGGAAGGAACAAAACCATGCTCAGGCTTCTCCTGCTGTCCGAGCCCAGTTCAGCTCTGGCCCTCCCAAAACAAGAAATTCAACGTGTTTAGAGCATCAGGATACCTGACATCCAGCTGGCAAAGAGAAGAGGAGGAATCTTCAGAGAAAATGTCTGCAAGGGCGACCAGCCTGTAATTCCCTAAGAGGGGAGAAATGCAAGTGTTAGATGCAAACTGCAAACCGTCTTAAATATTTAAATGGCCACAGGGCTGGGATAATAGCGCAGAAGGGCGGCTGTAAGCACGTGCATGCAGCAAAAGGACTCATCGCTGCACCCTCAGTTTGTCCCCCTCAGTGGCCTAGAGCAAGTCCACCCCCCTGAGCACAGTGTTCAATGCAATGGAAACATTTGCTGATTGGGCAGTTTGTTTCACTAGAAAAATCCTGGTTTTGTTTAAGCAGTCAATATGCAGCTTTGTTCTAGAAATGGCCAAAAGCATCAGGGTTAAACACAAACCTTAGAAATGAAGTCTATTTCAGGTGATCCCAAGCCTTCCCATTTAATTAAAACCAGAAAACAATATTCTGGATTTACCTGAAATTCATTTCTCCAACATTTCTACTTGGCCTATGATCCAAAAAGCCTGTAACTTCTGTAAATTCTGTTCCACTTTTTTGACACATACCCTTCCTTTACTTGTTCCCATCCCTCCAGTAGCTGCAAACCGCTTTTAAGGCACAAAATGCCCAAACCTGGGCAAAACCCGTGCCTCTGGATGAGAGGCAGTGCATCTGCTGCTGGATCTGTTCCTGTTTAAAGGGTCTGAAGCGGATCAGTGTTCAGTCAAATCTGGAGTCCTGCTGATACCTGCTTTTGCTGCAGAGAAAAGCAACTGTAATGCCTGTGCAGCACCTGGGCTCATGGTACATTGCTGAACACAACTGAAATTCTGCCTTTAAAAAATGAACTCAGTGCTCCTTATTTTGTGAGCTAAATCCACTCTGTTCATGCATGTTTTAAGTTCAGTATGGAGGTCAGTAGCTAGCAATGGTCCTAACTCCAGCCCTGAAGTTATCTCCACGAGAGCTGATCTAAGGGCAAGGCCCCATAGCAACAATCACAGTACACACCAAGACGATTCCCAGGCAGTTTGAGGCTCTTCAGAGATGAATTTCTTTTCACTGTATTGATTATTTCTGACAAAAACTCAGTAGTAGAGCTTTCAAACAGCCGGCAGAAGGAAAATGTGATTTCTATGGAAGAAATGGATTGACAGTACATGTTAGTACTCCCTGTGCACTTCATTATTCCATAATTACACGCTGCAGACAGCTCCAGCCCCTAATCCGTATGCAAGAACAAAGCTTCCCTGGCAATGGATGGCATACAACAGCACCGCGGCTCTGTCACAGGAAGAGAGCAGAGATCACACCCAGCGAAGCGGCTTTGCCAGCTGACCCACTTACAGGCTGATGTGCTCTGCAGGTTAAAAATCTTTGTTTTATAGCCAAGACTACGGATTCTTCTCTGCAGCATACACCAGCTTTGCAGCTGCTCCTCTCTCTGCCCTGCTGGCACAAAGAACCAGACATGTTCCCATTCTGACAACAGCTACAGATCTGCTGCAGGGACAGTGACATTTGGCTAAACCTTACACACCAGAAGATCCCCTCTTAAATGTCAGCCAGCCAAAAGCAGCCACCTGCAGCACCTTTCCAAGCAACAGCACCCAGGAGTCTGCTGTACCTTGCAGGACGGGATCCTGAAGCAAATGCAGAACTTCTTTCTGGTGCTCAGCCAGGTTCATATCATGAAAGCTCAGTTTCTTCAAATTTGGATTACACTCTAAAAGCAAAACAAGTTCTCAGGTAAAGTACTGTTTGGCCTTGGGATGAAAAGAGCCTGACCCAACTACCAGTTAATGCCCAGAAACTGAGTTGGACTGTGGATAATTTGTGCTGGACTGTGTGTAATTAAAAAGGAAACAACCTGCTGTGCAGGATCATTCACAGGCTCAGCACAGAAAAGTGGGATGACTGACACCCATTTCCTTTTCTTGGGAGATTTCAGGATGTCCACACTGAAGAAATGGACCCACCTGAGCTGGCTTCATGCTAAAGGATGGAAGATCACAGCAAGGAAGCTACTCTGTGTCTCACAGGGATGCTACCTACAGGTTAGCAGAGTACCTTTGAGCGCCTCCAAAAGGAGCCCAAGCTCCTGAGAACAGGGCAACGTGGCGCTGTCAAGGGACAACTGCTGGAGGGACTTTGACGCCTTGAGCACTGGCACCAGAAATGCGGTGTGCAGAGGTTCCCTGGGGAATCGGATCTCCAGCTGCTCCAGGCAGCTCTCTAAGGGAAGAAAAACAAACAACAATGAAAGAGTTTGGTCTGGAGCTAGGTCCTAGGCCAAGCAAGAAGCCCGTGTGCCTGACATGACTATCATTTAGGTTGGCAGAAAGTGCCTATGCGACACGCCCTGCCTCACAGAGCACTATGGCAACTCAGACCTATGGTAAGGCTCATTTCAGGACTCCTGCCAGACCACAAGGCCACCAATTTCTACTGCATTCTGGCAGTGAAACAACACTTAAGAAAAGGTCACCCTTTATGCACAAACCAATCAGTGTCTTCCCAGAGCACAGCTCTTCACTGACCCCACTCCGTACTCGGACAAGCTTTGCTTACTGCTTTTCTGGTCATTCAAGGGCAATGAGACCTGTGGGCTGAGAACACGCTGTTATAGCTCCCAGACTGTAATCCAGAGGCTTAGGCAGTGCTTTGCCATCACCTGTGCTATTGTGATGATTGAGATGCTTTTCTCCTTAAGGGTCCATCTAAGGCTTAGAGCCTCACAGTCAATAGGATGGACAAAGCAGAAGCTCACAACTGATTTACAGATCTGGTGGGATATGCTCCTGTGGGCTGCATGGACAGTCCCTGCAGGTTACGACTGGCCCTGTACAAAGCTGATGTTGCAGCAGGTTGGCATACAGCAATAAAATGCTTTATCCAAGACTCAGGCTCCACAGAGCATGTCACAAACTAGAAATGACAAACTGCAAAACATCTAAATCAGAAAGGTAAGGCTGTAATTGCTTAATTGCACACCACTGTAACAGAGCAGAGTTCAAATCTGCTTGCCAAGCTTTTGCAGCTCTATCTGCCTGCTGTGGCCTGGTCATCGCCCTGAATGATGATTCCTACCTGGGATTTCTGCCTCACTGCTGCTTGGATTCCCCTCTGGCCTGTTCCCCTCCAGCTGGTTTTTGAGGTCGAAGCTGACTGAGAGCGTGTGGAGCCGGGGAAAGGCGCTCAGGATGCAGCGAACAAGCTCCATGCAGGGCACGTGGGAGAAGACATCGCTCATGCGCACCACGCGGAGGCGGCAGTCCGAGTGGCGGGAGAGGGCCCGGAGCCCGGAGAGGATGCAGAAGATGTTAGCACCCAGGCCTGGAACGGCATTTGTACAGAAAGGTGTTAGATGTGCGTGTACAGACACCAACGCACACGCAGCTGGAGCTGCGCCAGTGGCCAAGCAACCTAAGTCAAAGGCTAAACTCACGGACTGCTTTATCCTCACGTTCTTAAGCTAGAGCACTGACAGTGTACACAGGAGATGGAGATCTGGCTCTTCCCTTCGCCCTCTCTGGATGGCGTTTAAGCACAAGGCCGGGGGCTGTTCTGGGGCAGGGGGGCCCCATTCTCTCCCTCAAACAAGTCCTCACACTCATTAACCATCTATACTAATGCCGTTCTCAAGATCAGGTACCAATACTATTACAGTGCCCATTCCAGTAAAAATAAAATCAGGGTAAACCTGAGCAGTAAGTCAGACCATTAGACCAGAGCTGGAAGGAAGCAACCTGTTCATACCACTAACCGTTGTAAGACAGAACCAAGCTCTCTAAAGACACCCAGGAGCTCAGTAGGTTACTCAGAGTCCGACAGGTCTCCCCAGTCAAAGGAATGGAGAACAATTCCAGCGTGGACACGCTTCGGAAGCGGTGAGCAGCTTTCAGAGAAAAGATCCCAGCAGATCCTCCTCTTTTCTTACAGCCAGCATGGCCAGTGCATGGAGATCCTGGGGAGGAACTAGTCCAGTTCTCAGCGTTTTCTCCCTCTGTGGCGCTGTTTTTGTTGAGTAACCCTGAATTATCTTCTCTAGCAACAGTAAAAACAAAATCATACAGGTCTTCTGGGTCAGCATATGGTCCCCTGCTTCGTCTGAGGCAGCGACGTTTCTTCCCCACTGCAGATTTCAGCCGTCTGCGTGTCTTTCGAAGAACGGGGTGACAGGACAGCTGGTCTGAAATGCAACGAGGAGAAGACCCTCCCCGAATGCTGGTGTGGTCACAGGGCACCTTGCTGCTTGCCTCCTCACACGCTTGGTTTTGCAGAGGACTTCTTGGTCTGGAGAGGACAGAGTTCAGGCAAACATCAGCCCTGCATCTGTTGACCTCCGCATCAGCCTCCTCCGGAGCCCTGGGAGATCCCTTATGGTTCTCACCATCGCTCCACTCCTTTCCATCGCAGTGGCCCCTCTCTGCTCGTTCTTGTCCTGACTCCTGGCTTTGGGCTTTGTCCTTCTCTCTGCAAAGGCCACATGGGCTGCTCTGACACGTGAGGGCATTTCCCGAGCGCCAGAACCCAGCACTCATGCTCAAAATGAGAACGAGAAGAACCGTGTCGGGAACAGGCCAGGAATACATGGACACTTGGCTGACAGAGCCATGGTGAATCAGCCGGTGAAGAAGTAAAACCAGCGAACGCCTGATGGACTGGTCGGAGGAGAGGAGGTGCTGGAACTTCAGGATCCGCAGGGAGACAGCCAGGTTTTCAAGCACTTTCTGGTTGTGCTCAGCAGTGAGCTCCACCGCACCCTGCAGCATGTTGCAGAGGGTAAGCTGGGAAACATGCGGGGAGCTGTGGAGCAGCGGCGAAAAGTGACGGTCGTTGAGACGCCAGTCAGAGGAAACATCCAAGACACCGTGAAGAACGTTTGAGAAGAACGTTTCAAGGAACTTCTTCCTCCAACAGGTTATATTCTGCAATTAAATTACCTTAGAGTCAACCAGGGTAAAACCTATTCAACACGACCACGTTAACAAAAAACCCAGCCACAATTTTTCTCATTCTTTTTAAGTTAAATTATTGCTACCTGCTAAGCTGGTAAACGTGGTGTCCAAAAACATAACTGAGACCACCTTCCTAGTTCTCAACATCCTTCTCATTATATTTGTTGAAAAACTGAGTTACTCTTACCACTATCTCTTCATCCTGCCTTTGGCCTAACTCAAACGTATTCGGTGGTCTGAAGCTGAAGCTCAGCTATGTTTTTGCCTATTAAAAACCACATAATGAGGAGTTTTCTTCCCAAGCGTCTATTTATAGGCTGTGATTAAGTTGGCTGTTAACTACTCTTTCGCGATGCTGATCAATGGAGCTGCTTCAGTTTTCCTACATAAAACCATTCTTCCAAACTTGCTGTCTTCTGCAAGTATTTTTCTAGTGCTTTCTAAGACATCAGCACATTTTTTTGCCAGCGTAGGTGTAAGCATGATAGCAGATACTGTTTTTATCCTCCGTTTCCCTAAGAGCTGCATCTCTAAAGACAGGATTTATTCTTTCACCAACTTGCTGTTGTGAGATGAAGGGTGCGACTGTACACTACGCTTCCTTTTATGAGCTCCGTTTCCCAAAATTATTGTAATTCCAGGGTCGTGCCTTGGACCAAACTTCCACGAACGCCCATAACCAAGCGCCAGCAATTGCTGGGAAGTGGCCAGCGGCGCTGTCAGGCTTCAAAATGAAACCTCGCGGAAGAAACCTGCCCCTTCTCCCACCGGCAGCGTTTCCTCACCTCTGAGTTGGGCGGCCTGGTTTTCATCACGTCATCCCACAGCTTGCGCCAGATGGGCTGCGTCGAGAGGCCTGGGAAAGAAAAATAATCAACCGGGCGCTTTCCCCCCGTCTCCCCATCCCGGGGCTCGCAGGGGCACTGGGCAGACGAGGGGCAGCTCTGGCGGGGTGCACACCCAGACGCCTGCAGCGAAAGGATGGTGCTTTGTGGCGAGGGGGAGCCCACCCCCTTTTAAGGAAGGGGAGATTAAAAAAATGGCAATTTTGTTGGTCCTCGAAAGGAGCAGAGTTACAGCAGGGCCCGCACCATCGTGTGAACCCTCCCTGGGGTCGGGGCTCGAGGTTTTGGACATGGGGAGGTGGCCAGGCCACCTCTGATGGGGGGGACCGCGCTCCGGGGGTGTCACCCCCTTAGAAGAGGGGTTCATCCCGGGGCTCCCATATCCAGCCTGGAGGGATTTGTCCCTCCAGCTGGGGGTTCCCCCGGTGTGGGGTCATCTCTCCAGGTCGGGGGCATCCCCCCAGTGTGTG
>VYZM01002441.1:342320-437214 GCA_013398915.1 Dromas ardeola | reverse complement strand
CCCAAATGAGACCACCATCCCACGGGTGGCGGGGGCACAGTCACTTTCTGGGGCTGCAGAAACACCTCGGGGACTTTTGGCAGCGCAGAACCCAGTGGCGGATTCTCCTGGAAAAACCTTGAGGCTGGGGAGGGGGGCACTGGGATGTCGAGGTGTTTCATCTTACGTCGTCTCTGATATTTTTTCCCCCCCTAAAAAAGGCTGCCACGGCCCCCCGTATCCCGCCCACGCGGCTGGCCCTGCACCACTTCGACGTGACCTACAGCCTGCAGCTGCGGGACCGGTGGCCCTCGGTGCGCGCGGGCCTGCTCTGCGAGCAGAAGTACGGTGCCCTCCTCAACAACTTCTCTGCCGTCCGCCACGTCGCCCAAGAGCTGGAGCTGCTGAACGCCACCGATTTTGTTTCCCAAACCCCCGAAAAGGAAGCGGGGAGAGGGGACGGCGTGTCCCAAGAGGGGTCTGGCGAGGGCAGGACGGAGGTGCGGGCAGAGACGGTGACACAGGCAGAGACGTCCCCACCGCTTGGTGCCTCCATCCGCTCCAACATCAGGTGTTACACCTTCCCCAGGGGAGACATCACGCGCTTTCGCCCTGCACGGTGAGACGCCCCTGGGACGGGCCGCCCGCTGTCGCTGCCACCCCGCGGGGGCTGCACGTGTGGCAGCACCCGCCGCTTCTGCACGTCCCCACCCTCGCCTCCAACTTGCTCTTCTCTTTTTCCCCTCGCACCTTTGCTTTTTTTTTTTTTTTTTTTTTTTTTTTTTTCTTCCCCCTCCCCCCCCCANTTTTTTTTTTTTTTTTTTTTAACGCAAACTGGTGATTTCCAGGCCGGACACCCTGGGTCTCCTCGACTATTATCTCATGGACGCAGCGTCTCTCCTGCCCGTCCTGGCCCTCAACGTGCAGCCGGATGACTTTGTCCTCGACCTCTGCGCGGCTCCGGGTGGCAAGACCCTGGCTCTGCTGCAGACCGGGGTTTGTGGTAAGTGGAGGTGGCTGTTCCTTGTCCCCGTGCGTAAAACAGGGCTGGGAGAGGGTGCTGTGCCCGTTAATGGCTGTCCGTTAATCATCTCTGGTTGTAAGAGTTGGGAATCCGGTGTGGATTTGCAAGAGTGACATTCCCAGTGTGGTTGTTTCCTCCTCTCAGGGCATCTGGCAGCCAACGATGTCTCCATCTCCCGGACGAAGAGGCTGTACCAGATTCTCCATAGCTACGTTCCCAGAGAAATCAGGGAAACCGTGCGTGTCACGTCCTACGACGGACGGGACTGGGGGCAGCTGGAAGGCGACACTTTCCATAAGGTAGGTGGTGGGGAACCGATGAAGATAAACCCGTCTAGTTCACTTTCCTCCTGTTTCAGTGGAAGTCAGCAGCTTATCCTGCAGTATAATTGTATAATTTTCCATAATCTTAAATACAAAGAGAGAAAACAAAGCCACACACAGAGTGTTGTTTCTCCCTGCTATACCCTTCCTGCAGGATGTGGGCAGCCGGAGTCATACCTTTATTTACCTGTGTAATACCCTTTAAAAATCCTGTTCCGACCCATCACCTGCAAGGGGTGAAATGTGACAATTAGATAATTCTTGTTTCTGAGCCGTGTCCGGCGGCGGGAGCTGGGTTTGTGGCCCCGGGAGGTGTCACCGCGGGAGCTCTGGACGCGGGTGCTGCAGTAACGCCTGCAGAAATGCGCGGAGTAGAAATGTTAAATGAGGACAGGCCCGCGCGCGGGATGTTATCGGCCGTTTCCGTGCCTGTTTACACACTCCCGAAACGCAGAAGCTGCCAGATGAGTGTCAGGCTGGTGTGGGCGCACAGCTGCGCTCGGGCGGCGTCCCCCAGGCAAGGTACCGGGAGCTGCTGGGCGTGCGGGAGGCTGGAGGAGCTGGGCGAGGGGCAGGTCACCCTCGGAGACCTCGCTGAGCTTGGCCCCGGCCCAGGGTTGATGCAAGACCTCTGCTGTTGCAGGTCCTGGTGGACGTGCCCTGCACGACGGACAGGCACTCTGTCATGGAGCAGGACAACAACATCTTCCACAGGAGAAGGACCAAGGAGCGTCAGATGTTGCCCATGCTGCAGCTGCAGCTGCTGATGTGAGTGAGCTCGATGCTGTTTCGGTGCTATTTTGTGTTGCGGTAGCAGCTCTCTGTGGCCAGCACTGAAACCTTTCTGTGTCCCCAGCTGGGAAATGTGGAAACCGCGTGTAGTTTTCTGGAGTGGCAAGAGTTGAACGCGCCAAATCATAATAAGAACGTGCAAATGGTCTCTGTCAGATCAAATGTCCTAAATGTTCTCCGTCAGATCAAATGTCCTCCCTGTCCATAGGAGGTAGGGAGGGTTCCCTGAGGAACAGGGTGGGTGTAGCGTTGTGATGATCATATAGTGTGATGATCTCCCGGGTCCCAGCAGCTATCCTTGGGAGATTCCCAAGTGTCCGCATCATGGGAGGACATGGTGGTGCTTCATCACCCTGTTTCTCTGGGAAGGCGTTGAGCTGGGGCAATAAGGACACAGCTTAGAGTCCCATGGCAGCACTTGAGCTGCGAGAGCTTCTTCCTTTGTGCGTACTCTTATCCCATCCCCTTGGAGGTGAGCGCAGGATTACTCCTTCCAGCTGCTCTCCAGTAGCGTTTCTCCCTTGTGAAGTCCTTTATCAATCTGAGCATCTCCGTGACCCTTATTGCCCTGGTCTAAAACATTCCTCAGGTTGCAGTGACACGGTGAGACCGCTGCGCCTGTGGAGTTCAAGGAGATTTGTCTCTCACCTCCTACGAGTTACGTGCTGGCTTCCCAGTTTCAGTGGGTGGGAATGCTGGTGTCCCACCCAGTCCTCTTCTTCCCGTGATGATGTGTGTGTGTTCATCTTGCCTGCAGGGCTGGGATCCTCGCTACCAAGCCGGGAGGAGCGGTGGTGTATTCCACGTGCTCCCTCTCCCCGCTGCAGAACGAGCACGTGATCGAGAGAGCGGTCGAAGTCGCAGAAACCCAGTATAACATCAGTGTCCAGGTCGAGGACTTGAGCCACTTCAGGACGCTCTTCCAGGACACGTTTTCCTTCTTTTCGGATTGCCGGCTGGGGGAGCTTGTTCTGCCTCACCTCACAGCCAACTTCGGACCTATGTATTTCTGCAAATTACGTCGGATGTAGACGGGGCAACAGACTCTGTCTGCTGGCTATCGGGAAATACCTCAGATTTCCAGGGAGAGCAAAACCGCTATATATTTATTTTTCTTTTTAAAACGTCCCAAAGGAAGTCTGCTTTTTTACTGCAGACATGGGGAATAAATGAGAACGACTTGCTGTAGAGTCTCCTGAATATTTATCTGTTTGAGACTGAGGTGTTTAGGAAAGCGAGAGGGGTCTTATCAGAGGGAGGATTTATCCATCGGTCTTGGGAAGGGGTAAATGGCCCTGTGTGGATGCTGCTTTCTCCCTCCTGTCTGACTCCTTTGATCCTACAAGAGCAGGTTTGGGTTAATAAACACCATCTGGGGATCTCAGCCTTTCTGTCCCGCATCTCGCCATCGGCATAATTGAGTTGCATCTGTCTCTGCTTATCTCCTACCTTCAGAAAGAGCAGCCCGAGGTCCTGAAATAAGAGGTTCCTAGGAATGCTCCCTGCTGTGAGGTTGGAAACCTGCTTGGGATGCCCGAGGTCGGGTGGTGGGAAGAGCTTGGTGCTATGGAACGGCCAGTGGCTGTTGCCATCCCTCACGGACAGGAAAGCTGCGGTTGAGAGGGAAGGTGTGAAGATGCCAGGTGCTGTTATAGTCCAGTGGAAAAGTGTTTGTATGATTTTTGAGTAATAACTATGCGTTCATATAATCATAGCCATCAGTGAAGGATTACTGGAGTTTATGCTAAGAGTTGCTTTATATATAGCTACATTTTTATTTTTGTGAGCAAAATACAGTGATGGGGAGGGTAGACATGGCTGTATGCCGTACAGGGCAGCCCATAGTTACATCCATATGAAGTTACTCCAGTGCCAGCAAGAAAATACTATTGAGTGTTTGTAATCATTTTCTCAGGAGAAGCAGCACAGATGAAGATGAGGGTGAACCCCCATCCGTGTCCATCCCCCCGGGAAGGTGCAGTTCATGGGTTTATCGTCATTCAAACCCAGCTTGGGCCAGTCCTGCCTTCTGCGTGACATCTTGGTTCCTTATGGGATCCGTGCTTATTGGCAAGGAGGAGGGTCAGGAAATGGCTTTTCCTTCCTCCTGCCCTCCTCGCCGTAATCTTTGCGCTTCCGATGGCAGAAGAGCAGCCACCCAGCGCTGTCCCTTCCGCCTCCGGCCCGGCAGGCGTGGGCACTGGGGGCTACGCCGCTTTCTTCTCCCGGCTGAGGGTCTCCACCTCCTTCATGAACCGCAGGCACAGCTCCTCCTGCCACGGCAAGGCCACGCACTGCACGGCCACGGGCAGCCCCACGGCTCCTGCCACGGCCTGCNTTACCTGGGGGGGGCCGGACCTTCAGTGGTTTTTGGATACTTGGTTGAGGCGAGTTTTTTGTCCAGGCGGGTTGGGGGGGTGGGCGGCTGAGCCCTGCCATTCCAGCAGCGTTAGCGCGCTGGGGCAGAGGGAAGGCTCTTGAAGGCTTCCTTGAAGAAATGGTTGGTAAATCTTGGGCAGCGTGTTTAAGACACACACGCTCTCTAGCCATCTCTGCTTTAAGCTGTCTTGTAGCCAAATCCCTTTTCCCTCAGCATCCTCACTCCTGATCCGTGCTCCGCTGGCAGCCTGAGCCTGGCGAAGGCGTCAGGGAGCAGGAGGAGAGTGCGGTGCTGTGGGCTGCGGCTGGCACAAGGGCCGACGCGAAGAAGCCTTGCTGCACGGCTCCCTTCTGGTTTCAGCCTATAATCCAGCCTGGGGGTGCTACCCCCAAAGTGACTTATGTTTTTGGGGCTTAGGAGACAACGGATTTGCAAGGGGTTTACAAAAAAAGAGGTGTTTTTTTTTTTTTGCTCTGTGCCCATATTGATGGAGACATTTAGGAGCCCCTTATTTCAGCGAAACTGTTACTTGAACCTCCATCAGCAGTCTCCGCTCCAACGCTTTCCACGTCACATACCTGTTTCAGCGTCCGGTCCCAGGGGTCATCACAGCACCCTTGGTAAAGCTTTAGCTCTTCCTCATCAGCTTCTGTGACCGTGCTGACGGGTACAACCCCAGCAGGGAAGTTCAAGACATTGTACAGCATCGTGGAGGAGATGGCAGCTGAGAGAACCACAAGAGAGAATGCGGGTGGTCACACCTTCCTTCAAACTTACGCTTACACTGAAGCCCCTGAGAACCAGCTGCTGCTGGGAGGAGAGATTGCATAAGGTTGGTCTTCTGCAGGTCCAAGTTCTACTGCAAGAAACAGCTGCCACCAGATCGCTTCATCCATGTGTCTGTCTCCATCTGCTCAGATAGCTTTATGGTGGTTATTTTTCCTGCTTAATGCCCATAAAATGCTTAGGTGGGTGGTGAAGCTCCACAGTAGCAGATGTTTCTGTCCAGTCTCAACCACTGTGGTCCTCTGCCCTCCCGGGAAGGTCCCAAACTCACTTACTGAGGAGTTTCCCGGGGTATCCCGTGGTGAAGGCAGGCCCCAGCACAGGGCACAGCACAACATCCAGCTGGAGTTCCCTCCACCGGGCGATGAACTCGGTGCGGTACGCCTTGGGGAGGAGAGGGGAGATGACATGGAGGCCACGTCCACACCTGGAGCATCTTCACTTCTCCAGGGTATGCGCCAGGCTCTGGCATGGCCAAGGAAGCAGCAGCCATGCTCGAGGGAAGAGGCAGGGGAGGGTGTAAGTGACGGCCTCCACAGCACGTGGCCAGACAGTGGCCGGGAACTGGAAAGGTCCCTCTTTAGCCATCCCCACCCAGGACAGCCTTCGTTGTGCAGGGACCGTCAAGCATAGGCACTTGGGTATGAGCACTGTGTGCAACCCATAAAGTCCTGGCTGGGTTGACCCATCTGCCCCATTCCTCGCTCTCTTTTGTGCCTTTTCCTCCGTCTTCTCTCTTCCCCAGACCCCCCCGCACAATCCCTTTCCTGACTGATGCTCCTCCAACCTGGCACTTGCCATAAAGCCTCAACTCCTAACATGACACCGGAGAGAAGAGTCCTCAAAACGTACCTGTATTTCATGGTGATGATTCCACATCTCCTTCACTGACCTGCACGTGGAAATCGTAGCAACATTTTTAAGCTTTAAGAGGAGGAGGAATTGCCTAAATAATCCTCCAGGTTGATAAGCCCCGGTGATTTTAGCAATTATTTAGAATGATACATCTTGCCCAATTTCTCTAAAGTTTCCTTTGGCATTTGGCCAAGCAATTAAGCAACAGATGTCTGGAAGTGGTAGCGAGGTTGTTTCTCCTGCGAGCCTGGATTTAGTACTCATCTCTGCCACAGGTTTCCTTATGACCTTATCCATCTGAGTCCCTCAGTCCTTTCAGGATAACACTAGGGGCACTGCAGCACTGGGCAGATGTGTTCCTAAAGGCTGAAGCCATGTCCAGGATGGAGGGACAGCCCCTGCAGAGAGCAGGGCAGAGCCTGTCGTGAATCCAGGCCTCCCTCCACCCCACCATGGACACTTAGAGAAGGTACCGTTCATTTTCATAGACGTCCCTGGGGATGATGCCACCATACCTCATTCCAGCCAAGGCGCTCAGATAGTCAGCCAGGCGGGGAAACTGGAAAGGCAAGAGGTTTCTGTGAGGAACATGACATGGGGGTGCGGTAACTTGTTCCACCCCGAGAAACCCCCGGTCCCATCCTGCCTCCGTCCCCGGGGGTGCTGCACTGAGGGTGAACGATAGTGATAAAAAATGCTTCTCATGGTTCCTAATTTACTTTGCTTCCAGCTTCTGGTTGTTGATTCCCAATTTGTTTCTTACGGTCCCGTATTTCCTGCTTGCAGAGGAATGCACTGACCTTAATCAAGTCACCTTTCATTATTTTTGATAAATCAAACCTTTTTTTTTTTTTTTAAGCTCGGTATCTCACAGAAACAAGACTTCTGCAAGCCTACTGCTGGCTGCTACCTTTTTGATCCTGTCAGCTGAGGACAACCCAGCTGGACAGAGAGGCAGAGAGAATGGAGGATGGAGGAGAGAAACCCTATGAAAGGATGCTCAGCTGATGAAAGGGACCAGCCCTTGTTAAGAATCAGGAGTCCCCACAAAGTGGTGACCTTTGGGAGGCCTCCAACACAGGGACAGACCTTCAACCTCCAGTCCCTCTGCTGCAGTAATCCCAATACATGAAACTGGACACCGCTAGGTCTAGCATTTGAGGAACCACTTGCTGCAGGCTCTGCATTAATCTTTTACAGCTCTTGTCTGGTCCTTCTCTCATTTCCCTTTGCACCAGCAGGAGTCTAGGAAAGACCTTCCAAAGTGATAGCGTGTGCCTTGACCTGAAATCCCGGTGTTTCCAGTTAAAGGTGTCTCTCAGTACCATCACACTCTCAAGCATCTCAAGGCCTTGGTGACACCACTTCGCTTTGAGCCTGAGGCCAGGGACTCACCAGAGGTTTCAGAATCAGAGTCAGCAACTTCTTCCCCAGCCTTGGGATCTTGCAGCCATTCACCTGTGATTTCAAGCTTGGATCTACAATACCTCCTGTGCTGAGAGACGACAAGAGGAGGGGGGTCATGCCAGAGAAGCTGTTTGCCCTTTCTCAGACACTTGAATATCTCCCGTTTGGGGTGGGAGAGATGGGCTTGTTTTGCCCGTGCGTTGTGCTCAGGGGCGTGGGGACGGAGGGGTTTCACAGCACTGCTGCCTACTTACAACACGTCCAACCAACCACGGCCTCCGTCGGCAAAAAACGTCTTCAAAAACAGTTCAGTCATGACATAGTGGATCCGAGGTGGAGAAAAGGGCACCAGCTGCACCAAAACACAAGATTACGTAGCAGCTGGGGGTTGTGAATAATTTCCAACTGTGGATATACTTCAAAGGCAGAGCAACACCTCCCTGGGCTCCACATGCCAACAGAGGCCCCGGTTCAACCCTTTACCAGCCCAAGCATCTCCCCGTGGGATTATTCCTCCCTAATGGCTGTTTGGTTCAACTCTGAGATCTCTCCAGAGCTGTTTCCTCCTCTATCCTGCTCCAGGCAGTCACTGAGCCGGAACCTGCGCCAATTTCCCACCTCTCCCAGCAGAATCAACATCTCGCAGACATGGAATCACTTGCATGTTTCCACAGGTAGGTCTAGATGGAGGGAAAGGTATTTCCCATCCTGTGCCCTATGGTCCTTTTCCCTCAGTGGTCCAGGAAGGACTGAGGTCTCTGTGGGCACTGGGGAAGAAGGAGAAAAACACCTCTTAGAGCCCTGCTGGGGGAGGACAGACCTAGAAAATGCTGGGGCAGCCTTCCAGGCTCAAATGCAGCACTTTATGGGTGCTGCTGTCTGGTGTGGACCACAGCCACCAGGAGAGCAGAGATGGATTCGTTACACCCCTGACTCCTTGCAGGTACAAGTTTGCTAATTGCTAGTGCTAATTGCTAGTGCTAGTTGCTAATTGCCTCACAAGAGGCACTGCTACCCTGGGTAGGCATGTGTCTGCGTTGTGTTACATGGCTGTAGTAACTTAATGTCATACCTCTGGTAGGTCACTTGTCCCACAGCTGGGCTTGGGGACTACGTCTGGTTTCTGGAGGGCGGTTTCAGCAGCGAGGAGCAAAGCTGGGGACACCTCGGGAAGAAGAGCGTGGGGTGGTTGTGCTCACCTGGTGGCCGGCTGCCTGCAGAGCCCCCCTGGTTTCCTGCACCGCTCGCCGCATGCAAGGGGGCAGTGGGAAGTAGCCGTCTGTGTCGTAGTACCCGACCCGCAGAGGAGCAGAGCTGGAGTACACCTGGAGCGAAGAGACACCATTAAGTCAAGCATTTCCAACCCTGCTGAGGGTAGGACTGCCCCTGTGCTGAAGCCCACTGGAGAAGGGGACGAAAGCTCCAGAAGTTAGGGAGTAACTAATTTTCTGGTTTGCTGCTTATAATTTCCATAGGTTACCCTTTCCAGATGTCCACCCCTGCCTTTTTCTCCAGCCTCCCCGTCATCCCTCCCTTCAGAGAAAGCACAGCCACTCAAGATCAGTAGATTCAACCAATGCTACAAAGGATGGAGGTGGAAGAAGCCCCTGAAGTTAGTCTGCTGCCGAGGGAAAGGAAATGCCCTCAGCCAAGAGATTTGCTGCAGGAGTTCCTGATTTTGTCTCATGTTCCCCTAAAAATCTCCAGCTTTTTGCTCCTAGTGTTGCCTTCCTCCCCACTCTTTTCTGGGGCCTCTCAACCTGATAAGCTACACACCAATGGAGAAGGCAGAAAGGATAACTACTTATAAACCTAATTTTTTTCTAATAATTATGAATTGTGCCTTCAAAGAGAGCTAACAAGTTACTGGAATCCAGTACTGTAAAGATAACTGGACCCTTAAAGAATGCATATGTTGAGCGTGCAGCACCCTCAAAAGAGCCATGGCTTGCTGACTTAAGGACTCACCTCCTCATCAAAGGGGATGGGGGGCACGGTGGGGTCCAGCCGGAACATCTCCTGGCAGAGCAGTGCCTTCATGCAGAGGGCCAGGCTGTCCACGTCCCTCGCCATCGGCCCCAGCGCACAAGGAACTGGAGCGGGATGAGAGCAAACATCCACGTTAAGCAAACGGGTGCGCCAAACACTGGTGCACCCCTCAGCACGGCCACTTTGGCTGCAAGGGATGATCAGGCAATGAGGTGGGATGTTTCAGATGGAGTCCAGACAGATGTTGGTTGTCTCAGGCTTTTCTCAGACCTAGAGGAGGACATGGGACTCTTCACAACATATGGAGAAAAGCAATTAAAAATTCATATACCTGCCAGGATCCCACTGACTGGGCCACTCACTCCGGACAGGCTGCGGGAAAAGAAAAAGGAGTATATTGTCATTTCAGGAATGGTGAGATATTCCCAATATGTTTGAATAGCACAGTGGGGTCTTCCGTTCAGGACCCAAACCAGAAGGAAATTATTAGGAATATTTGATTTGAGTCACGTGAAACAGAAAATTTTGGTCAAAATGAAAAACAAAAAACCCTAAACCCCAACAAATCAGTTTTGGTTTAACCAAGAATGTTCCATTTTGGCATTATTTAACCACTTTAGCCCCCTTTTCCATTTAACTCCAGGCCAGATCTACAATGAAAACACGGCCATTTCCCCACAAAACCTAATAATGCTGCCGCTTGGGAGAAGTCTTGAGCAAAGCAAGCCAGCCTTTAAGAAACTGTCCTCTCTTTTCCCCCCTTGCCCCTGCCCCTGAATACCTTGCCCCTTCTGCTGAGTTTGGCAACTAGCAGGCTCTTTGCCGGGTGGGAAGGGCAGATCCCGGCACCTACCTGAGCCTTTTGGCGGTGGGTTTGAGCCCGCACAGCCCGCAGAAGCTGGACGGCAGGCGGATGCTGCCGCCGATGTCTGAGCCGATGCCCAGGATGGAGCCTCCTCCTGCGATCAGAGCTCCCTCCCCTCCCGAGGAGCCCCCAGGGCTCTTCTGGGGATTGAAGGGGTGCAAGGTCTGGCCAAAGATGGGATTGCTGCAGTCATAGCTGGGGAGAAGAAAACCAGCAAGCGGGTTGTCAGGAACGGCCTAATGCCTTGAGTTTTTTGGGTCTCCCTTGCAGCAAGACATAGCCAACACCATCCTTCCATCCCATAAATCCCTTGGGACATGGCTCATTCCCATCAGTCTCCACTTTCCCTCCCATGCACAAGTGCACTTGATTTCTCTTATGTCATCATGGTTTTTTTTTCTCTTAATCTTATATGAAAGCTATTTTCAGTTGAAATGAGATCGTTAGCAGCTGATGGAAGAGGGACTCATCCAGGAAACATCTCAGGAGACAGGAAGGACCCTGTCCCGGGACCTACAGGCTGGTTTTTATCTTCAGGGGCACAACCAGAGGAAAGGTTTCTAATGATGTATGTTACCTGAAGAGGGATTGTGGCACGTTGGTCATTGCAAATGGGATGGCCCCCTGTCTCTTCAAAACTTTGACTAGGACACTGTCCTCCTGCACCACAGTGCCCAGGCACTGCACAAGCCCACAGGTCGACAGATGCCCCTGCAGAGAGAAGTGACAACGGACACGGTCAGCGCAGTTTTTGGAAGGATGATCTGGTGTTGTCTTTGGTGGTGGTGGTGCGGTACTAACCCACTCGCTTGCAAGCCCTTGCATGAAAGACCAAGGACTCTCTCTCCTTCCATCCTTGGCAGAGGGCTGCCAAGCACTTACCGGGTTAAGGATTCTCCTTGAGGTGACCTTGCTCTTTTCCATGCTATTTCTTTCCCCTGACCCAGATGCAACTCCATAGGTGCACTAGCTCAGGATCAAACCCAGTGTCCTGCTGTCCAAGTGAAGCCACCATGGATGTTCAGGGAGGGACTATACATCCCAGGCAAACACCGCGTGGTCCTTTATCAGTTAGCCGTGGTGTTTGGGGCTTACTTTGGGCTTAGAGCACTCTTAACTGCCTTGGTAAGTCAACATGGAGGAGACTGCCTAATAAATTCAGGTCAGGAGTGCGTGGTCAGTCCTCATCAGGGCTTGTCTGTGAGGGAGTCCCTGGTCCGTCTCATGCACAGGCTCTTTGCTAAGGGGCTCAGCGGCCGGGCTACAGCACAACAGGGATTCGAGGTTAATGGTTCTGGCTACTAATGACTTTCTAGAAGCTGAGCCATGTTCTTATCCCTGATACTACAACCCTCTGAGTAGAAATGGGAGTTATTGCCCAAATAACCGTGTAGCCCAGCCTGTGCTGTCTCACATATCAGAGAAGAAATAATTTGGGTGTATAACTATTCACCCATTGTTTTTTTGCTGATGGAGGATTCTAACTGCCAGGGTTGCAGCTGCAATGAAGTGTGGGGACCCAGCCAGGCTTCCCGTGGTGTAAGCAGGTAGGGATCAGGCCCGTTCCCCATTCTCTGTGTCCCACCACTTCACCACCCAGCCCAGTTCATGATGGGACACTTCACAGGCACAAAGGGAAGCACCTTGTGGCCGATGTGATCCTTGATGCTGACGGGAATGCCATAGAGCAGACCTTTCTCCTCCTGCCGTTGTATTTCCTGGAGCTGCTCTTCACACTCTGGGATAAAATGTCGCATGCAGTTTGTCTGCTGGGTCACTTCCAGGGCCTTTGTCGGGCACATGGAGGAATAGGTGTTAGTTAAGAACAGGTTCATTTCACAGCTGCATTCAGTAGCTACCTGGATCTTCAAACCAAGGGCTAGTGGCTTGGCATGGATGGTAACGCCCTCCCCAGAACATCCCAGCTGAAGCCATCTCAAAGGATTGTCCAGTGATGGGTCCGACCCAGGAGACTGTATTGGGTTTGCGTGACAAGATTTTGGTAACTGTGGGCTACAGGGGTGCCTTCTGTGAGAAGCTGTTAGAAGCTTCCCCCATGTCCAACAGAGCCAATGCCAGCCCCACTCCAAGAGGGACCCACTGCTGGCCAAGGCTGAGCCCATCAGTGACAGTGGTAGCACCTCTGTGATAACATGTTTAAGAGGGGGAAAGAGTTGCTGCACAACAACAACTGCAGCCGGAGAAAGGGGTGAGAATACGTGAGAGAGAGAACTCTGCAGACACCACGATCAGTGAAGAAGGAGGGGGAGGAGGTGCTCCAGGTGCCAGAGCAGATATTCCCCTGCAGCCCATGGTGAAGACCATGGTGAGGGAGGTTGTCCCCCTGCAGCCCATGGTGAAGACTATGGTGAGGGAGATTGTCCCCCCGCAGCCCATGGAAGTCCATGGTGGGGCAGATATCCACCTGCAGCCCATGGAGGACCCCATGCTGGAGCAGGCGGATGCTTGAAGGAGGCTGTGACCCTGTGGGAAGCCTGCACTGGAGCAGGTCCCTTGTGGACCTGTGGGGAACCCACGCTGGAGCAGTCTGTTCCTGAAGGTCTGCACCCCATGGAAGGGACCCATGCTGGAGCAATTCGTGAAGAACTGCAGCCCATGGGAAGGACTCATCTTGGAGAAGTTCGTGGAGGACTGTCTCCCATGGAAGGGACCCTGTGCTGGAGCAGGGGAAGACTGAGGAGCCCTCCCCCTGAGGAGGAAGGAGCATCAGAGACAATGTGCGAGGAACTGACAACAGCCCCCATTCCCTGTCCCCCTGTGCCACTGGCGGGGAGGAGGTAGAGAAATCGGGAATAAAGTTAAGCCCGGGAAGAAGGGAGGGGTGGGGGAAAGGTGTTTTAAGATTTGGTTTTATTTCTCATTACCCTACTCTGATTTGATTGGTAATAAATTAAATTAATTTCCCCAAGTTGAGTCTGTTTTGCCTGACAGTAATCGGTGAATGATTTCTCCCTGCCCTTATCTTGACCCGTGAGCCTTCCGTTATATTTTCCCCCCTCTGTCTGTCTTTGTTGGGCACCTGGAGTCCAGCCAGGATCAATCCACCGCAGAGGCAGCGAGATCCCTGCCTTTTCACGTCTTTTTGCTGGTATCTGCTCTATTAAAGACTTGTCATAATCACCAGCTTCAACAAGTCTTCTCAGCCACCAGCCCACACACCATGGCATGGAGAACATAAGTGATTTGCCCACCACACTGTGGATAGGCACTCACCTTCTCTAAGTAGGTGTAGAGGACAGTCTTGGGGGAGAGAGACCCTTCCCGCAGTCTCCGAGTGAGTTCCAGCAGGGGCAGGGACAGGATGGCTTCCGTCTGGACACTGGGGACCTGCAAGTGAAAGATGAAGGGGATGCCAGGACAGCAGCTCCATTACTCTCTGGCTCAGAGGGAATAAATCTCTTAAGTTTTGCCAATGTTATCAACAGGGCTTGCTGGAAAGGTGGACCCTGCATGCGGGGGTTAGACCTTGAGCTGCTGAGTGTTTCATGCTGAGTTTGGATGTCATGAACGTGATGAGCACAGGAGCCCGGCTGTCTCTGAAGGTGCAGAAGAGCTTCATGCATCCACTGCAGCAAGGGACAAGGCAATGGCTCACATCAGAGCCTTCCTCCTGGCACTGTGGGTCTTACCCACTGACCAAGAGGTAATCTCAGCTGAGCAAACACCAGCCTGGGTGCAAGTCCTTGCACACAATCCCAAAATGGCCCTTAAACCCTCAAAATGGGTACAGACAGTGTGGGTCAGCCCAGTCTAAGGACAAACATCTAAGAGCTCAAGCCCAGAGAATTGCAAAGAAATCAGTAGGGACTCACAAGTGGACAAGGTCTACTCAGGTGAAGAAGACTGGCAGTTCTCAGTGCCACCAGCTTTTTTTAAGGTTTTATATCATATTGATAGATACATATCTTCACTTTGTTCTTAACTGAAGAAATTTATGAAGGACTCCGAACAATTTATATCATATTTATAGATATATATTTAAGAAAAAGGTTGTAAAGGTATGTATCACTTGTAGCTGGTACGCTTTATCTCTGGGTACATTACCTGTGTAAACATGAGCTGGTTTAACCAGCACCTACTCAGAAGCAAATGGAGCAGGAATGAAAGGCGGTTAGAAATCAGTGTTGCAGAAGGACTTCAGGGCCACATCCATGCTGGTTGGGTGCCTGCCTCATTCATCCTTATGTTGTGTCCTGGTTGCTCCCAAGGGACAATGAACGCCCTGTGCTTCATTAGTGCTAAGTTAGGCCAAGCATCTTCTGGGCAGCCTGCTGGGCCGGGAGGTCTCAATTACTGGGAACCCTAGTGAAAGCTCTTTTGAAGACTCTCCAAGAGCCAACCAGAAGCCACGTTTCAGAGACAAAGGTATAGGGGTGTGGACAGCTGTGTAAACTTAGAGTTAGGAAGAGGAAATAGCTTTCTAGCTTCTACCCATAGAGGCAAGAAACATTTCTAGATCCTGAAAGGACTGGGTTTTGGATCAATGAAGGTCCAGTGCTTCATCATCAGTGTTGTCCAAAACCTCTTCCCAGTGAGTAATTCACATCTCCCTGGTTGTAGAATCCCACCGCATCTCAACCAGCTTGAGGAGAGTAGTGATCTCCCTTCCTTCCAAGGCAGCCTTTTCTCTTGTTGAGGGCTGCTGGCACATCTCCCCTAGGCTCCTTATTATAAAAGCTATGGAGGCATGAGCTGGAAGGAGGAGCTGAAGAACAACATCAGCAGACACCCTACTGTTCTCAGGCCCCCCAGAAAGATGTGTTTTACCTGCTCCCTGAACTGCTGGACAACCTTTGCCATTTTCTTCACACCCTCATCCCGGGTCCTCCGAGCCTCTTCCATTTTCTTCTGGATCTGCCTTTTGCCCAGCCATTTCCAGACCACCACGGCTGCCACCGAGCCGCCGAGCAGGGCGAGGGCAGCAGAAGGATCCACCTCCCTCTCTGGTAGGAGCTGTCTCAGCTGTTGCTGGATCATAGCGTGGCCTTCTGGTCTCCAGGGATGGAGTGAGAAAGAAAAATAAGGTAGGAGCAGGAGATCTTCCCTGCCTCCTCAGACCTGTCACTCCTCCCAACACCACCGCTTCGGGTCAGCAAATAGTTTGTAAGTCCAAAGCTGACCTCTGCAAAGCTGTCTTCAGTGGAGCGTGCAGTGGAGAATAATTAACTGGGAAACAGAAAAGGTGAAGTTTGGCCCCAGCGAACCTTGGGGCTTTCTGGACTGCAGGAAGTTTTCCACCGGGGAGGAAGGGCTGTGGGATCAGCTGAACAGAAGAAGAAAGGAAATAGCTGCTCTTCTATTTCCTGCGTAGCCTGAGAGGACAATGGGAAAAGGGGAAAAAACAGCTTGAAATCGCAAGGCTTTCCTGCCCAGGGATGGGGAATGGTATGATGGGAGGATGCGTAGCTGGGGTGTACCCACTCGCTCACCAAATCCCTTAAGCCCATGCTGCTCCCATGGTGGCCAGAGGCTGTTTCAGGAGGCCTGTGAGATAGGGCTCAGGACTGCCGTGATGTCTCCATGCAACAGAAGGAGAGGCTGTTCCACCCCATGACAGAGCACTCTGGTATTGCCTTAGGGGTGGAAAAACCCACAGGGTTGCAGGCCAGAAGCAAACTATTTCCAACAGACATTGGGACAATTAGTATCTGACGTCTTTCCAACACAGATGCCTCTCACTACAAGCACGCAAGGACCATGCACTGAACTGAAGGCAACAACCAAGCCAACATCAGCCCCAAAACAAACGCTGTGGTCTGTTTGTGGTCTTCTCTGCTGGTTTTGGATGGTGGGTCCTCCTGTGGAACCCACCTTGAAAAAAGTTTTTGAGCAGCTAGATTGTGCATTCAAGGCCAGGCTTGATGAGGCTCTGAGCAATCTGATCTGGTTAAAGATGTCCCTGCTTACTGCAGGGGAGTTGGACTAGATGGCCTTGAAAGGTCCCTTCCAACCCAACACATTCTTTGCAAGGTTGCACTTGATGTCCAGAGGCCCAGGACCTGATCCTGCTCCAACAGAGTGTGGAAAGGGAGGATATGGAAAGGAAGGTGAAGAGCCTTCTCCCATCAGGGCTAGGTAGTCCTCTAATGCTTGATTTTTCATCCGTTGTCATGTCCATTCTTAGTGGTTGTAAGGGGTTATATCACTGTTGTTTTCTGTAACAATTTGGGTCAGTAGGGAACATTCTTCTCTTTGTTATTAGCTGGGGAAATTTATGAAGGACTCTGAAGAAAATTGGCTTTGGCAACCTCTAAGAACAGTCTGGAGCTGACAGCAATTAGCTACGTGTTAACAAATTAAGCTGACCTTTTGCCGTGTTCGCTTTCAGAGGCACCCTTGCTCAGAGGATGCCTCCTCAGCTGAGGCGCTGCTGGTTCCTCGAGAGCAGTGGCATGGGGAGACGCCTGCAGACCATCCAGCTCCTGCTCCTGCTCCTGCCCCGTGGTGTTGGCTGCAGCAAGTCCCTCCAGAAGGTACATATGAACAGGATCAGCACACAGCAATACCCAGCCCTCTCCCAGCCTCTGGGAATCCATGCAAGGGCTTCCCGAGGCAGAGGTGGGCTCTTTGCCTATGTGACAGCAACATAACCTCTGTGATGGGCTGAGCGAATTGGGAATGTTTTTTCCCATGCTGGGAAGTGTCAGGGCATTGGCTTCCCACATCCACTTGTGCACTGGGACCTGTGCTCCCATCCTGCCCTTTAGACGCTCGGCAAATGTTTAATGGAGACAGAGCCGGCTGTGTCCGGAGCGGCTTGGTGTTTCAAAGGGCAGATTTATCAGCAGGCGCAGCTGAATTTCCAGGTGGCTGGATGCTGCTGAGGAAGCCCCTTTCCCTATCCATGCATGAGCACCTCCGCCTCCTTCATGAACCGGAGGTATTGCTCCACCTGCCACCACAAGGCCACACATGGCACGGCCACGGGCAGCCCCCACAGCTCCTGCGACAGCCTGCAGCGGGGGCACGGGCAGTGGGGAGCGACTGGAGGGAGTGAAGGTTGAATCCACCCTCAGGACTCGGATGGTTTCAAAATGCAAGCCTGTTTGGCACCCTCTGAGTAGACCTACTGAGACACTTCAAGAGCCACGTGAAATTACAAAGTCCCAGCCACAGAGGGGAGCAGCTGCACGGAGGCAGCTGGGATGGGTGACGGTGGGTGGCTTTGTGTGGACCCACATCTAGACAGACGGGAGCAAGGGGTGCTCGGGAGAAAGGTCTGCTGAGAAGGAGGCCACTGTCCTCGTGGGGAAACTGAGGCAGGGAAGCAAAGGGATGTCCCAGGTGAAATCTCAGGTCCATAGCAGAGGAGACAGACCTGCCTGACCCACAGGCCAGTGTTCACTCCTCCACATTGCACTGGTGCGCACTAAACAACCAAGGCCAAATGCAACGTTTTTGCAATGTTTTACTCACCTGAATCGATGCAGGTCCAAGGCCAAACTCACCAGTGGAGTGAAGATGAAAGTCAAGGCCCTTTTCACAAGAAGAGTCAGCCTGTAGCAGCTGGTCTGGGATTTCATTGTGGCATCCACGACATCTCCTTCACTTTGGACCAGCACAGAAAAAAGGCAGTTTGACCAACTCAGACAGTCCATTCCTGTCCCCAGCAAGAGCTGCACCATCTTTGTGAAAGCAAAACTGCGCTGGCGTGCTCTCATCACACTCCATCCAGCGCCTTCAGCTCTCAAGCAGGCCGGGTTTTGACAGAAATTTTCTGTAACTGTCATCCCTCTAAATCAGTAATCACTATTTTTAAGTCAGCTTTGGCTCCACTTTGATTAAAGTAACAAAGAATAAATCATGACAGTTGTATCTCATGTTCATGTTTTTAGAAGCAAACACTGAGGCGCTTTTTCAAAACAATTTACAAAATGAGCTATGCTAACTACGCTGCTGTGAAAGAATGTTAAAGACATTTGGCAAAATGCTGAAATCACAGTGAAATGCGCTGGTCCCCTCCGGAGAAGTTTTTCCAGTTGGCTAAGAGGGCTAAATAAATGTTTTCTGAGAACTCTCCAGTTTCTGACTCATTTCAGCCTGGAATATCTATTGGAAGCATGAGATTTTCCTCGATTCCACTCCAACTTCACCAACACTCAAAGAACATAACAGCTAGTAAGAAACTTGCCGCTACTTATTCTGTACCTTTCCAACAAAGGCTCTGTTTCTATCAACTCATTTTCGCGTTGCTCAGCCAGGACCCTGTTGTCGCTCCCTGAATAAACTGTGATAGAATGGGGAAAGAAACCTCCCACTCCAACCCTCGCACCTCTGACAGCAGGGACTGACCGTCCTGAACACCCCTACATCTTTTCCATTTTTGTGGGTATTGCACTATTTTCCTTGGGCCTTTCCGTAGCCAAGTGGGTTGTATGGATCCCGCTTACAACTTCTCCAGCAAGGTAGAAACACCATCAGCAAAGATGCTGCAGAGAGCTGTTAGTTCCTCACCAGAAGTCCAGGAGTGCTCTTACGTCTTCCATCGTGCCTGGTGTCTTGCACAGGACTCTCCTCGCCGAGTGACAGCGGAGACTTCAGCGCCCTGATGGTGAAGGGCCGGGATATTCCCAGCTGCTCCACGGCTGGGCACAAAGCCTACAGCAGGAAGCTGGGCTTTTCACCGGTCTCACCGTGGGCAAGCAGGGCAGGGGGGAGCCAAGTGATTTGAGTGCGAAGTAGGAGAATAGTAACAGAAAAAAAGAAAAAAGAAAGAAAAAATAGAAAAAAAAAAGAGAAAAGAGCAGATTGAGACTATGCTTAGAGAGATGAAGATTTGTGCAGCTAACAGCTGTTTCAGAATGAAAGACATATCAAACGTAATTCTTGCACTTTTGTGTTCCATGGGTAAGCCTTGCTAGGCCAAGGTGTTTCATTTCACCTATATTTTAAACATTTGGCTTTAGCTACTTCAACTATCTCCTCCCTTGAAACCTGTTGGAAGCGAATGTCTGGGATCCTGGAGACGCTGGTGTCTCTAACGCCCTCTGCCACTTCCTGTGACACCCAAGAGCTCTGTTCCATTTGGATGCTGTAAGAGGCCAACCGACCTGTCCTAACAACTCATGTTCTGCTGATATCAGGTCTTCTAGAGAGTTTTATTTGCTCCTGGTGTCCTGTCTATACAAAGCCTAACCCTGCAAAATAAAGTCAAACCAAATAAAAAAAAGCTGGATTGTCTGCTGACTCAACCTCTCAAGCTTGCTCAGTTACTTACCTGGCCGCAGAATGAAACGCAGGTTGAGGAAAACAGATTTAAATTCTTATTAAAAGCAGGAGAAAGGAGGAAAAATGATCAAAACAAAGATGACAGACAAGATACTGTGCTGGGGATGAGAGATGCAAGTGGAAACAAAGCCCTTTTGGCCCAAGCAGCATCTCTACCTAGTTGTCTGAGCCAGACCAAAGCCTGGGCTTTGGTCAGTGCCAGGCGGCTGGACAAGCCCTCTGTAAACACAGGGTGCAGATGGCCGAGGGCTGCGCAGCCTGAGCCAACAGCTGATGGCCACGGAAAGGTTTGAAAGACAGCAGCACTGCGCCGGTGGGTGTGAGAAGGAGCTGACATCCTCTCACCAGCCCTGGGGAGGTCTAGAGGAAGAACTCTCCTGCAAACCTAAAGTTATGCCCGACAAAAGGCCTTTTCCTCCTTGGGTTTCAGCGCCTGAGCTCACCAGGCTGCTCTCAGCATCACCCTCTCCACCTTTCCCCCACGTTCTTGCAGCAATGCCAACTGATATCATGGACAGCCTGTCTTGAGGAGGACCTTGAGTTTTATTCCGGAAGATGCTTTGCTCTCTGCCAAGCTGAGGCACTTATCTGCTCTTCAAGTTCCTGAACAGACCTCTACATCTGGTCCAAACCTGTACCTTGTCTCCCTGACGCCTCTTCCATCTTTTTCTGGACCTGTCTCTACCCCATCTGCTTCAGCGCCAAGAAAGCTGTGGCTGAGCTGCAAACCAGGGCCGAGAGCACCCATGCACTCTGCTTCAGTATCTGTTGGATGGGAGTGAGGACTTCCCTTTGGGTGTGGGGCCCTGGGAGCTAATTCTGATTATTATCTTGAGATACAATGATATAATGACTGGCTGGAGGCAGGAGAGGGGAGAGTGGGAGGAACAGTAAATCACTGCCAGAGCCACCCACAAAGAGCAGCTGGAGTGCAGAGTGCAAGCATGCATAGGGAAATTCCTTTTAGAAATAGGACCCTTCCACTTCATTCAGCCTTGCGAAGATATGGAGGGATACAGGAGCAAAGGACACTGTCTTTCCCCTGCAAAACAAGGTCTGTGCATGCTCAGATCTAGCCAGGAATACTACCTGGGCAGGTTACCTGTTTAGTGGTGAGCTCCCATCTTCTCTATGAGAGGATAGCTCTAAATCCTTCGCCCCTGGCCTGAGGTAGTCACGGTCATTTGGCAGACTCCCATCAGGCAGGAGCTCTGTGGCTGGTGCTGCCCATCAGGAGTCCTGCAGAGGCAGAGCATCTTCTGGGAGCAGGGCTGGGCCGTTGACCTTCTCCCTGCTGCTGAACGGAGGGTGGTGAGTCAGGCTGAGGAGTCAGGACTCATCCCTGTGACTCAGACCTGCTTGTGACCACGGGAGGCTGCTGGGTGACTGCAGCGTCCCTGCGCAGCCCCAGAGAAGCAGATAAATAACAAGAGCGGAGTCACCCCTTGACCCCGTGGCGCTCTCCTCCTCTGGTGGAAATATTGCATCCAGCCCTGGTGCCTGGAGAGATATGCAGCTTGGAGAAGGCACGGATCATTGCTAACATTGATGCCTTGTTTCAAGGCACACTTGATTATTCAAAGCATTTCGGCCTCCTCCATCCCCCCCACCTTCCCTTCCAGCCTCTTCCTCCACCTTGAGAGTGAAGGACAGGTCGAGAAACGGCACACAATTGTCACAGTCAGGTTAGAAGCACCGAACAATGCGAATGGTCTAAATGTAGCCACAAAAATGCTTAAACTCAGGTTTCCCTTAAGCGCTTAAAGGCAATAAAAAATCCCCAACCTTCTTTTCCCATCGCTTAACTGGAAGAAACAATAAGGAACAGGAATGAAGACAGACCAGTTACCATTTCTCGCAGCTTATGCTTAAACAACGAAAATCAAGCTTTCCAGTACTCACTGCCCAACTAAACTGCAGACCCCACTGCCACCGGATGGTGCGGAGATCAAGAGAGTAAATGAGTTCAGGAAGAGGCCCAACAAGTTCATGAAGGAGAACTTTCTTGGCAGCTATTAAAAATGATGGGCCGACTGCAACTTTTTGCCAAAAAGTCTCTTAGCCCACAGAGGGAATCCTTCACTTTACTCACCCACAAACATCTGCTCCTGCCCACTGTTGGAAGTAAAATACTGGGGTAAACAGCTCTTTGGGCTCATATCATACAACAGATATTTTTACTCTATAGTTATTCAACTCCTTTGGTCCAGCATTAACTCTCATTGGGTTTTTTTGGTTGGTTTTTTTGACTCAATTTAACTCTAACAAAGAAGGACAATTTGGACAGAGATGAGATTTTCACTGACTATTTAAAAACAGCATTTATTGCCTGTTTATTGAAGCGGTGGTTCAGAGTCTGCAGGTTGCTATCTACTTTGCTTTGTGCATCAGGTAGAAGGTGGCTGGAGTGAAGAGAAGGGAATGAAAAATCATCATAGTGAAGGCAGGTTCCCAGGAATCACAGACTTCTCTTTGTGCCGCGGGCAAGTGTCTCCACCTCCTTCATGAAGCGAAGGCACAGCTCCTCCTGCCACGGCAGAGCCACACACTGGACGGCCACCGGCAGCCCCACGGCTCCTTCCACAGCCTGCAAAAATTAAGCATGGTGCTGAGTCAGAGCGCCTGGGCAGGCACAAGAGAGAACGTTGTCTTTTGACGTTATAGGAAGAGAAGATAAAGGAAGACATGCAAGGGGACAGTTGCCAGGCTGATGTACGCCAGCCCAGCTGCACCACATGCAGGGTAGTAATGTAGTGTATGCAAACTGTATTACTGAACAAGCTCCCACCCTCATCAGGAGATGCAGACAAGCCTTGGGACAACGTGCCAGAGGTGTCACTGTGCCAGTCACAACCTTCTGCTAAGACTTAAGCTCTTTCCCCGCTGACCTCTTTCAGCCTCTTATCCCAAGGGTCCCCGTAGTGCCCTCGGTAATGCTTCAGTTCTTCTTCGTCGGCTCTTGTGACCATGCTGACCGGCACCACCCCGGCAGGGAAGTTTAAGACATTGTATAAATTGGTGTAGGATGTCGCAGCTGGAAAAGATCACACAGAGCATGCAAAATGGCAAAATTTAGCGTGCTGGACCAGCAATGACTTTCAGGTCACAGGAATTGTGACCTGATAATTCAGGTCGCAGGAATTGTAGACTGGAGTTGCTGGACCTGAAGAGACCATGAAAACTTGCTGCTTTCAAAGGGACTTTTGATGGAGACGTTTGAGGGCCACATGGCTGATGAGACCAGAAAGAGACACATGCCTTCACCCATCAGTCAGGTGGAGGTTAGATTTGCTCTAGGAGAGAAAGATGCGAGTATTTGATCTGCTTCAGAGTCTGCATCTATGTCTCCCATACTTCAGGGAAAAATCCCAGCTCTCTTTCCAAGATAATCCAAATGTCCAGTTCTGTAACACCATCTTGAGGATTTTGGATCCCAAAGGGCCATTGCTAGAGAGATGGAGGACCCTGTCTGTTTGCTGGAAGCTATAAAAAATGGCCTTTTTCTGCAAGTCACAGGCAATGAGCCTTTCTGCTATTTGCAAAGTCTTGGGAAATGTAAAATGGCCACATTCAGAAGAGCCGGGCCTTGTACTAAGGTCTACCACCCTTCTGACAACTATCCTCACAGCTGATCTCTGCTGCAAGAGCAGCTCTTGGGCTTTCTACAGGACAGATGATGCAAGGGAAACTCACCCATGAATGACTGGGACAGATGTGCCACTAACTGCTGCCCCATAATAATCCAAACACCTGCGGCTCAGATGAGGTGGGGGCATGAGAAGACCCACCCAGAGGAGACCTCTCCTTTGCTTTCTTCCCCAGGGGGAAGACCAAACACCGCACATGGTTTGGGGAATGTCCAAGAGACCAAAATATCTTGCTCATGAACACCACCATGGATGCATCCAGAGACACCTCAGTAGAGATTACCAAATAGCTTCCCAGCGTAGCCGTGGTTAAAGGCTGGCCCCAGCGCAGGACAAAGAATCACATCCAGTCTCAGCTTCCTCCATTTAGCAATGAATTCAGTGCAGTAAACCTGGAAGGAAAGACAGAGGAGATGACAAACAATGTCTGTTGGACAGCAGTGGCAGATCAATGCCTACAGCATGGGAAAAGGAGGAAAAAACCCTTCCTGGATACAACTGGAAAATCAAATAAAATCTGAGCTGTGCCTTGAAAGAGCCCATGGATTTTGTTTTTCCACCCTTAGGTTTCCTGTCAGAATACCACGTGCTGCCCCGACCTAGACATTAATGCTAGGTGGGCACTTCAGAGTTGTTTTCTTTGAGTATTAACCCAATCCTTCCTGTGAACAATGTTGTCTTCGGATTTTATTGAACGGAGATCAACAATAGTTTGAAGAATTATTTCTACCCAACTAAAAAGTCGAATTTCCTAAAAGCTGTAGTTATTTTGGTAGAAGAATCTAGAAGACATTCTGCAGCCATGTTCTGGCTACAGGGACACGTTTGTCCCTTGGTCCAGCCCCTGTTCTGCACAAGTCTCTCATTCCAAGTTTTCTGTACAAGGGTCTTCCGCAGCTCTCACAAAAGCCCCAGCCACGAGGGGCTTTTTTAGTCTGACCTCAATTTCCATCTGCAGTCTGATATCCTTCCTGCTGAAAGTTCAACAAATGAGATGGGTTTCCAGGAAATACAGTCAGTGTAGCTAACCTGGTTTGTTGGGTTGTTTTTTTTTTTTTTTTTTCTCTGAGAGAGAAGCTGGCTGCTAGCCAAAAGTTTTGAATCAGCTCTTGTTTGCAGTAGACGAAAAAATGTGAATGTGTTTTCACTGAAGAAAAACAATCCAAAGTATCTCTGAGGCTGAAAAACCTTTTTAAGAGGGTTTTTGGGTTGTTTTTTGGTTGGTTTTTTTTTTTTTTTTTTTTCCCTACATAGAATGGTTAGAGTTGAAGGGANTTTTTTCCAGGGGAAGAGGCATGTGTTTACACCTAAAAAAAAAAACCCCAAACCCATTTCCTTCCAAGCACTCCCGTGAACCCAGTGACCGGGCAGGTTTGTAGGAGTTTTTCCTCCGCCCTGTAACCTGTCAGACCCGCTGCAAGCCAGCCAGCATCTCCTCCGAGTGCCTGGCACTGACGGGGGCTGCGTGGTGCGGGCTGGGGGCACGTCCCTTCTCGGGGAGGGTTGTGAGGGTGTCCCAGGGAACACGGATCCTGCCTTGTGGGAGAACACTGAAACAGCTCAGCTTCTTCGGCCTTCCACAACACCAGCTGAAAGGGGATACAATCACACTCTATAAATAGATCAAGGACGACGGAGGCAGTGGAAAATACCGGAGAGGGGAGGTGCTATTTAAGCTCAAGGACAGGAATAAAATGATCAACTGGAAGTGAATAAACAGCACGGGAAATATGAAGATTTCCAGCCATCAGAGCAGGGAGGAGAGAAGCCAGCCAATAAAAACTAATGCAAGCATTTGAAGAGGAACCTGATGAGTTTGTGGGCAGCACTGGACTCAGTTGTCCAGGAGAATGCTTCCTGTCCTATGTTCCTGATCCCAAACGAGTTCATATAAAATCCACGGAAGCCAAAGAGTTCACAATCACAATTTTAGACTCTTAATGTCTCCGCTTGATAGTTCAAACATGGTCTTAGCTCGTGACAGTAGCACCTAATGTCTGAAATCAAGGATTTGCACCAAGACAGAAAGAAGAAAAAAATAAACCCTCATCTTTAGTGGCTGCTCTCATAGTATTTCTGTTTAGAAAATGCAAGGCAAAGGATAATCTTTCTTCATTCTCCAGTAAACAGAGACCTCCACATGAACATCTATTGCCTTGAGCTCTTATAAATTCTTGCAAAACTTGACTTTCAAAGAAAAGCCCAGATGCTTCATTTCCACGTGATCCATTTCCAACCCCGAATCCATCATAGAGCTCAAACCAATTACTTAGAAACTTTAGGGATCTCTCACTACATTTAGTATGGAAAAAGGAAAAAAAAAAAAAAAATTACATTACCGTCACGGCTCCATGCTGATCCCAGAGGTTTTTGGCAGACCTGGAGAGGTGGCAGAATTAATCAGCTTTGAGACTGTGGCAACAGAAAACAATGAACAAAATGCACAGAGGGCCCATTGTTATGGAAACCGCCTGACCCTTCTGGGAACAAGCTATAGGATCACCCAGCTGATTCCACTGGGTTCACACGCGCTTACAGGTACATCAAAAGAGCTTATGTTAAAAGCATGCCACCATGCTAGAGCACCTAGACAAAGACCATGGCAGCCTTCCAAATTCACTTGCTCCCAATTCAGTGTGTCTCCGTTGCTCTTGGAGAGGCAGGTACTTCACACCACACCGCACCTGCATGCAGAGACCTCTGCATTGACTTGGCACATGATGCTCTGGGTACCAGGATCCACCTGATAGGGGAAGTCGCCCGTATCTGTCTGTGATGATCTCCATGGAGACATCCTAGCCCTGCCACGATGAGGATCCTTGAGCAATTAGAATAATCTCTGGCTGCATAGCCCTGGATAAGGCTGTGCTAAGCCCAGGTGGTGCTGAGGCAGCACGTATTCACCTGGCTCAGCCCGTGCTGCACAGCTCCATGAGAGGGCTTCGCACAGCAAGCTGGCATCTACCCGCGTGAACCGATGGACACATCCAAGTCCATCCCTTTTCTCTAGAGCTACTTCAGTGCTTCTTACCCCACTCCACAGAGAGCATTGAGATCCCGAGCGATTCGTGGGTACTTTCGGAGGGAAAAGAAAAACTTGGCATTAGTCAACATCCATGCAGCTGAAATAGCTGGCTACCATGCAATTGCATTTTGGGCACACTTCTAGCAGAAGTGACTCTGAAGAACAGGTACGGTTTCCAACGAAGCGGTTTTACTCCCACATTAATTCATACATTTAATCACAAAACCTCATGCCAATAAGGCTCTAGACCACACTGCTAGCCCTGGAGGGCATTTTCTGGATGTGGGGGTGCTGTTTAGATCCTTGCTAGTGATATCCATTCTCTTGGAGCCCAATGCTGGATGAGCTATATGGCTCATGGGTTCCTGAGAACAGATCATATTTTGACCTCCCCACGCAAAACTCCCACAAAAGGCTGTCAGACCCACTTGAGAAGTTCAGCCTAGGTTTAGGGACTAATTGTATTTAAGAGTATTTCACTATGAAGCCCATCAGGCAATTAACATGAAGCAGCAACGTACTCCCAGAGGGGAGCAGCCTACCTCCCTGCACACAGAAACTTCCTCACCTTGCAGGTTTCCTCTAACACAGCTGAGATGTCCACACACTTACTATGGGTTTCAAAATGACAGCCAAGATCCTTTTCACCAGAGCAGGAAGCCTGTAAGTATTGAACTGGGATTTCAGGTTGGGATCCACGATGTCTCCTTTGCTGGAAGGGCAGAGAGTGAAGGAGAAGTCAGGACAAGCCATCTGTGCGAGAGCTACAGCAGCAGCAGTGCTGTTTCCAAAGCAGGGTTTGTCCTAGAGGGGAGTTGCTAGAAGACAAAATCTGCCTGTTTCAATCCAAAATGCTGAACAAGAAATACTCATGTGGGGTTTAGATGCTCAGGTGTGAATGCTCACCGCAAAAGTTATAGAGAAATACATACTTTACTGCCTATGTTGTCAATGCTGTAAAGGCTCTGGAGTGCTTTGCAGCAGTGGGACCACTTACAACCCTGGGCATGTTTCACCTTGAAGTGACCAAGAAGCTGGGTTTGTTGTTTGGCCGCTAGCCAGGGCTACCCCACCAAACCTCCGTAGGAAGTTCTCTAATTTATGATATTTCCCATGTACCGTGAACGAATCACACACAGAAAACCAGTTGCCACAGCACTGCTGACACATGGTATCTTATTACCCTACTGCGTTATCCATATGTGTGAACTGCTCTTGTGAACTAGCTGCTGCTCATGCTAAATTCATCCTTCCAGAAATTGCTCCTCTGCTGCTCATTATTTAGTTTGCACCCTCAAGAATATAAACACTCTGGATGCAAACACTGGCTATACAGTGCCAAGTCTCATGGCCCACAGTGAAACGGGGTTTTTACTCACAAGCAGTCCACCAGGTGAGAAGCACCATCCGAGAAAATCCCTCTGGTGAACAGCTCGTCTACCACGTAGTCAATCTTGGGCGGTGCAAAGGGAACAAGCTGCAAGAAAACCATCCCTGTTCAAGAGGCAACAAAGATGAATGGCTCATGGAGCCCTCTGCGAACCTCCCTGTCTCACCAGTGAGGTGAGTGGGAAGTGGTGGGAAGCTTACACCCTCCTGGCTGCTGTAGGACCCCATTTTCAAAGGGACCTGGGTTAGCAGCATCTGCCCACTGTCCTTTCCCCTCTCCAAGGCATTAGCCACATATTGTGACCTGGCACAGGCTCCACTCCTCCAAACTTTAGAGAAGAATTTTTAGAGGCTTCAAAACACCAAGTGTTTTTAATTAATTTTCATCATTGGAACAGCGCCCATATAGAAATTCCCATTGGTGAAACCACATAATAATCCAGGCTAGATCTGGGGGGTCAAATGCTCCAACCCCCTTCCCACTTACCCACCAAGAAATCTGTAAACTGCGTTTAACAGCTGAAGGATCGTGGAAACTGTTGAAAATTTGATATTTATGGGAACATCAAACATGATGGAAAAAACAATGCTTTAGAAAAGGGTAACTTGGAGATATCTGAAGGTGATTCTCCTGTCTGCTAGGCCAGGAACATAAGCACGATTGCTTTGGTTTGGGAAACAAACTGCTGGATGTGCCTTCCTCTTTGTGATCCTTGCAGCAGGGAGGGATGGGCAGCAAAAGAAGAGATGGGAAGTGACTTGTCCAAACTCTGTAAGAAGCAGGATAACAGCTCCAGCCAACCACAGGCATGAAAACCCACCGTATGCCCTGCATCCTGGAGGAGCTTTCTTGTCTGCTGGACGGCCCGTTTCATGCTGGGTGAGGGCTGGAAGTAGCCGTCTCCTTCATAATACCCAATCCGAAGTGGCTTTGAACTGGTGTAAACCTGTAAGAAGAGGACATCACTTGCAGACATGAGATTGGACCATTCCCAGGGGTCAGAGAGGCAGCAACCGAGGTCTCCTGGATCGGAGGTATGCTGGGGGCAACAGAACTGGTGGAAAGCAGTGTTGTCCAGAACACGAGCCTGCAGAAATGGTCTTTGGTATGGTCTTTCTGACGCCACCTCCTGCCATATGAACATGTCCCAACTTTGAGATAGCAGGGGTGACAGCACCTGTACAGACCACATGCCTGGGGTGCCTGGCTACGGACACAGTTCAGGGGCCTGTTCCTCTAGGGTAAGCGGCTGGTGTGTATTGTCTGGGTGTCAAGGACAACTGAAAGATCCTAGGATCCTAGGACCTGAGCCAGAAAGACACAATCAGATGGCAGAAGCAGAGAGATAACGGCCAAGGGCAATGATTTCTTAGGTCAGTGACTGTTAAATCAGGCTCTCTAATTAAAAGCGTGCGGGGTGAATTCCTCTGATCAGGAGAAATCAGCTCCTTTAGGGATTGGGTCATGATGGCAGGATGGAGCCAACAAGCTTGTTCTGGACATTGCCGGGAAGGGAAGGGGTCAGTATCTGGCAGGTGTCACCAGGGCGAGCCAAGAGGGGCCTGCCAACCCTGCTGTGTGGCTGCTTCTTGTGGTCGCTCATGCTGAGTGTCCTCTGTTCAGAGAGACAATTGCTTCCCTGGGTCCTTCGCTATCTTGAGACATGAAACCAGATAGGAATCTCCCAAGATCTCACTTTGTTGCTGGGCAAATGGAGGTGTGGGATTGCCTCTGAGCCTTACCTCCTCATCGAAGGGGAGGGCGGGCACGGTGGGGTCCAACCGGAACATCTCCTCGCAGAGTAGCGCCTTCATGCAGAGGGCCAGGCTGTCCACGTCTCTCGCCATCGGCCCCAGCATCCCCGTCACTGCAAGCACAAAGGTCCTATCGCTGCAGGCAGGTGGTTTGGTGCTGTCTCATAGTTACTGGTAGGGGCCCAGCATGGAAGAGTTTCAGTCAGGCCAGGGAAGAGGAACGGGGAACGAGTGTAATGGGCAAGGAGTAAGGAGGTCCATCAGGGACAATCTGTAAGTCTCAGAGCAGGGGCAACCTACTGAGGCTGACCTTCTGGGCCAGGCTTCTGCAGGCACAAGGCTTGCTCAAGAGAAGCAAGGACGGTAGCCCTCCTGCCGACAGCAATACCGCCTGTCAGCAGATGAAGCCAGCAGAGACTCCTGGAAGCACCTCCAGTGAAACATCCCAGGACTCTGGGATGCAGATCTCACATTTCTTACTGCTATGCATTGCATTGCCTGAATAGGTGTTGCTTCAATTCTGCTCAGATTCAGCTAATGCCTACCACCATCCAGAACAGAATAAATGGTGCAAAAAGGTAACAGCACGAGGCAGGCCCTGGTCTAATAGATCACTGGTTTTGCCTGGTCATGAGACACATAACTGAGCAAGCACGTTTGCTGGCATTTCAGCAGTAGGAGGAGATGTAAGAAGCGAAGGTTTGACAGTAGTAACATGGCATATGGATGGACTTACCCGATTTCATTCCTGTGATAGAAGAAACCACACCCAGTTTGCTAGGAACATAATGGGAGAAGCAGATTAGTAGCAGCTCTCGCTGGAAGGCAGGTCACCGTGCTGGGTTGCAGACTTTCCAGTTGCTCCCAGCCAACGTCTAGGAGGGCAAAAGGTATTGCAAAGACTTTACGCTTTCTAGGCTAGGAAGAATTCCATGGGCTGTAAGCTGCTGGGGACTAGAGACTGTTTTTATCGTCTCCTTTCCTGGTCCATCCAACCCCTCATCTGTGAACAGGCCACCTCTGATAAACAGAAAACTCTTACAAGCAAAGCAAGGACTGGAAAACATCTGTAAAGGAGATGACCCTGTAGTATTTGCTTTCAGCTTCCTGGCCAGAGCTATTAAAAATTGAATAAGTTTTTGCTGTATTAATGGATGAGAGATCCCATGTCATTAATAAAGTCCTTAGCCCTAGCTGACACAAGGAAACAAGCAGGTGCTAACTTAAACCTGGAGGAAACCACAGACGCTATTGCAAAGTTTGATGCACCGTGAAGGATGCTTCGCAATCTCCACAGTGGGTGGAAGAAGAGGACAGATGTTGGGGTGTACCTGATCCTGTTGCCTGTGGGTTTGAGCCCGCACAGCCCGCAGAAGCTGGATGGAAGGCGGATGCTGCCAGCTACATCCGACCCGATGCCCAGGATGGAGCCTCCGCCTGCGATCAGAGCTCCCTCCCCTCCCGAGGAGCCCCCGGGGCTCTTCTGGTGGTTGAGAGGGTTCAGCGTCTGGCCAAAAATGAGGTTGCTGCAGTCATAGCTGGGGAGAGGAAGATCAGCAGGTGACTGAGGTACTTCTGTCTCTGCAAACCATAACTACAGGGCACAGAGCATCCACCCAGGGATGAGTGTGGAATTACTCCCAGCAGGTAGAATCATGAAGTCGATTTGTTGGGACAGCTGAATTTAAGAAGAAAGAAGCATCAAATATAAGAGAAATAATTTCATATTGAAATGAGGAGGCAATTAACTCAACGTGCATGATTAGCTTGGACAAGGGTGGGAGCTTGTGCATGCGGGCCCACCCTCTCTCAGATAGCAAGAGTCACATTTCATAGCATTTTCATGAAGGCGAACATGTGATTACTTTATCATTGTCTGTGGGATGTTGGTTTTCACGAAGGGGATTGCCCCCTGGCTCTTTAGAACCTGGACGATGACACTGTCTTCTTCCATCACTTGGCCCAGAAACTTCACCATCCCTCCAGAGGAGACGTGGCCCTTGGGGATGGGAAGCAAAGCTCTTTAGGTACCAGGAAGGAAGCTGCTTGGAGCTGTGATGATAAAAAACGTTAAGTCCTGGTGCCTCTTGTGACAAAGTTCACACCTAACTTTTCTCACAGGCAGAGCAGGATCTGACTACCCAAGGGAAAATCAAATCCAAGCAGGTTAGACATTTCTGCAGAAAACAAAATTTTCCCTGAGAAGAAAGACAGGTTTACTGGTCCCACAAATATTTGGTCCAAAACATCCTTATCTGAGGGAACTCTTAGCCAGTCCTGATGAGGTGAAAAGGAACAAGCTGGATCCCTTGTATGGGGGCAGAGGAGTAGAGGATTAGGCATCCTGATCTGTTCCCAGCCCCACGCTAAGAGGCAGGGGAATCAGGGATGTACCTTGCAGTTAATGTGGTCCTTGATGCTGACAGGAATGCCATAGAGCAGCCCTTTCTCCTTCTGCTTCTTCAGTTTCTGGAGCTGATCCTCACAGCCATGAATGAAGTCTGTCACGCAGTTCACCTCCCGAGTCACCTCCAAAGCCTCTCCAGAGAGGTCAGGCGAAGAGCAGCAAGACAATGAATGGACGGAAGGAAGGAAACAGCATTTAAATTGAGTTTGCAAGCTGCAATATCCTCAAGCTTCCAGCATTCATTATTCAGGCTTTACCTATAAACTTTAGAAGTTTCTTGCTGCCCTGGATCTCTGTCCTACTCATTTGCCCATAAACCACCCTTCAGCCATCACAGTATTGAGAAAATTGTGATCCTCAGCATTGTTAGTTCTCTCAGCAAAGAGCTTGTTTTTCAATTTGAAAACACCTGCTGCGGAAGAGCCCTGCAGCATCTCTCCCATGCTGGAGGCATCACTCACTTTGCCCATGTAGGAGTAGAGGACACTCTCTGGGGACAGGGACCCCTCCTTTAGCTTCTCTGCCAGCTCCACCATCGTCAGCGAGAGGATGTGTGCAGTCTGGGTGCCTGGGTTCTGCAAAGGGTAGGAAATTGGGTGCAGAGGGAAGAAAATGACAGAAAAGGCTGGTGTTGAGGCTGCGAGTACCCAATTCTAACATCTGCCCAGCAATGACCTTGAATGGAGAATTTTAGGAGATGTTCCCTGTAGAAAAGCAGACCTCCCACACAGCACTGTGTGTGCTGGAGTGGGGAATTTGCTGACGGGGAATTTGCTGAGTCTTGGTTCATAAAAACAGAACCAAAACAGGCAGAAAACTTCTTCTTGACTGGAGAGTTGCATGAACCTGTATGAGAGGTTTGACCTATCTCTGTTTACTCTCATGTGGGCCTTCACCCCCCTTCTAACTCATAGACAATGTGTTGAATAGCAGTTCAACCAGTTAAAGTTTTACAAAATTTGTCATTAACACAAGTGTGTGGCTATTTGCAGCCTCCCCCACAAGAAAAGAGTAGCAATGGGTATTTATTCAGGGTTTAAGACAAATCCCAGATCCAAGGACCCGACCTTCTAAAATCCAGGTGCTCCTGGATGTGGGCAAGAAGAAATGTCTTTTGGTCACCGATGTGCAGATGTTGGAGGGAAGTGAAGCCCCCCCTGTACTTTGAGGGCAATGGGGCAGACAGGTCCCTATGGAGGGGCAGAGGTGAGGAGGGCAGGAGAAGAAAGGCTTGGCAGTAGGGATAGATGAGGAGAAAATTGTATAGGGAGGTCTGAGGCGGTTATCTCATTCAGAGTGTCCCAAACCATCAGAGGGTCCCATCATTCATCCTCAGGTCTGTATTAAGAAATACTTCTTTTATGCTGCCTTTACAATGGGGTTGTTTGGATTTTTTTGTGACAATGGAGGGTGGTGACCCTCAAAAAAATTTATGATGATCCAAAACGTCCACATGCCCCAGCCACCATTCAAAGAGAGACTGATCAGGACTTCCCCCTTTCTTTGGTTACCCAAAATAAAATCCCTCCCACACATATTTTCCCCCAAATTACCTCTTGCTTAAACCTGCAAGCTGCCTTCTCCATTCGCTCCAGGGCCAGATCCCGTGTCCTTCTTGCCTCCTCCATCTTCTGCTGGATCTGCCTACGTCCCAGCCATTTCAGCAGCACAACAGCTGCAGCTGAACTGCAGAGCAGAGCCGAGAGGGTGCGAGGGTCTGCCCAGGACGGATCTAGGACCTGCCACAGTCGCTCTTGGGTCATGATTTCTCTCCCAGTCCTTCCTGTTCTGGTCAAGTTATGGACACCTGGGTCTCCCACCTTCTCCTAAGGAGGGCTGACGAATGCAGACTATGCGATTGCCTGCTGTGCGAGATCAGTTCTGAGGCAGAACTGCATTAACAAAGTCCAAGAATGGAATTTTTAGACCATGGACTTTGAAAGGGTCTGCCTGCCGGAGAAGCACTGTGGGTCTGGCTGCAAAGCAGCGTTCTCGGCTCACACGGGGTTTGGGGGGGGTGTCCCCCAAGGCTGTGTCTCCCCAGGCCACTGCCTGCTGCTGTGCCTGGCTACTGAGAGCGGACGGAGCTGATAAACAGAGCTGAATGTCTGCAAAGCCCAGGTCTGGGCTATCCCCACTATACCCGTGTCTAATAATTAATTAACAGTTAAGCCCATTAACTAGAGGTGCTCAGCCATCGTCTCCGTCCCCTGGACACCAGCATGTGCAGCCCACAGAGCCTGGGACAACACGGCTCTGCTTGTCCTGGGGAACCTGGTGCAGGGGGTGAAATTGCGCCTATTGGAGAGCAGGGAACTCAGGACAACCAAGAGCATAAAGGTGGTGCAGGACACAGTGACTCCGTAAAGACGGTGTGGAAGGAGCTCTCTGAAGATGCCTTCAAGGAGTATGAGTCCTGGGTGTCATTTTCAAGCCAAGTCCCCTTGAAAAGCATTTTGGCAACCCATGTCAGGGGGTGAGCACTTTTGGTAAATCCTCTCTGATTGACCCAGTATCCTTACCTGCTCTCCAGTTTCTAAGCCATCTTCCAGCCAGCACAAGCCAAAGGAGCTGGACCATGCAGCCTTGCCAGCCCCAGGAGCTGCCCCTCGCCACGGTGCTCCCCACCCATGGGACTGTCCCCAAGACTGCAGAAAGGAGGGGCTGAAAAAAAAAAAAAAAAAAAAAATGAAGCTTCTCTCAAACCTCGAGTGTCTGAAAGCCCGTGGGGAAGGAACAGATGCCGTCTCTGCAAGTTCATTGCCAAGATGCAAGGCAGCGTTGCCGTATCTGGAGAGCCGCTGGCTCTGCTCCAGGAAGTGGAGTAGCAGAGCTTGTAAGGAGGCTTCACCCAGGGTAATCATTGCTCTCTGATGGAGAGGTCTCGTTTAGGGGGCCAGTGATTGTGCTGCTATCACGTTACCTCGCCTGGTCCTGACACGTCCTGTGGGATTATTCCTGTGGCAGCAGGGAGGGAGCCTGGGGAAGAAGCAGGATCTCGTAGAGAAAGTGGTGGCTAACTGGAAAGGCGAGGAGGATCCTCCCTGTTTGGCCAGGACAGAGAGCAAAAAAAGCCAAACAACTCAACGTGGATGTCACCAACCTCATCCCCCTGACTGTGGGCATCTGGCCTTCATTGCCCTGTCCCAGCCTTAAGCTTCACACCAACCTCCCTCTGCCCAAGCTGGGCTGGGAGCAGCCTGCAGCTGGCCCTCTTTGGCAACCCCAAGTCCCCAGAGCCACACAGCAGCTCTGGCCCTGCCCAACGCGCTGTCCTGTGGGCATGGCTTGATGGAGGTTTTTGCTCAGGGTTTCCAGTGTGGAGCGGTTACTGGTTCAGGTCGAGTGGTGTCCCCGTCATTTGGACTCCTGCACCCTGCCCACCTCCGTGCCAGGCAGAGAACGGTCAAACCCAGAGAGCGATGCAGTGCTTGGCTCTCCGGGACCATGGGCACAGGTGGCATCGCCTCTCCTGGGACAAGCTCTTCCAGGCTTGAATTTTAAAATGCAAACAGATAAACTTCATCCAGCATTTTCTGTGTGCGCAGGGAGCACCTGCAACTGGTGAAAAAACCCGCTCGAGCTCTTCTGGGGCTTGGCTTTACATACCAGTCAGTCCTGGGATGCCTGGAGCACCCTCCCTTTTTTCAAAGCCTGCTGATACAGAATCAGGGTCCTGGGGGCTGCTTTCTCCTAGGCTGGGATAAACCTCTCTGCCCAGCCCTTGAAAAGACCCCATGTGTTTGCATGACTCTGGTTTACGATAATACATTACAAAAAACCCAAACATAAATCCTGCCAGAGCTTTGTTACAATCCGCTTGTAACATCGGCGCATTGGGAAAACACTTTTTGTGTTGCGATACCCCTTTCCGGAGCAGCCTCGGAAACCTGCCGGGAGCAGCTGGCGCTCTCAGGGGCTGGAAAAACCACACTGGAAAACCTGGCATGGCCGCCTCCGGCAAACAGGAGGAGAGGGTGCGCAGGGCAGGCTGTCCGGCTGTCTGTCCGACTCTGGCACACTGCTTTATACACGCAATATTGTGGGCTGAAGCACTTCATGTCTCTGCTCCATATAAGAGCAGGGGTAGGTGTCTGAAGGAGCCGGGAGCTACGATCACTCCAGCTTTCCCCTCCATGGCGTGCAGGGTGCCAGCAGCCCTGCGCCGCAGGAAGCGGGCCAGCTTCTTCCCTGCTTGCCAAAATTTGCTGGCAGGCTCAGCTTTGACCTCGGATTGCTGGTCTGCTGCAGGGAAAACACCGGGTTTTGTCCTCGGGGAGCTGAGAACAGAGGGGAAAATCCCTTTTCCTACAGTGCTCCAAGTAGGAGCCTGAACATCTCAGACAAAACCAGTGCCCGCACCTCAGTTTCCCCATTTGTAAGAGAAGGATCACGTTCTTGCACTTCCCGGGGGTGTGTTGAGAGGGTTATTAAAATCCACGCCAGCCCCACACACAAACACAGACCCGAAATAACAGACTTTCCGATACCAAAAAAATACTGTATTAGGACAATGATTGGAAGTGCTCCACCGCTGCGGAGCTCGCCTCGCTTTCCCCTTGTGCCCCAAAGCCAGCAGCCAGCCCAGCCATCACCATGTCCTCAGGCGAGTCGGACCACAGGAGGACCTTGCGCTGATGCTAGCTGGGATCCTGCACCGGGTAAGCACGTAGGACTCAGAAGAACCTGTTTTTCTTCAGGACGAGTGCCTCCACCTCCTTCATGAACCGCAGGCACAGCTCCTCCTGCCACGGCAAGGCCACGCACTGCACGGCCACGGGCAGCCCCGCACTGCCCCGAAAAGCCTGCGGCACAAAGAGAGGGGGAGAGGGCAGGGGCACGTCCGGGAAGAAGGGATGGGGATGCTCCTGGCCCTGGGGAACCTGGCGCTACTCACCTTTGCCAGGGTCCGGTCCCACCAGTCCCGAAAGTAGCCCTTGTAGCCCTTCAGCTCCTCCTCGTCCTTGTCAGTCACCACCGTGACGGGGACCACACCGACGGGGAAGTCCAAGGCATTGTAGAGCATGGTGTAACTGACTGCCACTGCAGGAGAAGGGGAGCTCGCAGCGCCAGCCTGCTGCAGAGAAAGCCTTCACCCCCCTCCATGTATATGAGCTTCCAGCTAATGGGGCGCTTGCACTGGGAACGCAAGGGCTGTGGGGTGGAAACCTGCCCCTTGGCTGCCACATGCTCCGGGGGGTTTGTCCTGGATGTACCCCACGGGTTGGGGCAGCAGCTGTCCCAAGAGCCCAGCTCTTCCCACCACTAGCCAGTGCCTTGGGGATGTGAGGGGAGGAGGAGGAACACTTCTCATTGATACTGGTGGAGTGCTGCAGCAGGGGCAGGCTGGAGGTAGAGGTCCCCCATGGGCAGTCCTACCTGAGAGCTTCCCAGGATAGCCAATGCTGAGAGCTGGGCCCAGCATGGGACACAGCATGACATCCAGATTCAGCTTTTTCCACTGGGCGATGAACTGGTGGCAAAACTCCTGAGGAGGAAACGCACTGGTGGTCAGTGGGTTGGATGTACTGTCCCATGGCTGCTGGCTGAGGCTCTGCTTGGGTGCCCCCAGCCGGGCTCTCGGCCCTTCCCCAGGAGCAGCCATCAGGCTACATCAGGCCTGATCCTGCTGAAATCCAGCAACGCTTTGCCACTTGGCCAACAGCCTTCTCAGCATACAAAGCACCCTCCCCCCACTAAAACTGGAGGTGGGAAAAGATTGAGTGGAGGAGCACGTGGCAACCTGGGACATGGGCATGGATCTTGAGGAAGACAAGTCTGGTGCAGCTGATGGTCTACGTTTTCGAGTGTAGGAGTAAAAAATTCAGGTCTGATTTGTTATCATGAATGTGTCTACGTATCATCCTAATCTTTAAATGTGCTGAGAACTTGCATATCCAAGTGAGATCTGTTGAGGAGTGACCTATGTTCCTACGTCACATCACCAGTGACTTGATCATCTCCTGACCTTGGTGGGTACTGAATCTGCCTCTTCCCAAAGAGAAATAAAACAAAAACTATCTAACCCCAAATTGCAACTTTACCTCAATTTCATGATGAAGACTCCAGACTTCATCCACTGTGCTGAAAAAGGAAACAAAACCAATGAAAGGCATCAAGAGGTGCTACAAAGTGCAGCTTTAGCGGCAGAGAAGAGCATCAAAAGGCAGATGGGCACAGGTTAACTCTGCTCCTGCTCCTGGAGCTGCAGCCAAGGGGAGAGAAAACTTTTGCAAAGCCCTGGCCTTCCTCTGAAGGGCTGGGGGGTCTTATTTCTGCTTCTGCCCACGATGGAGGGCTGAAGACTAAAGGCAGATTGGTGCAGTGCTGCTTTGGCCTGACAAGTGTCCAGCCCCGTTACTGCCGCTGCGCTGAGGCGGTGGAAGCGCAGGCACACCGTTTCTCAAAGGCCAGGCTGTGTGAGGTGGACTGATGCTTTGATGTGGGGGCAGACGTACTGCCTCGGAGGCACAGCATGAAACACACCCGCTCTGCTACAGGACTTGAGTCCTTTCTCCTCACTATCTGCCCAACACTGACATGGCAGCAAGGAGGAGCAAGCCTCCTTCTCCGGGCATTTACCTTCCTTCTGTTTTACGGGGTCCTTACTTGATGGCATGACGGGTACATTAACCGGTGCTGAAGCCAACGCTGTGTTTCATTCCCACAAGCTCCCATCCAGTTCCTAAGCAAGAGGCCGTGAGCCCCTACCCTCATTCCCATCCTCAGTACTAGAAGTTTGTCAAACCCCGCAGGGTTACGGTGTTGACGTGAACTGCTCTGTTTGCTCCCACCTTTGTGTTTTCTGCCTCGTATTTTCTCAGACACATGCAGCTGGGGCAGTATCCCTAACGCAGCAAACACTGCTGCTCTCCAAAAGAGAAACCCAAATCTTCACACATTTGCTCAGGCTCAGATTTACTCACTTTGCTCTCATACTTCTTATGATCTCTGAAAATCGAGGCATCTGAGAAGGAGAGAGTAAAAAAAAAAAAAAAAGAAAAGAATTTACATTAAACCCAGCCCTGTCCTCTGAGACAGTCCGTCACAAATACAAGCTGTTGACTCAGTGTTCAGGCAGGACTCACGGACCTTCCCCAAAGCGGGGAGAGGAGGAACAGAAATAGCATCACTCCAGTTTGGAGATGTGTCTAAGCACAGCCAGGAAGCAATGCCTAGACACTGGAACACCTCTCTTATGAAGAAAGGCTGAGGGATTTGGGTCTCTTTAGTCCAGAAAAAAGACGGCTGAGGGGGGACCTTATCAACGCTTATAAATACTTAAAGGGTGGGTGTCAGGAGGATGGGGCCAGGCTCTTTTCAGTGGTGCCCAGCAACAGGACAAGAGGTAATGGGCACAAACTTGAGCATAGGAAGTTCCACCTAAACATGAGGAGGAACTTCTTTACCTTGAGGGTGGCAGAGCACTGGAACAGGCTGCCCAGAGAGGTGGTGGAGTCTCCGTCTCTGGAGACATTCCAAACCCGCCTGGACGCGTTCCTGTGCAACCTGCTCTGGGTGACCCTGCTCTGGCAGGGGGGTTGGACTAGATGATCTCCAGAGGTCCCTTCCAACCCTATGATTCTATGATTCTCTACGATAAAGCCTTACTGCAATGGGAGACAAGTTATTTACCACCTATTGCTTAACTACATCTACGCTAGAAAGAAATGGACCTTACGAAGGGTTTGGAAATCCAGGAGAGGAGAGTTTTTAGCCAGCTTGGTGACTTCGCCAACCAGAAGAACAGTCCCATACTACTCTTCTCCAGCTCCCCTTTGCTGAAAGAGAAAAGGGTGTTTAGCTGAGCAGCGTTAGGAAGGAATCACAGTGGATCAGCTTTCACAAGGCCAACCCCTCTGAACAGCAGATCTAAGTGACAAAAAGAGGTTTGCTCCATTCCTCTGGGCTCCTCTGATTCTCACGGTATTTATAGGATATCGGCACCCGGTTTCCTTTCATCTGTCAAGGCTGGTAACAATCCCAGAGAGACACAAGGTTTGGCTGAATTGCTTGATGGCAGGCTCCCCAGTAAATCCCAGTGCATATCAGTCTCCATCTACATCCAGTAGATCTGCTACCCGTATCTGGATGACAGCCAGGCTCTGGGGAAGATTTCCATAGAAAGGCACCCACCACACCAGGCTATACTTACAATTTCTTGAGAAAGGAGGCACCCCCATCTGCAAACATTCCCCTGACGCAGAAGTTAAAGATCATGTAGTCCACATTTGTGATTTCAAAGGGCACCAGCTGGAAGGACAAGGGAAGAGGAGTCAGTGGCATAAGCACAAGCAAGCTGCGTGGGAGAAGCCATCGAGGGCTTCCAATAGGTCAAGCCGGGCTGAGGTTTTCCTGACAAGCCCTCAGGAAAGTCCCTAGCATCTGAGGCCACCAGGTCCTCCCATCCCATCCATCCTTCCCTGAAAACACCATTTTCCCTCTGAGCAGCAACTGTTGAGTCAAAAGGTACAGGATGGGCTTGGCCCCCTGATGTCCAAGCAGCCCCAAGGCACAAAGGTCCCTCCAAAACTGGCAGTGGGTGACAGAGCTGAGGGGTCTGTGCTCCCCACTTCACTCCTGGTCCTTGTGCAAGGGTAAGGGGGAGGTGTGCAGCCACAACCATGCCTCATGCAGAGGAGATGACTTGCTGAAATGGCAGAGAAGGAGGCAACCTCCGAAACCTGAGACCCTAGAAATGGGACTGGGTCAATATGGGACTACTAGGCTATAAAAGATGTGCCATCTGCAACTGTCCTTTTATTTTCTCCTTAGGTCCTTGTTTCCAGACACAAACCCAGGAGATGGCTTTCCATGCAACATCTGTGGAACTGCTTGCCAAAGGAAATGATGCAGAAGAGGTGAAACCGGCTTGAGAATAGACTAAACAAGTACTGGGACAACAGTTCATCATAGCCACTGAATCACCTTTCGGTGGTCCATCAGGCTCAGGAAACGTGCTGAGCTGACAGTAATCATGCACCACCAGGACTGTAAGCTCCCTGCAGGCACTGCCTCGGGACCCGGTTGTACAACGCCTAGTGCAATGTGGATCTCAGCCAGAGTATGAGTAAATACACCCACACCACAGATAAGTCACACAGCAGTGTGTCTACTCCCTAGCACGTGTTACGGATCAGAGCGGGCTCCCTTTTGTGTTCACCAGAACCTAAAGACGGCTAAGATCCTGCTGAGAGGAGAAATCAAGTTGCAATATAAAGAATTTCTCTTTTCCAGAAGCAGCTATCTACTTTCATCAAAGCTGTGGGAAGGTGAGTGGATTCCAGGCCCTCTTTCCCTGCCAAATTTGCTTGATGTTCACACATGGGTCCCAAAGACATGGCAGGAAGGAAGAATAGAGGCGGCGTGACTGTTGGGTTCAATCAACATCCTACCGTGTGGCCGGCATCCTCCAACAGCTGCTTCGTCTCCCGAACGGCACGTCTCATGGCAGGGCTTGGCATGGTGAAGAAATCGGTTTCATAGTAGCCTATGCGGAGGGGCTGTGTGCTGGCATACACCTGCAAAGCAAGGGAGGGCACCAGCGTGGAAGGATATCAGCGGCATCAGGAGTCAACTACACCCATGCCGCAGGGCAAGTCTGGAGAGCAGCACTTCTCTCACTCACTTGCCCACCCACAGCATGTGGCAGGTTGGAACAGGTCCTGGAGGGCTTCCATAAGCCACTGGCATTTTCAGCCCGAGCAACGGCAGCTCTTCTCAGATACCGTTGCCCCCTTTGAGGTTCTTTACCTCTTCATTGAAGGGAAGGGGGGGCACTGTGCTGTCCAGGTTGAACATGTCCTCGCAGAGGAGCGCCCGCATGCACAGCGCCAGGCTCTCCACGTCTTTTGCCATCGGCCCCACTGCTGCGACCACTGGAAGAGACCAGAAGAGAGCATTCATGGCTGGGGGTCTTTCAAGGGCATGTCCTGCAAAAGCAGGACCTCTTGTCATCTTTTTGACTTAGTCTAGCGCTGGTAACAGTTCCTCTTTGAGAATTGGGATGGGGATGCCTACAGGCGTCTTCCCACCAGCAGGTCCATCGTTATGGACCTGGAGTTGTTATCCCTCAATATGTGCCCTGATGTCTCCATTTCACGATTTACAAAATTAAACAAAAAGCTTTGTCGATCATGACACAAGGACACCACAAAACACCCCCTTTGACTGTTAATCCCAGCTCCCATGAAGCAGTGGCGGCCAACGCAACAACCTGGGGTTACAGGGCGTGTTCAGGTTTATGCATTACACAAACTGCTCCTCTTGGCTCACACATATTCCAGTTTCTTGGGAATCACAGCATGGGGGTGGCTCTTGAAAGAGTCTCTGAATGGGAACCTGCTTCTCCCTCTGAATGTGTTGGAGAAGGTCCCCCACAACCAGCTGAGTGTTCTTCTCAGCCTTGCCCTCCTGCCCTTCCCTGGGGGACAGCCATCAATTCCTACCTGCCTTCTGCCCAAGGACACCAGCAATGATTCCTTTTTTACTGTGAAAAAGAGAGACATGCAAAATATAGCAGCTGAGTAGTTTTCTTTCACAGAAGGGAAAGGCTTTAAGCAGTAGCAAGTGGTAAAGAAAACACTGCCCTCCCTTTGCAGGTGCAGAGGTTGGCTGAAGGAAGGGCCAAGGGGAAGCCCAAGGGGGACCCAACCTAGCCCAGAATGATTTATGCCCTGTCAGTCAGGAACAACCACCCCCTTAGCACGCAGATGGAGAGGTTTCCCCTTCTCCATCCTGGGGGAACCAATGCTTCCCTCCATACAGGCCCCAGAAAACGTCTGGGCAGGAGGGAAAAATGAGCCCTTCTCAGTTCCTCCCAAGTTTTCCCCTGCCCGCAGGAGCATCCCAGCACAGCGGTGGGTAGGGTGGCGGGTGGGTCTCACCCAGGGACATCACTGCATTACTCGCAGTACCTGAGTCTGTTCCCAGTGGGTTTGAGTGCACAGATCCCACAGAAGGCAGCGGGGAAACGCAGGCTCCCTCCTACATCTGTCCCAAAGCCCAGAATGGACCCACCTCCTCCTACAAGTGCCCCTTCTCCACCAGAGGAGCCTCCGGGGCTTCTGGTGTAGAGCAGAGGGTTGAACGTCTGACCAAAGATTAAATTCTTGCAGTCATAGCTAAAGAGAGAGAGAGAGAGCATGAATGAGAGGCATGTAGATATCTGCTGATGTGGATCCCAGTCACGACAAAAAGACCTTCAGAAGGTAATTAGGTAATTCACTAGTTGTTACACTGACATCACTCAATCTGAGGGAACTTCCCAAAGCTCCCATGAAGACCACCAGCCTTTCCACGGCGTTCCCAGGACCTGGACTGACTGCCAGCTAATTTCAGTGTCATCAAGCCTTCCCCAGACAGACCCTCTGGCAGCACAAATACATCAAACCTCCTGGAAAGGCTCCCTTCAGGCAGTCCCGAGGGCCAGAGGACATCCAAAACAGCCCACTTGGAGTAGGTCCAGGCCCCCCAGACCCTGGGGGGACATTGCTGAGCCCCTGTTTGGGAACAGGCCAAATGCCAGCTGCACTGATATTTGGACATCGGACTCCCCCAGGAACTGGTGCAAAATCTGGTAACCCCTGGGGCAACCTCTTTGTGTGTTTTTTTTTTTTTTTCAAACACAGCCAGGCATTGTCGTATCGCCTTAAGGAAGGCATTTCATACGGCTGGGGAACGGTCACCCACGGAGGAGCTTTGTCAGATTTCACTTGGCAGGACATGGGGACACTAAGGGGGTGTCTGCCCAGCAGAGCACACCTGACCTCACCCCTTATCAGCGACATCCAGAGTGGTCTTGCCAGATAGAGCAGGAGGTTTGGGGGTGGGATAATTTAAGGTCATCAGCTTAACCAGCTTCCCCTGCCGCTAATATGCATTTTCACTGTATCGTTAACAGGACCACCTCTGAGGGTTTCATTAAAAAAAAAAAAAGTAAAGTAAAGTTATTTAAAAACACCCCGCACAGGAAAGAAGATCAGTGTTTTCTCTTCTCCTCTTTTGTTAATTTATTTCATTTGGAACTACAGTTAATTTTCATCCTTAGTGTAAACGTATTTACTTTCTTAAGAAAAACTCAAAAAACACTAAGGATGGGGATCAGGTGTTGTGATTTAAAAAGAAGCGGGAAATGAGAATTAAACTTGATGGAAACCCTCACTTGAGACCAGGGAGGGAGGACTGCCGCCACACCGAGGGAAGGGAGCGCCCACCTACCTGATGAGGGACTGGGGAACGTTGGTTTTGACAAACGGAATTGCCCCCTGCCTCCTGAGCACCTGCACCACCACGCTGTCCTCCGCCGCGGGTTTATTGATGTTTTTTATAAACCCTAACGTGGAATCATGGCCCTGGGAACACAGGACAATGAGGTTTCCAAATGGAAGATTGCAATTCCCCCTGCCCTCGTATTTTTATCTATATATATAAGCATGCACATGCCCCTCCACCAACCCACCCACCACACACATAGTGTATTGTCAGTAAATCTGACCAACTCTCAACTGGCTCATATGGGAGACAGGGAGTAAACCCCATCACCAGCCAGGGCAGGCCATCCCACACCAGCTATGGCAAAGTCCAGCTGAGGTCAAACCTCCCCCCACCGCCAATCTTCAAACCACAGGGATCTCAGGATACACGTGGTATCACGCTGGTGGTACCTCGCAGTCGATGGAGTCTTTGATGCTGACAGGCACCCCATAGAGTAAACCCAGCTTCTCCGACAGCTTCGCTTTCCGGACCTGGGTCTCGCTTTCCTGCAGATACTCCGTGATGCAGTTGGTTTCTGTGGCGATTTGGAGGGCCTTGGGGAGAGCAGGCAAAGCCCGCGGGTGAGACGCAGTCCAGGACATTGCACAACAGCCTTCTGTTTTGCAGAGGACACCTGCCTCTTCCCCCTTTTCCATGTCCCCATCCAGATAGTCGGTATCAGGGCAGCCCTTGCTGCCTTGAAAAAAACATTTTCATGCTAAACTCCAAAACATTGTCTGGACATAGCAGGGTTGTAGCATCAGCTGGTGTGCGACAGAGGCACTCAGCTCGGCAGAATACCAAAGGCTCTTGATCGAGCTTCTGGGGTGGCATAAAATGGTAACCCCAAAGTGGGAACCCAGGAGGTGATCAGGGCATTACGGCAAAAGCAGAGGATGAAAGTGGACACTGAGTTCTTGAGGTTTACCAACCCTTTTGGAGATGGAGGGGAGACAACAGCAGCACTCTGAAGCTTCCGTATAGCTACACCCGTCCCTGGGAAGGTATGGCCCCTCCAGATGCCGAGTTTGCTGCTCCCCTTTGCTCCAAACCAAGCCAAGAGCCATGGCAGCCAGATGCCCAGCTCTCCCCTTGCTCACAGAAAGGTGCGGAAAGGCCCATCACTAACAGCTCAGCAGCGTCTGAACCAGTCCATTTGAACCTGGGCTTCTGCCAAGAGAGCCTGCCCCACCGTGGGTGAGATACAGCCCCACCACCCTTGCTCCTCACCTTGCCCACGTAGGCGTAGAAGACGTGCTCCGGAGGGAGGGAGCCATCCCGGAGTTTCTTGGAGAGCTCCGGCAAAGGCAGAGAGAGGATGGAGACCATGTTCACGGAAGGATGCTAAGGGAAAGGTTGAACAGGTAATGACACATCTCTACCTCAGCTGGTGGGCTCCTCCTCACCTCTTGGTGCCCACTGTAACCCATCCAAAAAATATCTGCTGTTCGGTGGCCAAATGCAATGTCTGCCTCAAGACTGCAATCCTGCTCCTACCCTGATACCAGTGAGTATAGTGGGAAACCTGCAAGGCCAGTAGTAACCCAGGCTTTCTAAAAAGCTTTCTCTTAAACAGCAGGTGCTTGATGTCTGGCCAGGAAAGCAAGGCCTTTCGCACAGCCTTGTTCAGACAGGTCTTGGCCAGGCCTGGGGGAACCGCTCGGTGCAATGTTCTCTGCTGAATTACAGTGGGAACTGGCAGCACGGTCAAAGACATTGCTCCAGCAAGAAGCAAAATTAGACTTGGTGCCAGATCTTCTGGCATCACCAAGGTATCCTCCGGGGAAGTGCATAAAGCAGGGAGCCTCTCGGCTAACAGCAGACAAGTCATTTTTGGGCCAGCAGAGATTTCCCTACTACATACCATGAAAAGAGCATCAAAACCTCATCCCCTAAGCTGGACTCTGACCCTGAGGGAGTCCACTCCAACCACAGGTCGGGCAGTCTGATGGGACCATACCCCGTCAGCATCGTGCCCCGTCCCTGCGGGCAGCGTCCCCGGGCTGCAGGGCTGCACTTTGGTCTCTGCTGATAACACACACGGCCTCTCCCCTCCTCAGCAGCCAGGCTGAGCCTCCCACCATGGCGGAAGAGAGCCGGGAAGCTTTCAGAGGAGGGGCAGGGATTTTCCTCCCCTCTTTCGCCGGTTGCCGCTCGCTGGCGCCTGCGCCGCCGCCCGTTTATCCCCCGGCTGCCCCGGGGAGCGCGTCCTCCTCCCCATCCCCGCTGCAGAGCGGAGCCCCGCACGGCCGCAGGGATGCCCGCACGCAGAGATTTACAAGGAAAATAAGACTAAATTCGCCCTTGGCTCCGTATGAGGAGCCGGGATGCCACCCGGCAGCTCTGCGAGAGCAAGCCCCTCGCACGACGGCTGTCCCCGGGGCCACGCCACGGGGAAGGGGCGAGAGTGAGGAGCCATCACCGGGGCGGGTTTTGCCCATCCCCAGCCTTTCCCCCGCGGGAAAACGGAGGGGAGAAGCGGGGCTTTTCCCATCCCCAGGGTTTGCTCCGGGGATGGGGGGGGAGGGGGAGGAGAGAAAAGGAGGGGAGAAGCGCGGGTTTATGGTACCCACCTGCTCCCGAAAGCGCCGCACGGCCATCTCCATCCGCACCAAGCTGCGCTCCTGCCTCTGCCGAGCCTCCTCCACCTTCTTCCACAGCCCCCTTCGCCGCCGCCATCGCAGCAGGAGCAGCAGGCTGGCGGCCGAGCAACAGAGCAGGGCGGGCAAGGGGACCCGCATGGCGGGGGCTGGCTAGCCGGGTTGGCTAGCCGGCCGGGAGCCCCGCTCGCCCTCGCTCCTCCCCGCTGCCGGCGCCTCCCTGCTGCCGGCCGGGTCCAAGGGCAACCGCTCGCCGATGGGGAGGTGGGGAAGAGGGAGACAAAACCTGGGCAGGATTCCCGGGCGGGAGAGGGTTGGACTCGCTGGGAAAAAAAAAAAAAAAAGGATTTAACCAGTTTGCGGCTTTGCGAGCGGCAGCGCGGGTAAGGAGGGGAGGAGATCTGGGAGCAGGAAAAGCTCCTGGGTGAAAACTCACCCCTCCCTGTGCTGCGTGGTCTCTCTCTCTCTCTCTGTGATAAGGCTTATTTATTTTGCTGTTCCGCAAGTGGGACTTTGATCTCCCTGTAATTTTTCAGCCTCTCTGGGGAGAGTCTTGTCTAAGAGCATCAAAGGAGCAAGGCGGGAGTCCCAAAGATACCCGGCTCCTTTTGCATTTCCTGAAGCCAAGCAGCCGTGTGGGAAAAAGAAACAATAAATGCCCCAGCCTGTGCCCAGTAGAGTCCACTTCATCGCTGGTGGAGCATGGGTGTGCCTGCGCTTTGTTAAGTGCTGCGGCTTCTGACAGCAGAAATCTGGCATCCCTGCTTGGGCGGGGAGGAGGGGGGGATGTTGCTGGGGCCTTGCGCTCAGTTTTGAGGGAAACTCCAAAATAATTTCTTTGTCGCCAGCCCCACATGGAGTCTGTCCTTAAAAAACCTTCCCTGCTGATAGGACAAGGGGTAATGGCTTCAAACTGGAAGAGGGGAGATTTCTATTAGGTATCAGGAAGAAATTTTTCTCTATGAGGGTGGTGAGGCACTGGAACAGGTTGCCCAGGGAAGCTGTGGATGCCCCATCCCTGGAAGTGTTCAAGGCCAGGCTGGATGGGGCTTTGAGCAGCCTGGTCTAGTGGGAGGTGTCCCTGCCCAGGGCAGGGGGGTTGGAACTAGGTGATCTTTAAGGTCCCTTCCAACCCGAACCATTCTGTGACTCTATGAAATATTTCAAGCTTAGATGCTGCCCACAGGATTGTGGAAAACCTGTCGGGAAGGATTCCGGGATGTCTTCTCCCTCCCCCTGCTTCCCAGCAGGTTGAGCTGTGCCTAAGCCACACCTGGCAGATGCTGAACTAGAAAATGCCATGGAGGGTCACGTAGCCCCAGACCTGATTTTCCCGGTGTTACTGCTATTGTTATCGTTATTACGTCAACCTGCAGGACCTCAGGGCTACTCTGGTAGCGCCAGAGCTGCTTGCACCAGACCCTGGCTCCCCTGGAGGGAAATGCTTTGCTGTACATACACAGTGTCCCGGGGCTCTCTTTGCTAAAGGGTGTTGAAGCTTTGGAAATATTCAGCCCTCACTGAACTCATGGCTTATTCATTGCTCCGTATTTGAGGACAAGCATCTCCCTGTTATCTGGGTCAAGGAAATTACAGGCAAGAATAGCCTTTTTTTCCTCACTGTTTTGTGAGGGTGTTTTTTTCTTCTTTTTTCTTCCCCCCTGCCCGCCCCCTTTCAGACTGTGGGGGTCAGAGGACTATCCAGTAATGCCAGCTTCCCAGGGCACTGCAGCCCCACACGTGCAGACTGCTTGGGGCACAAGAAACCGCGAGGGGAGCAGGGTTGGCGGGGGTGTCCTTGCAGTGAGCCAGGAGGATGGGATCAGCTCAAGGTTCATGAAAGCAGATGCTGTGATCCCTATCTCCTCCTTTCTCCTGCTGGAGGCTTCTCCTCAGCTGCACTAATCTCATCCCACGGCAGCACAATGCCAGAAAAGGGCTGTTTCCCTGCAGGCAGTAAAACCAGGTGCACCTGAAGACTTTTAACAAGAGAACAAGAAAGGTGGTGAACTCTGGAGAAGCAGAAGTTAAAAACTAATTCTGGTGGAAGAGGAAAAATTACTTCTCCAACCCTCTTCCCCCTAGTTAAAACCCTGCTTAAAATCTCTCATGCAGGAACAATTTTCAACTTCTGCAGTTCAGCTCGTCAAAGGGAACAAAACAAAATGGGACCTTTATGCCTGGGGCACTTGTGCCTCCAGCAGCTGCTGCTGGAGACGCCCTTTCTCCCCTCTCCCAGGCAAGTGTGTGTGGGTGAATAAATGGGGTTGAGGCATCAGGCAGGACAGTGGCAAGGCTTGGATCTCTGCTGGGGCCAGCCGGCTCCAGGAGGTTAACCCAGCGTATGGGAAACCCCAAAATGCAGCAGGTCTCTGCTGTGACCCAGCTTCCAGCAGAGATGGGACAAGGCAGAGGACAGGGGGGCTCCAGCATAGGCAAGAGGTGGCTGGGGACACTCTGTCCAGGAAGATGTGGCTGGCACCACCTAAGAGAGGTAAAGTGGGTCTGGCGTTGCTCCCCATGGGCCAGAGTGGGGGCCAACTGCTGGCTTGTGGGGCAAGTGATGCCCTGATGTCCCTTTGGGACACTGGCCTGTCCTTGCCAGATGAGCAAGTGGAGATTTTCTGCTGTTACGTCCATAGGGCTGCCCATACACTGCAGCAAAGCAGGCTTGAACCTTGGTGTGCTGGAAACGAGGATGGATCCTGCTCCTGCACCTCCTGCACTGCCTGACAGGGCTGGAGCCTGCGGCTAAGGGAGGGCGAAAGGATCATCTGGATCCACGAAGGCTTCCTTCCCCATTGCCCACACCCCTCCGTGTGTCCACAGAGCTCTGTGTGTCCACAGAGCTGCAGCTGGGTGGGTACCACCCCCGCGCCCCAGCGATGCTGTAACACTGTGGTTACCGAAGGAGGGGCAGAAAGGCGTCATCTTCTTCCAACTGTGACACATCACACATGATCAGCTGAACCAGCTCGGGCTGAGGGACCAGCTAGCCCCCCCCCCTCCCCCGTTCATCTGACACCACAGCAGATGCCACAAGAGCGTGGCAAAAACACAGCAATGTTTTCCTTAATGCTGCCTCCTGGCATCCAGAGAGCTGTGGCTTCTCAAGCCAGAGGTTAGGTTTCGGTGACTAACAGCTGTGTGTTGATACAGATATTTCTGGTGTGAAGCAATCCGATTCTGGCACTCTCGGTGTCCTGCAGCAGGGAGATCCACAGTTTATTCATGTGCTACAGGGAAGTGACATCTCCTGTTTGCCGCCCTCAGCTGATTTCTTTTGCTGCCCTTTATTTCAGAAGAGACAATAAGCAACTGTTTGCTGTTTACCTGGAAATTTATACATCCGTTCTTCCATTTCACCCTACTACTTTTAGACTGTTTTCCAGAGGAGAACAACCTGCTCCTGCCACCAGCTGCCAGTCACCCTCTCCCAGGGTCTGGCTCTGTGGAAGAAGATCCAAACTTTGTAAACGGCAGCAAATGGTCCTTCTTGCTTCATTTCTCCTCTCCTTGCAGGTTCCAGGCTCTTGAGTGGGATTCGGCAACACAATCTGCAAGAAGGTGAAGCATCTCCTCTCAGAGCTGGAGTTTAACCCCAGCTCTGTCTCCATCCTGGTGTGCAGCTCCACAGCAGCTCCGTGCCGCTCACCCAGGACGTGAAGGAGCTGATGAAGAGAAAGTTTGTCCAAGCTAAGCACCATGTAGAGACTCTGGAGGAGGTTGTCCAGCAGCTCAGGCAAGAGGTAGTGTCACGTGGGAGTGATTCCTTTTGGCCCTGCAAAAAAATTGCATGTTTCAGCCAAGTTGTTCACTTGGTGACACCTTTGTTTTTCCCTTTGTAGTCACCTCTGCCTGTAGATGATGCTTGTTGTTCTTGCTGATTGTGTTTCAGGGCTCTGCCAGTGAGAGGGCTGGCTGCTCCACAACCTACTTCAAGCTGGAGTATCTTGAGTTAGAGGAAGCAGATTGAACGTGTAGTTTGTGCCAGCTTTGTGGACTCTGCTCTGTGGCAGATTAGGGAAGGCTCACTTATTTTCTCCCCCAGAAGAGTGGAGGGGGAGCTGACCTGGCAGAGGACCAGGACTTGTACTTGCAACTTGCACTTGCACAAGCTCTTTTTGCTCCTTGTGCACCTGGCAACTATTGCGTGGGAGCTTGATGGAAGGTAAGGAAAAGTTGAAGATGTCACAGCAGTGGGGTCACCAGAATGGGGAGGACCCTTTGGGAAATCCCTAAGATTGCTGAAGACACCTTCAGCAAATAGTGCACCTTGCAAGCACCGGGATCATACTCTGACAACCTCCTCTTTATACAAATGGGTGTATACCACTCATTTCCAGTAGTGCCTGTGTTACAGCAAGCTAAGTCCACACAGCTTTGCATTTCATGTGAGCATTAAAAAATAAGGAGGAAAAAAAAGAGAAAGAAAGAAAGAAAATGTAAGTGGCTAAAATTACTCTTGTAGTTGTTTTACACAGCTGAATGAAGATAATTGTATTGGCAATTGTGAGTGATTACAGTATTATCTGCCATCAAAAAAGTTATTTTTTTGAATGCTAAAGGAATTAATGATACATAAAACTGTGCTTAGATTGAGTGCATTCATCAGCAGAAATGCCTCGTGCTGGCACCTCTACACTGTAATTACTCCAGCGCTCAGAGAAAGAGAGCAGGAGATAGGGGGTATTGTGGATATACTGCCAAAGATTTACATACATTTACCCGATGAGCAGCTCTGGTGCTCAGGGAGGGGGGGGGCAGAGCCAGGGCAGCAAAGCTGGGGATGGTGGTGGACAAGTTTGGCCCTTTTTTTTCTTTATTGTGCATTACAGAGTGAAGAATAGGGGGTCCTCTCTGTGTTTAAAACTTTTCAGGGTGAAGCCACTATGGAGAAGATGCTTAAATACTCCTCAGAATAGCAAGGGATGAGCGCAGGCTTTATAGGATGCTGCCTTATGGTGTGTTGAATTGATAAAACCATTCCTGGGGTCACAGGCAGTGACTGCCCAGCCCTGGGAGACCGATGGTGGTGGTGGGAAGGGCGGAGCTGGTGTCCCCAAGGGTCATCTACTTGTGCCCTGTACTTCAAGTGAGCCCATCATGCTGCCACATCAGTGGGGCTGGGAGCACGGGTACATCTCAGTCGGAGTGGGGTGAGGAAATCTGGAAGAAATGCTCCCCAGCTTGCTCCACACTTTGTGGCCCTTCAGCAAGGAGACATGATATTGGGGGGGATGTTTACAGACATGGCAGAAAAGGCTGTTGCGGGGATTGTGAGCAATCTGTGCAGAGCAGCAGGATGCTCACCATGATGCAAAGGATTTGGAGGGGCTTTGAAATGAAGGGCGGTGGGTTGCAGCCCCTTTATGGAGCTCATGGGCCCCATTCTCATGGTGGACCCATGCCCTGCTCAAGCAAGGAATCTTAAAACCTTCTGCAGTCTCCATCTTCTTGTGCACAGCTGCCCTCTGAGCTGTATCTTTAATTAAATCAATTAAAAAAGAGGAGCACAGACCCTTGCCAGCCCATGGAGGAACATCTCTTGGTACTCCGAGAAGACACCGCTGCTGGATGCGCTTGGCCTTTCGGCTGTGAGCCACCAGAGAGCAGGACTGAGCTGCTGGCCTGGCAGAAATCCCGTGCTCGGAGGCTTTTGCACCCTAAAACCCTGCACCACGTACCCTGCACTTGTGGGGAGCGTTGAACGAAGTAGAAGGCTCTTTTCTGGCCCTTTGGGTGGTGGGACAGCCCGAGCTTTTGTGGTGAGCAATGCTCTTTGATTTCAGGTGACTTTAGGTGCTCTGATGAAATGATGGGAGATTTGCTGCTGGTCTGTCCAGGCCTGTCTGGTTTTTGCTGAGGAGGAGGACATCCCAGCAGGGCTCGATCCTGCAAACTGTCAGTGACCAGGAGACCCACAGCTCTCCTGCTGCCGGGATTTGTTGCAATGTCCAGGAGCATGGACCACCTCGAATGAGCACGGGCATCTCCAGCCTCTCTGCATACCGGTGAGAGGGGGAAACAATTAATATTGCTTGTGTTTGAAGCCCCACAGGCCAAGTTTTGACGCTAACAAGGGCAGCCCCAAGTTTAATCCTGGCAGTCTTCCCCCAAAACAATGCTCTTCCGTAGTTTGTGGTCAAGATTTAAGTGGGGTCCTGAGTCGTAGCGTGGTCCTGAGCCCTTGTGCATCTCTGAGTGTGGCTGGGCTGAACCCAGACCTCCTCGGCTACTGGTGCTGGGGCTTTCCTTGCCTGGGAAAAAAGCACACAGACCCTGATTTTTTTTTTTCTTTTTGTTCTGAGCGTGCTGCTTTCTGAACAGGCCAGGAGAGGGAGTCAGCCGGCCATTTACCGCACAGCCCAGGTTTCCTGCTCTACCTGTTTGCCGTGGGATGGGAGCAAACACACTTAAATATACACTTTGATTTTCCCAGAGGCAAGGTTTGATCTCTGCAGGCCTCCGAGTGACCTGCGATTTACATTTACACAGGCAGGATGAGCATGAAGCAGGAGGGGAAACTGAGGCGCAGAGCAAGCCCGTGCCTTGGTGAAGCTGGTTGGCGGCACCCTTCTTCTTGAGGATCTCCTGGGCCCTATTGCGGGTTGTGATTGCTCTGCGTCGGTCAGTGTAAACCTCCCTGTGCTCTGGGTTTGGGGTGAGTCCAGCAGGTGGGCTACGGGGGGCCGTCACATCAGACGTCACCTCTATAGGGACACACAACTCGCGCGATGCTGATGACCCTCCTGCCCCGTCCATGCTGAGTGTCTGTTCAATGTCTTGTACAATCGTCAAGGTTCGGACCCCCTGATGGCAAAGTGGTGGGGACTCCCACCTGTGGGCAAGCTGTTGTTGGTGAGCCCAGCCCAGCACCTGGAGCTACCAGGGGAATCACAGAATGGTTCAGGTTGGAAGATCATCCAGTTCCAACCCCCCTGCCATGGGCAGGGACACCTCCCACTAGACCAGGCTGCTCAAAGCCCCATCCAGCCTGGCCTTGAACACTTCCAGGGACGAGGCATCCACAGCTTCTCTGGGCAACCTGTTCCAGTGCCTCACCACCCTCACAGGAGAGAATTTCTTCCTGATATCCAATCTAAATCTCCCCTCTTTCAGTTTGAGGCCGTTACCCCTCGTCCTATCTTTACACTCCCTGATAGGGTCACTCCCCATCCTTCCTGTAGCCCCCTTTAGGTGCTGGAAGGCCACTATAATGTCTCCTCAGAGCCTTCTCTTCTCCAGGCTGAACAACCCCAACTCTCTCAGCCTGTCCTCACAGCAGAGGTGCTCCAGCCCTCTGATCATCTTCGTGGCTCTCTGCTGGACCCACTCCAACAGGTCCATGTCCTTCTTGTGTTGAGGACTCCAGAACTGGACGCAGCACTGCGGGTGGGGTCTCAGCAGAGCAGAGCAGAGGGGCAGAATCACCTCCCTCGACCTGCTGGCCATGCTGCTTTTGATGCAGCCCGGGATGCGGTTGGCTTTCTGGGCTGCAAGCACGCATTGCCTGCTCATGTTGAGCTTCTCATCCACCAGCACCCCCAAGTCCTTCTCCTCAGGGCTGCTGTCAGAGCACCATGGCCCACGCTCACAGCCAACAAGTCGATGGATTGATCAGTCCCTTCTGCCGCCAGCGTTTTTCCTCCACCTCTCATCTCTCCCGGGCCGGCACTACCGAAGAAGTGGTGAGATCACCCCTGCGTTGAAAAGAAATAAATAAATAACCAAATAAAAATGCTGACGTGGAGAAGTCAATCAGCTTTGTGTGGCCTTGTAATATCTCATTTTATCCGCGCCACGCTTTATTAAATTCTCATAAACCTGTCAATGAGGACAGATACCATTTCAGTTTACCCCATTAGTTCTACACAATGACATTGGGGGAGAGGAAGAAGGGGAGGTGGGGGGGAGGCACTCGGCACGGAGAAAAGAGGAATGAATTTAAAGAAAGAAAAAAAAAAAGAAGAGAAATGCAGAGCCAAACTCGGCTTCGTGACAATAATGTAATAACATCGGCGCCCAGGGAAAGTAATTGAATTAAGTGGCTTTTGTTAATGGTTTTAAGATTTAGAAATGTAAATAATAGTTAGGACTCTTTAATGGGACTCTGGTTTTAGGTAACTGCAGCCCTGAGAATAAGAAATGCTTTGCTGTTTAATATGATGTCAGATAGTTTTGTTACTCCTCCGGTTTCATGCCTGCAAAGCATATTTTGCAGTTTTAAAGCCGGGTGTGTTTATCATCTTTCCTTTCTAACTTCAGACGGAGCTTAATTCGGGAGTATTTGCATGAACCCTTCTTAGCCAGTCCCTATCAGTTATTTGCACCACCAGGAATAAAGTATTATTTCTCCCGAGCTGCTTTGGAGAACTTCCTGACTGCAGGGTGACTCCGCTCCCAAGCCTCACGTCTATTTACATGTTCATTAAAGGCAGGCGGTAGCGGGGGCTCTCGGCGGCGGGGCCGGACTCGGCTCCCAGGAGTAACGCTGCTGGGAGCAGGGACGTTACACCGGGCTTAGGCCAGTGGGGATGGAGAATCCAGCCGACAGGTAGGATGAGCCGGGCGATTTAGAAATGACTTTCATGGGAACTCGTTCTGCTTAAAATATTATTGGATTTTCATTTAGGAACCTATCAAAAGTGCGAGAATAAAGTCTGAGCTGCCTAACCCACATAGGTCTAAACAAACAGTCCTCCCTTCTGCTCTGGGATCTGACGGCTCGCGGATTGGAAAGGGTCCTTCGTTAAGGCATGGGATGAGACTCAGGGAAACCCACTGTGCCAGGCAGAATAGGGAGCTTTGCATTTATTCAGGCTGAAAATCTCTCCCGTTGCAGGGTGAAGGCGGACGCCTGTCCTGGCGCTCCCCGGACCGCGCCGCAGGGATGCTGCCGTCCTCACTTGTCCCCTTAGCTCTGCCCGCTGCTGCCCGGGCAGTAGCCTCATGGGGACGTGCAGCTCCACTCCTGCCGTGCAGGGAGGCAAAAGCTGTCCGGCGGCTTTCGCTCCAGCCCAACAGCAAGTGAGCAGCTCCACGTACACCGGGTCACTCCAACATGTCCTCGGGGGAGCTGCCTTTTGGTTTGCTTCACCCATGACCTGCGGCAATCTCTGCTGTTGATGGCTTCAGCTCTGCTTCTGCAGCTGGAGAGCCTGTCTTATGGCTGCAAGCTGTGCTTCCCATCCAGCGGGATCTCAGGACCTACACAGCCTCAAAAGCCTTCCTCCATCACCCTCATAAGCCTTCTCCCATCACCTTCACAAGCCTTCTCCCATCACCTTCATAGGCTTGGCTGGAAAGAGCCTAAAAACCCCAAGCCCAAGCCAAACCTGACCCAGCTCGCACAGGCAAAGGAGAGAGTTATCAGACAGTAATCGCAAAAATAAAGTTACACATTTCCCCCAGGGGGTTTCTTAAGTCGGTTGTTCGCAAAAAAAAAAAAAGAAATAGTTCGGTTCCTTCTGGAGTATTTGAGAAGAGGTTTCTTGCTGCTGTCCATTTGCCGTATTGCTGTACATAGTGAAGCTGGTATAGAACAGAGGGGATTGTTTCTTCTCTTATGGAAAAATAAAATAAAAATGAGAATAACGTTGCAATTTAAACAACAAATCCTTCACTATTCTCCCTGTATTAGAAAAGAAACCCCAAACACCCTGTAAATGATCAAATTCTTAAAAACAACAATTAAAAGACTGACTTAGCAATTCCCCTCTGACAATTCCCTTTTTTCAGACCGTGGCCGAGGCAGAGGCAGCTGCAGGCTGGGCTCCTGCCCTGGGCTGTCCTGCGGGTGCTGCAGCCCCTTTCCCAGGGAGGCTGTAACGCAATCAGGATCGCCAGCTTGCCCTCCTCTGTTTCAATGTACAAACAAGATGGGGGTGGACGGCTGGAAATCTGGGAGCTCGGTGTTTTCTGTGCTTCACCGTTTCCCAGCAGAGGTGGGCTGCAGGCTCAGTACCCGGGATCCCTCCTGGCATCCTGCTGGGATGCTGCTGTGTCCTCATCAGGTCTACAGGACTTTGTGCGCTCACAGCCCAGAAGGCCAATTGCATCCTGGGCTGCATCAAAAGAACCGTGGCCAGCAGATCCAGGGAGGTGATTCTCCTCCTCTGCTCCGGTGAGACCCCACCTGGAGTACTGTGTCCAGCTCTGGAGCCCTCAGCACAAGAAGGACATGGACCTGTTGGAGCAGGTCCAGCGGAGGGCCACGAAGATGATCCAAGGGCTGGAGCACCTCTCCCATGAGGACAGGCTGAGAGAGTTGGGGTTGTTCAGCCTGGAGAAGAGAAGGCTCCGGGGAGACCTTAGAGCCCCTTCCAGTACCCGAAGGGGGCTACAGGAAAGCTGGGGAGGGGCTGTTTGCAAGGGCATGTAGCGATAGGACGAGGGGCAATGGCTTTAAACTAGAGCAGGGCAGGTTTAGATTGGACATTAGGAAGAAGTTCTTTGCAATGAGGGTGGTGAGACACTGGAACAGGTTGCCCAGAGAGGTGGTGGAGGCGCCATCCCTGGAGACATTCAGGGCCAGGCTTGATGAGGCTCTGAGCAACCTGATCTAGTTGAAGATGTCCCTGCTTAGTGCAGGGGGGTTGGACTAGGTGGCCTTTAAAGGTCCCTTCCAACCCAACACATTCTATGATTCTATGTTTCTCCCTAAGCCAGAATCCTGCTGTCCTGCATCCTTCCAGGGAACAAGTGACCTGCATCTGGGAAGAAGAGCCGGGGACCTGGGGGAGGGCTCATGACCCCTCCTCTGCCCCCAGCAATGCGAGGGGACACTCTGGCTCCCTGCCTGGGGGGACGGGACAGCTACGGCTATGGTTTGTGGCTCTGCTTTGCAAGTTGGGGTGCTCAGCAAGGCGGCAGGATAGCGGCTGGAAAGAGATTTACACAGCTCTATAGACAGGGAGGGACTATTTAATGCTTGGAGAGCCATTAAATAATTTGCCATGATAAGACCCAGGCGATGCTATTTTCTGCAGATAAAAAGCAGGTTATTTTTCATTAGCTGTAAAAAGGCTGTTGGTGGCAGTGAAACATGCCACCGGGTCTAGCTCCACACAACAGTAGCAGATATGAGCAATATCCTAAAAATAATTGAAATCCACTGAGGGCTGTGTTGAACTGGTTTTTTTAAGTGCATCAGATGAAGCCACAAAGGGGTGGGACAATCCTGATTCAGGAAAAGGTGCCGATGGATGGGGAGGCGCATATGCATTGAACAGGGGATGGGAGCATGCCGGAGCCACTCCCAAAAGTGTGTGTGGATGGGAGCCTGGCCCTGACTGCAGCATTTTGTCCAATCAAGACTGAATTGCAGGTTTTTTGGTGGAACTGTCCTGGGACCGTCTTCAGCAACAAGCTCCCTGCTCAGCCAGGAGCCTGTTAGATGCAGACAAGGGAAGAACAGCCCTGCAAGCCAAAGAAATCAGACTCCAGATGATTTACATGGAGCATGAGGGGCACCAGAAGGGCGGCCAGCCCAGAAAATGAGATTATAAACTATCATCCCCTGTTACACGCTGGGACATGGCTACAGGGTGGCCCTCTGGCATCACTGGGGGAGGCAGCCGCAGTCTAGTGGCAAAAGCAGAAGGCTTTTGTCTCCTCAGATTGGAAAATCCCCCATCCTGAGGAGTGTCTGAGAATACATTTTGATTTCTGCTTTCCCTTCCGCAGCCCTTTCCTGACCTGTGTGCAGTGCCTGACACCTTTAGAGGCCACACGAACATCCTAACTGGTCACTGACGCATCTTGCTGTCGCCATGGCGTGGTCTGGAGATGTTTGTGAAGTCAATGCGGGAGTGGCAGTCTGGTGGACTGAGGTGGTGGAAGGGAAGAAGCCCTTTCTCCAGCTGGCCAGGTCCTACAGAGTGTAGTGCTGGAGGCAGACCCACTCCTGCAGTTGAGCTAGCAGCTCTGGGGCTGTTGGCACCTGCAAAGCGTCACTCTCAATTAGTTTTAAACATTGCTTCTTTTTGGAAGAAAGGAGAGGAGAGAAGAACCTGGAATGGGGATACAGAAGCCCTAATGTAGATGCACCAACCTGCTTAAACTAATTTAGGGTTCAAGCAAGGCCAGTGTTGCGTCTCAGCCAAGAAAAGGCAAAATAGCCCATCTGCTCACCTAAGTGTGAGACCTGCTGGTAGAAGGTTGGTGTTTTAATGTTCTTCACCTGCACGACATGAACCAGCAGGAGGGGAAAAGAAGAACTAAAAGGAGTCCTCAGAAGAGGCAGGGCCCAGTGTTCAATCTGCGCTGGCATGGAGATGGTTAATAAGATAATCTCCGGGCTCTCTAACACAAAGAGAAAGTGAGTTTTCTGATCCATAAAGGATCAGTCTGCAGGAAGCCCCATCAGACTCCTCAGCGTGAAATTACACCACAGCAGGGGGGTACAGTCCTGCTACTGTACAACATTAAAGAGATGAATTAGGACTTGACATTCATGTGCTTAATATGCCTATTCCTGGCATTATCCCACAAGGACCAGTCACCGCCAAGAACTTACGGTCACCGGGTCTAGGAAGGTATTTAGGGTTGCTCATTTGCTTGCTTCCAGAGCCAGACTATCTGGCTTCCCCATCTAATCTCTCGGCATTAGGAGCAGGGGGGAGTGCAGCCCGGCTTTTCTATCTCGCAGCAATCTGGTCCGGTGAATAAGCACCGTGTGCACCCTTGTTGCTTGAATAAATCACAGCGATCCTCAGGACCGGTGTGTGTCGAACCGGGGGAAAACCACAATGCACAGAAAATCGTGACTTGGTCCTCAAGCGGCTGAGCAAGGGGGAAAGAACCAACCCTGCAAGTATGTATCTTGGATAGTTGCTGCTAACAAAAAATAAATATTTACTGGAAAGGAAAGCCTCCGCAGACCTATATTAGAAATTAATCGAACTGGGTTAGCCTCCCCAGTGTTAAACTAGTTGGAGGTGTGCCTTGGACAAACGTGGGCAACTCTGAGCCACTTTACTGAATGGGCTTTGCCAAGAACCCAGAGCCTTTCCAAGCCCCAGGTCTGGGCTGTGTGAAAAATCCTGCCCGTTTGAACTCCGAGCCAGGGCAGAGTGCTTTTGGTTTGCTTTTTATCCATGAAATATTTTGTGGAGAACAGAATTTTAGGGGGAGGGGGAGAATCTGCTCCAAATTCTGGAAGACATAAAAAGGAAAATACTGGCTACAAGGCCGAATAGTTCTGGTTTTGAGCTGATCATTTTCCAAGAGAAAATCCAAATTTTTTTTTCAGAAAGTAGCTGTCCTGCAGGAAATTCCTGATTTCACGGGTGTGCCGCACTGCTGGCAAGAGCACTTGCGATCAAACTGATTGAAAAGCCATTTAATTGGAACTGTTTTAAGAACAAACTAAAATTTGGCAAGGTTAATGGGGGGAAGCATGGAGAGGCCCGGGAGAAATAAATGAGAAGCAGAGTCCTCCCAGGAGCTGATTTTGCAATGGTCTGGCGTGGAGAAAGGGCAAGAGCCTCCCCAGCACGAGGACAATCCTTGTGGCTGTGATCACATTGTGCGGCACGTGGGCGCTTTGCAGTCCACAAATCCTGCTCCTCCAACTCTCCTCTTCAACTGTTTTCCCTAGGAAAAGGGGATCGGGAATACGGTGGGATCCTGGGACTCATCCAGACGTGGAAGTGGCGCTCAGCCTGAACACGTTAAGCACGAACATGCAGGATCAGTCCCGAGCCTGGCCATACAAAAGCATCTCTTGTGTTGGACACAGTGGATGCCCAAATTTGTGATCATTTCTACAGCACTTGGAATATGGACACATTCTTGCTTGCCCCGCTTGAGAGGGGGTATTGCAGAGAGGTCGCTAGGCAAATTCATGGAAAAAAGGTGAATTGCAACTTTTAAATACAAAACTGTGCTGTCAGTATGGGGACTGTACCACCATGTCTTTTTTCTGGCTTCTTCTGCTCTCTGTCAAGCTCATGGTAACTCATGGGGGTGGAGATGAGGACTTCTACGGGCTACTTTTTTCCTTAGGCACAGACTTTGTGGGAATATTTTTCTACTTAAATGTAAATCAGAGCTAACAGTGTCATGGGTGAAATCAAATAACGATTTATACCCAGATATTTTTACGCTTTTCCATGTGATGAAAGTTTTGGTCCCGGGCTCATACATCCTGACATCAAGCCAGGCGTGGAGTTGCTTCTGGGACATATAGAGCAGTCCCTGGTGCCATCAGATAAACAACAAATGGGGTTAAGGGTTGAGGTGGGTGAATACCCCGTCTCTATGGACAGGATGTGCTCTCCCCAGTGGTTTTCTCTGCCTAAAGGCACCGTCTAGGTGAGTGATGGGTGGTCAGCACCCCATCTCACAAATCTTCAACAAACTAGACTTTAAGTCCAAATCAACACTTTCAGGATGAAACAGGAAAGGATCCTTGGATGCTGAAAATTGACCAACGTTTTGGTTGTCCCATTGTCCAGACAAGGCAGACATGAAGCGTTCCCAAACCCATTCCGTTGATTTAAAATAAATCCCAAGAAAAACATCTCTAAGTAAACCAATGTGTGGAGGCTGATGGAGCACTTCACACCTGAATGATAAATCCCCATTCCCCAAGCGAGTGACAATTTTTTTAGTGTGCTTGGCTTTTGTCTCCTATGAAATTAGAAGTCTCCTGCTGAGGGTCGGGTTTCATGTCTGGGTCACAGTTTCTACAGAAAGGAATTTTCATTATGGTCTTGGAAACACTTAAGCCTCCCTGTGCAACTGATCTATCTGCGCTTTTCATAACCAGCAGGACCATGGATGCCATCAGCAATCAAGGGTGAAATCTCAAGCAACCCGAGAAGGAGGTATGAGCCTTAGGATGAGACAGGATCTCATAGCAAGATTAACATGGACTGTGAGGGTAATTAACCACAGTAACTGTTTGCTGAGGGTGAGGTGGGGGGTAACTCCTTGTTGGCAGATTTTAGACTGGAGGATGGATTCCCTGTTTCAAGGGGGAGTTAATTCACCAAAGTCCTTTGGCTTGTGATGTGCAGGGTGACAGACTAGATTATGAAGCTGGAACAGAGGTTTGGGCATCAGTCTAGCAATAGCTGAGTCCTCAGGCCACACAAAGTGTGAAAAGTAACTATTCCCAACGTATCAAATGATGCGGGAGAGAGAGTGTATCCCGAAGATATATGAGACCTAGGAACTTCTCATAGGGCATAAAACCCCAGATACACTCTGATCAGCGAAATTCAAAGAATGTATTTCTAAGCCTGGGGCTTGCCCTGTTTTCTGAGGATGTAGTGAAGGGACTAGTTAACAGCCCTTTATGTAGTTAAAGTAGGCGTGTATCTGAAACTCCCTTTGCTTTTCTTTCTCCAGGTTACACAACATCAATAGCCTTAATTTTTCTTTATGGATGCTGCTTTCCAGTTAGTCTCATTATTTTTTCTCTGGACTCCCTCCAGCTAATACACCTCTTTCTTGAAGTGGTGCTCAAAACCAGACATGTTTTTCCTTCTCAGGTCTAACCAGAGATGATTAGAGAGAAGGTGCATCCCCATGTCCCCATGGGCTCTATCAGGGTTGTCCATGGTTGTAAAAGTACCTTGTGGGTATCGTATGGCTTAAATCAAGCAGTTACACCAAAAATATGTGATAGCAATTGTGTAGACTGAAAATGGCACACTCTTCTGTGATTTTTCCCTCTTGTTGAATGTGATGAATATGTGGAATGTGTCTCCTGCCCCCATGCAGCTTTCTTGGCGTAGGCGAGATGCCAAAACCACAAAATGAGTTAAAAGAAAGCAAAGTAACTGTTGTAAGGTGGACCTGTTCATCACTGTGCTATATTTAAAGGTTTTCTGCATTGAATAAAACAAGTTTTGACACATAATTGCAAGAGAAAAGAGCTGTAAAGACTCTACCATAGCTCACACCCTGATAATGGGTGATGATCCATTGCAATCCAGCTGGGCTCTGGAGGTTTGATGTAAATCTGATGAGCTGTGAATCCAGAGCATCAATGAACATACAAGGATATCCAGCCTCTTTTGACAAACAAGAAAACCAGAACCAAGAATGTGAAGCCTTTTCTCCAAACCACATGTAATGGGGCAGAGGAGACAACAGCAGTGGGACAGGCATCTTTGACTTGCTCAAGGTCAAGGCTGCCCTGTTTCTTTACTGAAAATTAATCCTTTAGTGTGGGTGGTGGGAGCTCTTTTTTTAGGTCTCTCTATTCTTTTATAGATGATCAGATTTTTACCTCTGGGAAGCTGCTAAGCAGTCTCACAATGCTCTTCTTGCAACAGCTTTTTTTTAAGAATAAAACTGCTTTTTAAGTATCTGGCAACAGTGAAGCATGCTTGGGTGGTGCTGGGACATCTCTGGGCTCTTCAGACCCACTTCCTGCCTGGAGCAAGGCTGTTGTCATCACCAGGTTGGGCATGGCTGTGTCTTGCCATGTTCTGAAATCCTTCAAGGATGGAGATCCCCCACCTCTGGTGTCCTGTCCTAGGGCTGTACCACCATCACAGTCAGGAATTCCTAATATTTAGTCCAAATCTCCCAAGTTGCAAGTGGTGGCTTTTGTCCCTTGTCATGTCATCCTCTTACAGAAGAAGAGTTTGGCTCTGTTGTCTTTGTATCCTTCTTGAAGCGGTTGTCTACTGCAGCTGCTAGAAAGGGCTAGGAAGAAAGTGCTGATGGAGCTAGTGTGAACACAACTATGAAGAGGCAGCATGAAAGATGGAGATCCTGGGAGAGTTAGTCAGGAGATACTTTTGCAGTGCTGAGGATAACAGCTCTCTGAATTCTCTGCATTCTCTTGAATGACCCAAGTTGCCTGCGCCTTGTTGCAGGGCAGTTCCTCTTCAATCACAGTATTTAGACCAATAATAGGGGTTGGAAAGGGTCTTTAGAGGACATCTGGTTCATGTCTCACCTTGGTCATGCTAGACAGCATCGGAGGTTGGGGTTGGCCGGAGCCCATCCTTTTTCATCAACTATAGAGCAAGCAGAAAGCAAGTCCCTGGTTCCTAGAGGACTGAAATGAGGCAGGATGGAGAAACTGGCGTTGTCCTCAAAGTCCCAACATTTCCTTATCCCTGGAGGTGTAGCACATGGTGCTGTTTTAATTACACTGCAGAGGAGACTCATAGTCGCAGGGTCTGTGTGACAAATATAAGTGCTTCTCATGGGCTCCGATGGAGGCTCCTTCCATGCAGGAGTTGGTAACCTATGTTGGGAAACTCTTTGGGGCAAGCAATGGGACTTACATGTCTCTGAATGCTGAAGGCTCCTGTTTCTCATGGCAATTACTGGGAGCTCCCAAATTATGTTCACTCATTTCATTTCTTCAGCAGACTTCTTGAGTGCTGCTGGGCAGGTCCATCGGTGTCTCCTCGCTTCTGTTTCCTGCCAGGAAAATGTCCTCTCCTTCACCCACCTCCAGCTTCTCCATTTAGGTGATGCATCTCTCTGAGGAAAGGGTTATTTTTACACACCATGGCTATGTACAGCGCTTTGCACCACTGGGCTCCCATCCTCCCGAGGAAAAAAAAAACGAAAAACAACCCTCAAGCAGGATAAAAAATAAATACTAAAAATAGCACGCTGCTGAGCAGGTTTGTGGGGCTGCTCTGCGGAGAGCCAGCCCTAAGGAATGCAACCAGAAAAAGGATGCGGGGCAAGGGGAGAGACGGCCCTTTCCTCCGGCCCCCACCTGCCCCTCTTCCCCCCACTGTGTGAACCTACTGTAGATTTCTTGAATTTCCCTTTGATGTTTATCTCCCCCCAGTAATTCTATTTGGGGGATTTGCTAAAGCGACGGTTAGAAGAATACAGCCTGGAATAGGGCGGCCGAAGGGCGAAAGAATGTTAGAAACAGGATTAAGATCATATTCTACAAGCGGTTGTCAGCCGCTGAATAGGGCTAAAGTTTCTTATCGGGCCGGGGTGCCAGAATGCCTTTGGATTCTTCTCCCCTCTTTCCCTCCCCTCCGCACAGGGCTTTCATGGCCCTGAATGGGGAGGTGGACTCTTGCAAGCTTCGCCCCACGGCGCAGCGGCTGGGAGAGGGGGTCAGGGGATTGCTGCGGGTGTCGTGGGCAAGCCCGCTCGCTTTGGGGAAAATAAATAAAAATAATAATTTAAAAAAAGGCAATGGTGGTTAATGCTGAAGTGGCCGGAGGATTTTAAGGTGCAAACCTCTGTATCAGGGGGAGAGTATTTCTTTTGAAAGTCCCAGGCTCAGTTTCTTGATTTTTTTGTTTTATTCTTTCGCGTGGGATTTCATGGCTTTCGCTGGGCATTTTGGTTGCTGCGTTTTTTCTTTTTCTCCTTCTTTTTTTTAGGTGGGATTGGCATCCTGGTGGGAACTTTATTGGAAATATTTGGGGCTTGCTTCTGAATGTTGCAGATGATAGGAAACAGAAGTTCCAGAAACGCAGAAGAATTTGTAAAGCAGGAGGAAAAAAAAAAGAAAGTGTATCTTGAAAACCAACAGAGGCGAAAATAGTTGTGAAAGAGAAGTTTTGGAAACTTTCAAAGCGAAAACACAAACACACTGAGCTTGCCTGTGCAATGGAATCAAGGAGTATTAAATTCCCTGTGTGGCCATTTCAGAAAACTAAGGGCATGCAGGCTTTTGATGCTTCCACTTGTAAGGTGCTTTTGTCTTTTTTATAGGTTAGGACCTTATAATAGAGAAGATTTTGAGGGGACAAGTGTCCTCACCCTTCCCAACCTGAGACACAACAGATGGACCCGTGTGAGTCCTCTGTAACGTTTCTGTTCCAGTAGAAAAGAAGTGTTTCTGGTAAGATATTCAGATTCATTTAGGGAAATCTGGTTTGCATTTGACTAATATATTTAGACTATGCGGGTGTGGAATGTTTTTCACTTGTTCTGCACAAAGCAAACAGAAACCTTGCCATGATTTCTGGTTTGTGTTGGAAAAGGAAGTCTTGCAGGTAGTATCATTCCTGGGCTGATCAAAACAGCTGGGGAAAGGAAAAAATTAGCTTTCGGGATCATGACAACATCTAGCTATTCCGTAACAAGGTTTTGCATTTTTCTGCATTTGCCTGTTTTAAAGCGTCAGGAAAATTTTGTCAAGAGACCCGTTGACTAACAAATGCTCAGCCAAAGAAACAGAAATCCAGCAAGAGGAACTGTTTCCCCAGAGCGTGCATTATTTGGAGGGTGAGGGGGATGAAAGCCAAAGGTGTTAAACCCCAGCTCCCGGAGCCCTGTGAATATGAAAGCATCTCAGCTTTTAAATGAGCTTCTTCCTTGTGGTTTACAGAAATTTGACAGCTGGATACTGAAGTGGAGTTCTTTATCTACCTGGCAAAATGCCATTAATTATTTTAGCAACTTAAGAGTAACTTTCTTGATGCTCATGGCTGGCAATACTGTGAAACTTGAGTGAAACAGGGAGTGAATGACGTTTCCGTGTCCAAAAGCAATGAGGTTCAGGAAAGTTAAATAGCCCACACAAAATGATGTAAAATAAATTAGATTTTTTAAATTCCTCCGTTTTTCATAGTCCTTAACAAATAATTCTTTCAAGTCAAACTACGAGGCTACATTCTCTAGTTCTTATTGATTTCAATTGGAACTTTGCCTAAATAAAATGTGCCAGCTTTTTTTTTGACTCTTTAAATCCATCATTCCTTGCTATTACTCCTAGACTTTGTCATGCTGCTCCCTGTTACGATCAGCCCTCGTTGCGTGAGGGCAATCTACTTGCATGTTGTAAGAGCTCCTGCCCCAAGGAGCTGACAAACTGCTGTATTTTTGCACTTAAAACTTACACTTCCAATAATCCTCAGTCATTTAAAGTACTGGAATATGAAAAATCACTCCTCGTGCAAGGCAAATGCAAAGAAACAGGATTACGGGAGCAGAAGGGGGCACCACAAGGGCTGTTTGGGCAAAAGATGCTCTGTAGTCAAAGTCCACATGTATCACATATTCCTTCTCCCATTCTGCTCCTGGGTCAGTGTTTTTTATGTAACTCAAGGGTTTATACAAATGAAAACACGATGAATAGATTATGCTTGTTAAAGATGGTGTTATTAGCTTCCTTTCACATTTGGGGAACTCATAGCACCTTCAAATACATGCCAAGAAATAGCAGTAACTCCATCGAGGGGAGCCAGGGTACGGGAACCACCTTAATGCTTCTTCCCCAGCAAACTGCTCCCCAGGGACATGCTCGAGACCAGGGACTCTGCTCCTTCCCTCCATTTTGCATTCGTCCATGGTTGTACCAGCTTCTCCTGAACACCCACTGCCAAGTGTAACTGGAAATGTCGGGGGCAGCTCTCCAAGGCGTTTTCCAGGAGAGCAACACAACTTTTGGAAGCCAACAGAATGCAAAGCAGGACCAGATCTGGCTCCTTAATACTCGTAATCCCAATGTTGCAGCAATGCCTCCACCCTGTGCAAGGGCAGCTTCACGTCCAGTCCCACCCTGTGACGCAAGCAGATAAAGCGATATCAAGTATTTATTCTATAACACTTTATAATCTATATAATCCATTTGGCCATTTTCATCTCATGTCTCATCAAGGTTGAGACATCATAAAACAAGAGGCGGCACCTTTGAAAGAGGAGAAACCTTTTCAAGACTCACTGGGAGATGGGCTGTTGGCCCAAATCCATAAACCATAAGATGACCAGTGAGAAATTTGCTTCTACCTCATAAATTTAGGATGCAACTCTCTGCCCTTAGCTCTTGGTCAGTTTGGCACTGCCAGTACGGTGCAAAACGCTCTTCATCGCATCAGTCACAGAAACCTCAAGACTCGTCCAAGCATAAACCCAAATATTGAATTTCTTTCCCCATGATGCTGGCCTGTACCATGGCCATCCTGGCTAAGGCTGATGAGCTCGGCGGTGGCTACCAGCAGCAGCAAGCAGCTTGCCATCACTGGGTGACAGTCAGGGTGACAGCTGGGAGCCTGCGAGGGGGACAGGCGACTCTAAACACATGCTTAAACACGGCGCTATTTGCCCAATAATCAGTAACATCGAGAGGGCGACATTAAACAAAATAATAAATTGTGTGCTGGGCTTCAAATTAGATCCCTTTTTTATTTGATTTTGCTAGGATTTATTCCATTTGACAAACCACGCTGTTTAGAATACAATAGTGGCATAATCACAGCCCGGGGCCCTCATTCTTCAAGATAATGGGATACTTATTCATCTAAGGCAGGTACAAGTCTGTCCTTGGCTTTCATTTTACAAGATTACTTGTATTTCTGTCTCGTTTGCAATAGGTGATATCTGTCAGAAAGCAATTTTCACCCAGTTTGGGGTTCTTAATATTTTGTCTTTAAACTCCTCTGTTGTTGATTTTTCCTTCACCACACCGCTTGACACGCATTTGGCAAGCAACCTGCGGACGAGCCGCTTTCCGCCCCCCCCCTTCTTTTTAAACAAATAAATAAATAAATAGCATCCCCAGCCCTGTTTACATAGCTCGAAGATTTATTAGTTAAGCGTGACAGCATGGGAATTTTTCAATGTACAAGACGTCCTGGCTGGTGTTGTGTGTTCCACTTCATCCTCAAGAAAAAGAGGATTTTTTTCTCGCTTTTGTTCGGCCTGACAGTCTGAAAGTCCAGCAGAGATGGGAGCCCCTCGTCCCCCCAGAGACATGCCAAAAAAGCAGTGTTTTACAGGCCAACTGGAAGAACTGAGCTGAGGTCCCGATTCAGGCTTCGAGGGCTTAACTTCAACATTTTTTTTCCAGTAAAGGTGAATGAAAAGTGGGTTTTGGGTTGTTTTTTTTTTTTTGGCAGGAGAGCAGTGATTTTTTCAAGTATTGTTGGGAAATGAAAAGAAAAAAAAAAATTGGTCCACTAACAAGGTTCTGTTCAGTCCTAAAAAGAAACATTTGTTTTTTTCAGTTAGAAATGAAGTTAAATGGGGAAAAATATATGATAATCTGTTTGGACCTAAAAAGTATTTAGGTAAAATTCTAGCTCTTTGGGATATCAGCCCTTCCAGATTCCCTACGTGAAAAGCTCTTCTCGTCTCCCTGTTTCCCCATTTCCCCTCGCTTACCCCGGCAGCCCCCTGTGCTGCTTTTGGGTACCCCAGGTTAATTTGTCCTTATATTTCGACTCTGAAAATGCAACAGTTCCGCCTCAATTGATGTTTTTCTTTTCTTTCCCCTCTTCCCCCTCATCCTTGCTCAAAGCCGCAGGAGCGGGGGCAGATGTGAAACCCCCTCCCAGCCCTGACTCTCCTGCTGAGACCTGATGGAGACGTGACACATTCCTGCAGGTAACATTGCCCTGCAAACGTCCTGGGAGGTGCAGGGCCTGAAAAATGCAGGTGGAAGCAAAGCAAACAAACAAAATTGGGGAAATGGGGCTGAAATCAAAAGCACATCTCTCGTCTCTCTTTGCTTAAGCCGGTTAGAGGGGCTCGGTGCAAAGAGGAATTACTTTGAGGCAACTCAGACACCTTTCTTTTCTCTGTGGGTGTCTCTGAAGGCAAAACTAATTCACTACTTCTGCTCCATCAGGTCTCCCCTCCATTGTTCCCCACTAATGTAATTTTTTGTGTGTGTCTTACTTCAGAAACATTCCTGCCTGAGTAATCGTCTCCAGCACGGAGAGCAAGGAGAGGAAATTAAGACATTATTGAGGGTTTGAGAGATATCTCATGTTTCAGAGTGGATCAGAAGGCCTTTTTTTTTTTCCTTTAAGGTGCCTGTTGTGGGCAGGTGAGGCAAACACGTTGGATGGCTTAGCTGGGGGGAGAGGGCTGGGCTGGAGCAGGGCTGGTCTTCAGGAAGTTGTGACGCTTCTTGCTTCTCTTGACACAGCGATAAGTATGTCCTTAATTCCACATGCAGGTCCGTCTACAGCCGATAATCTCTCGGGGGAAGAGTTTCATCTTTGGTGGTCTCCACAGGGCAATCACAAGAAGTTTCTACTAGATGGTTCCCAATTTTACGTGGGGAAGGGAGGAGACTGGACTACGGGAGGTGTCAGACAAGATATTTTTTTTGGTGACATGAAGCAAAACTGAAGCTGACATATGACTTTTGAATGTCTTTTTTTTGCCTCAACAACAAGCTGAAGGGAGCTGAGCCGCTTCCACCAGGCGAGTGATTTATCTTGTTATAGGAAATTTCATTTTTTCACTAAAGAACAACAAGACTGTACACATGAAAATCCACCAGCAAAGGTTTTTTCCAGGGTAACACAGTGGATTTCAGTTTTTCCCACATGTTTCCTAGGGCAGCTGTGGAGACCCGCATGGAGATTTTAAGCTGCCTTCAAAACTGCTTTTTTTTTCTCTGCTCCTTTTCATGGAGTCCTTGGAGAGATGGTCTCCTGTCCTCCACAGCCACCATGGCCACGGCCACCAAACCGCTGAGAGGGGCCACTTGGCTTAACTCACAGAGCCTTTGTGGTGCTTGTGACCTATTAATTGACTCCGTAAGAAAGAAATAACGGGGAAATTAGCACAAATATTGCACTTGGGATTAAACTGTGCTTGCAGCTGCCTTTGCAGTAAGGGGTGCTGTGAAGTTTACTGTGCAAAAACGATAGATCCAAAGTCAGTCTGGGAACAGCAGGTGCCTCACCTGAGCTTCCTGCTGGTGGCGTGGCCCCATGAGCCACCCCTTGGGCATCTTTTTGTATGGAAGAGCTCCAGTCAGATCCCATCCCCATGTCCAATAGCATGTAACTTCTAGTCTCCCAATGACCTGCGGAAAGGAGCTCCCTCAGCTAATGAAAGATTCTGTAAACGGGACCTCCTTCGTTTGCTTTGCAGGTGATGGAGTGACCTTGGGTTTGTTCATTCAGTGCTCCAGTTCTCCCCAGTGCAAGAGGAACAACTGCACGATTTGGGGCTTTGCAAACTGCATGTGAGATGTGCTGGGAGCTGGAGAGTCACAGAGGGTGGTGGAGTGGAAAACAGGTCTGCACAGACAGTGTCACCAACACGCAGCACTTTATGTCAGCTTATACCATTTTATGCTGGCTGCTATAATTCTACCCAGATTTCTCAGTCATGTCCCAGAGTGGACCAGTCATTGTGTGATGTGTTTTTCCACTATGATGCCTATAAAAATCAGAAGGAGGAAGTCTGATCTCCAAGGAGATGAAAAATCCCACCAACACCATCTTTCGTTGGACCTTTCACTGTGTTTCTTGAAATAACCTCACACCCCTGTTTATCAGTTCGCCCATGTGTTTTCTCGTGGATACGGTGCAATCCAACACTCTCATATTTTGCTTTACTAATGCAGAGAGAATGTTTGAAAGAAAGCCAGGCAGAAGGAAATCCGTACCTTGCTGGTGGACTGGATGTGCTTTTTGCCTCTGTCTGTGAGTGAATCAACTTTGCTTTAGGACCCTGCATTCCCTGCTCAGCACTTGTCGGGAAGGTGATTTGCAAGACCCTGCAGAGCGGATGCTGCTGAAAGGTGGGAGGTCTGCGGCCACGGCCTCTGGTCTGGTGGCTTCCAGGAAGAGCAAAGTTGAGAAATGGACTTGGCTTGTCCCAGTGTTGCCCTGCTACCGGTGGGAAAACAACTCGGGGCGCAGGCTGGTGAAAAAGAAGCGGTAATTGGGCTGCAAGGGTGCGATACAGACACCCTGCTCCCAGTCCTGCAACGTGGAGGTGAGACTGGGACTAATCGCAGGTCTTGTCTGAACTGCCCGGGTGAGTCCTTGGTGAATCAAGGCTCAGAGAAAACTATTTCACTGACATCTGTTTGATTTCTGTGGAAGTCAGGCAGCTAAACACCTTCCAGGCGCTGGGTCTAATCTGGAAAGCCTAGTGTACGTGAGGTGCTGTCCTACTGCTCCGGCACTTGGGCACTATCCTGCCACTACAGGAATGAAAATATTTTCTTCCGTCAGCTCCATCAACTGTAAAAGTCAAAGGATTGCCTGCAATCTGACGGTGGGGAGGCTGGGCTTCACCCCACGCTCGCCTGGGGACACTGGAACCAACCCAACCTGGTGGTGGGAGAGACCAGAAGAACGGGAAGAATTTCCCAGGACTGAGCAAAAAGCCAGCCTTCATCAAAAAAAAAGGGGCTATGAATCCTGAAGACACCAAGTAAAATGTAGGCAAAAGCCTGAAGTGATACACAGACAAAAGTTGCGGGTATTTAAGTCACTTAGGCATTATTAATATTTGCTTTGTCAAAGGCGAGATAGGTTTCTCTGACATGTGCCTTGCAGCAGGTTAAAATAAAAGACCAGCGTGGTCCCTTCTGGACTTCCAGCTCCTGAAAACAGCCCCAGCCCCAGTGTGTAATAGGATCTTCACTGCTATTCTGGGGCTTGAATAACATTATGGTGACTTTGCATAGATTTTTGCCCTTAATGCAAATAGGGAAATGATTTTCTAATCAGGTAAGATAAGGCTGAAACATGATAGATAGAGCTGGGCTTGTTAATGAAATACAAAGAAGTAGCCTTTAGCTCCATAAACTATTCTTAAAAATAATGCAACGTTAAAAAAAAAAAAGAGTTTCTTTGGCTAACAGCGATGTGAGAGAGCCTTGATGCAAATCTGTGTAATGAGTGCATTTCGATGAGCATTTGAAATATATATATGTATTTATTTGCATTGATATGTTTATATGGCTTTACATATCAACTTAGTCAGGAAAAATTGAATAAAATGTCTCAGGTCTGGGAAATGAGAAGAGATTATGAAAAGCAGATTTAATATAGCACCGTTTTTTGATGTTTGTGGCACATTTCATCATATTGCCAGAGACACCCAATTACACAGCTTGCAGAGTAATCAGCAAATGGGGGATCCAAAGGAGAATATTAACTGTGGTCTTTTTTTTCCCCTTCCTCCTCCTTCTTCTTTAGCAAATATTATGTTATGCTTTATGGAAATGGATCAAAATGCCACATGTGCAGTTAATACTGAGCTCTGGAGCTCTTTCCAATCTTATTTTTCCCCTCACATTGTATTTTTCTGGAACAAACCTCCCGATAACTTTAGGACATGGTTTTTAAGGCCAAAACATCACCTTGAACTTCCTGCAAGTTTGGGTTCCAGCTTTAGCGAGTGGCTGACTTTACCTCATTGACCTTGCATGGGGGGCAAAATCAGGTTTCGTTATTAATTGCAGATAACGACGTGCGAGGACATGATCATAGCTCATCCGTTCATTTCCCTCTTGGTGGAGGCAGGAATTGACTGAGCTATTTGGTGGCCTTGAAGGTCACAGACTCTCCTCATCCACAGGGTTTTTAATATTCAAAGCAAACCTGTAACTGCAGTGAAGAAGGAAATCCAGTGATTAATATTCCCCTTGTTGTGGAAAAAAATAGCAATGGTTGCAGTCTAGGACAATTGCGGCTGGCTGATATTTTGGGTGCATGTGAACAAACGGTCCTCGAAGGCACTGGTGGAACCAGATCAAAAAAAATTAGAACTAAAAATATTGTAGGCCAGGGGTGTTTCCAGGCTCTGCCCATATTCCCACTGTTCCTGGCTCTCTGCCTGGTTTAAGAGAAAGTTGCTTTGCTTGAGAATGTCAGAAAATGTATTAATCATTGTTACAAATGCACTTGTTTTTCCTTCCCGATGACTTTTTCCCTACTATCTTTTTTCCTCTACAATATTTCCACACCTGGGAAAAGAAACTAGGAAGTAAGTCGTATTGGTGGGGGATGACATTCTGGAATTGAATAATCTCATTCTTTTTTTCACGAGCTTTATTATCAGATGACTTCAGGAAAATCTCAATAAATTCAGAATTATTTTTTTTTCCCATCAGCTTCATCAGACATCAAATTAGGCCAGTAGCCAAGATGGAAAGCCCTTGACATCGCTATCGACTTCTTGCCCAAACAGAAGTTTCACCACCTAGGTGATGTTCAAACTAACCCTGAAAGAGCAGCAATGTAGAGGTAAAAGCTTTGTAAAAGCTTCTGTTCCATCTTCTTGAGCACAGCCCACCATAGCTAGACCTAGAAAAGGGGACAGGCCTTCCGTCAAAAGAACAGAAACATACCCAAAATTGCACGAAAGCCCAAATCATTTGAGAATGGTCAAATTTGTCCTGCACCACTGTCTTCAAAGACAAGCTCTCTGGTCAGGTCTTTCTCACGATCACCTCATCAGGCATAAATCTGTCTCCTGGCTTGTGCTGGAACGTGGTGAAAGAGCAGATGCCTTGTGCTTGACTTGCAGGAGGTGCTGGAGCAATTGCTTCAGTGTCTTGCAGCCAGAGGGGGCTTTTCACCTGCCACCCCACCTGGAGACAGTGACCCCAACAGCAAGAAGATGATATTCCGCACCATTTTATGCGGACTTTTCCGTGCAGTCCCAGCATCCCCTGGCTCACAGGCAATGGCACTTGCCACCGTGGGCAGGGACGTGGTGGTGCCGTGGAGCCAGGCAGGAGTGCATGGTGTGGACACGGTTACCTGACCCACACTCCATGCCCATGTCCTCGTAGCCCACCAGCGGCACGACTCAGGTACCAAAGAGATCAGCCTGTTTGCATTGGCACCCCTGCTGATCCGCTTGGGTAGCTGTTAATGAAGTACTCGCAAAATAAATTTTCCTTGATTTTTCTTTTTTTCTTTTTTATTAGCGGAGTATGAAAACAGGCAATAATTTTACAGAAAGCAGGACTGGCACAATTGGTACATAGCATCATGCTGCAGCTTTTTGGAAATGAATATAAACTCTTTCTTTTTTTTTCTTCTTTTACCTACCAGAATAAATAAATATGATACACATTTGAGTTTCGCGATAGTGAAGTCTAAAGCACAAGGTCTTACACTACAGCTCAATTTTACAGCGATCTGTACAGTATATTACTTTCATTTCCTTTTTGTTCTCCTTTAAAAGCCTTTGTTCCTCTGCAAGATAGGTTTGACACACAAACACGGTTACACTTTGGAGATAACTGCACGCCTTGGGTCAGAAGCTGGGGAAAAAATAATAAATTGATTGCCTCCTGGCATGAGAAAATAAACCAAAAAGTTATTTTCCATTGCACAGACGCACCTAAACTTCTCCGGTATGAGATGGCCCTGCTCAATTGCTAGAGCAGTTAGAAAAGGCTTTGGCCATTTGTAGGGCACCAGATGCACTATTTAACTTGCTATAGGTTTAATCTGTGTCTTTCTCAGGTAGCTTTCGCCGAGGGCTTTTAGCATGGAGCCCAGAATATTAAAAAAAAAAAAAAATTGTATGGTTTTGTTAGTATGTGACAAATCTTGTATTCTTTTACGAATTAATTTTGGGGCTAAATTTTATCCTTAGCCGTGACATCACTCCCCTGAAATCAGTGCAATTATTCCACTATGGCATCACAGCAGTTCCGAGCAGCGGCTGGGTCTTACTTTATGAGTGTTGGCATTAATGAGAGGCACCCGTATACAGAAGAGGTGACGTTAGCATCTCAGCCTTTGCATCTCTTCCCCAGGCTGGGAAAGCAGGGACCAACACGGATGCTGGTCTCTGTGCAGCTGGGAATGAAACGTGTCCCCAGAGTCTGTGGAAAACAGAGGACGTTGATCATTACTGGGCTGTTTTGTAACATGGTGGGAAAGTCGCACACACACACATCAGAGTGGGTGATTTTTTTTTTTGTTTGTTTGTTTGATCTTGTTTTGCTGGAAATTTGTTGGTTGGTTGGTTTGATTTTTGTTTGTTTGTTTGTTTATTGCGCCAACCTCTTCTTAACCCTCTGCTCTTGATTTGGACTGAGAGCAGACCTACTCAGAGAAACAGCTTTTTTTTTTTTCACGCGATAAAAAACACAGGAGAAGTATTGTGTTGCTCTAGAACAGATCATAAAAAATCAGCAAGGGGCACATGGAGGGGTAAGGAGGGAGGAAAAAGAAAAATCAACACAGCTTGTAAAAACCAGCAGGAAATTCTGTTATTTACTTTTTTTCAAGCTTAATTGAGTTATGTTTCATAGCTACTGTAATTAAACTAATAGAATATGTTGAATTTGAATTTGCATTTCCTTTCTACAGAGGGTTATTTAATCCTTTACGCATGAACTCTTCAGAAGCGTCCTGAAGTTGCTCAGAATTGTCGTGTCAATGGAAATACCACCCATGGCACATGGGGACAGAAAGAGCTCCAGTTCCCTCTTCTGTGTCCACCCACTTTGGTGTTTCTTCAGCAAAGATGAGCATCTCTTTGGCTGGCTGCGGTGTCAACAGAAACCTAGGGCTGGTTAAAATTCTTCGCATGGTGAAGTACCTAAATGAGAAATGGGATGTTGATGCTTGTTGATGGTTATTTTCATGATTGGCAGCGGGGTTTTTTGTGTTTCCTGCACAGCAAATGATGAGTTTTGGTGGAGGAAATACAGGCAAAACTTCTCTCACTCTTTATTCCTCTATTCACCATGTAGGATATTTCCACATGTTTGCTAAAAAATAAAAAAGAAGAAAAAAGGGAAAAAAGAGGTTCCCTTTCTGCCTCCCAGCACCATTCCTGCATCTTTTCTCACCGGTAGTATTTAGCATTTCTCCTGCACTGTCTAAACACCTCCTTTATTTTATTAATACCTATCAGACTTCTCTTGCCGAGTAGAAGAAATTTAACTGCAAACTCTTACCCTGAATATTGTGACCTGTTTTCTCCTGGTCCCTGATCCTGCAAGGACCGTAGCTAAAACCTTTAAAAATTCGGTAAGCAGGGTTTGGAGCCGTAGCTGGTTCGCCAAGGAGCGGCAGCGTAAGCAAAGCCGTAGGAAGGGGAAAAGACCGGCGCAGGAAATCTCCAGATAACATAACCTGTTTCAAAACAGGAACTGGGGAGATTTTTTTTCCAGTCTCTCCATCCCTTTTTAAAGGACCAGGCGTATCCTTTTCCCAGCCTTTGTGCCATGCTGTGCATTTATTTGGCATTCCTTTCATGCATTAAAAAAATCAACTTGATCATCTGCATTTACGAAACACAAAATGTTGCTTCTCGTATTGCATTTATCTCCATGCGGCTGAAACTGTACCAGGGATGCTCTGCCCTGGCACCGGGTTGGCGCTGCATCCAAAGAAAATAGATATCTTTTTTTTTTTCCCCTATAATAGTTCATTTGTCTGACACGGGAGGATCTCTGGGATACACTCCAGGCATTTTATGCCTGTGGTGGAAGAAACTGTATTATATCCACCTGCAATGTTTGTTAAAATGCATCAGATCTCTGCCTGGCAAGTGAGGGGAGGGAAACCTCAGTCTGTTTTGTTTCTGAGACTCCATTAACAACCTCATTTTCCTAAATCGCTGGGGCTGGTGGAAGGAAAGGGAACAAACAGACCTCACCGTCTCCATCACAAATCAGCGGGGATTTGCAGGAGTTCTTCCCACCTGCAAAAATGTTCATGTTTGTAAAGTTCAAAGAGGAACGACGCAGAATCACTCCCTTCGGTCTTCCCACTATGGACACAGGCTTGGATTGGATGGGGAGTTTCTTCCTGTGTTTTTTGAATTCTTTTATTTTCTTTTTGTCAGAAAAAGACCAAAATCCCTGAGGCATTAAAACAATTTGCAGAGTCATTTTTGACAGATAATTCATTATTAAACTTTTGCAAGCTGGGAGCCTAAATTCATGCTTTTGTGCATTTCCAAGTCAATTTTGGCTTTATGTGCTGGCTTACTCCCATTGTGGATGTTTAATTTTGACCATAAGAAGATAAAACCCAAACTTGGCATAAAATACTACAGGGGCTCATCTATATTTAAGGCAGTTTTTTTTTTCTTTTGTTTATTTTTAAAATTTTAGATATTTTCATCCTGATTCAGAATGGGAGAAATAATCTCCATGTAATAAATATTCTCATGCCCTGGTCCAGGACCAGCTACACCTCAGTCAGCCACTGCAGCACGCAGAGGCAGACGAGGATGACACTGAACAGAAATCCCTAGGGACTGATGGAGATCCAGATGTCTCCTCTCCCAGTTTGCTTTCTGGGCTGTGCTGGCCTCATCCCGATGTCCACGGTTTTAACAATGTGCCAGATGCTCCATCTGGGAAGTTCCCAGTAGCTGCTCCAAGACTGCTGTGGGGATGTCAGTGATACCAAGGGGGATGAAGGTTGTCAGGCACCAGCGTCAGTCGAGATGTGTAAAAGTGGTGAATGTTAAAATGAACTTTTGCACCGAGGCACAGGGAAGAGTTTCCCTCCATGACTCAGTGGGGAAGGTCTCCTCTCCTTCCGGAGGACCACAGCAAATCTAGTGCTGGATCAAGCGAGCTTATCTTCTGCGCTCCCTGTTCCCACCTTGCAGAAGCAGGGCATAAATCCACGTGTTTTGACCTTCCTGCGGTGGATGCTGTGGTACCCATCGTGATCTACAATAAGGCTGTATCAGCCTTCATGTGAGAAGGTGTTGCCCTTTCCAGCCCCGTGGTACCCAGGCAGAGGAGAGATGCCCATCTTACCTGGGATGGCACAAGAGCAACTACAACCCTCTATTCACTGCCTGAAACACCCGCCGACATGAGTTGCAGTTTCACGGGCATCTTTTATTACTTAAAGAGAGCCGAAGTCCAGATCTGATCTCACTGACGATTACCACCCTTGCTTGCTTCATCATCTCAGTCTAGACTGGCACCAGGGAACAACATCAGAAGGGGTGTTAATTAAATTTGCAGTTGCTCTGCTGTGGCAAAGCGACTCCATAGCCTACAGATGTGCTGAGGTTAGCAGGAGGCAGAAAAAATAAAGGTGAGTATAGCTTTTTGAGGAAGGGGGAGGAGAAAAATTGAAGCTTTGTTCTGGTATCCCTGGTTTGGGTGACAAACTACAAAAAATGAAAGCTGGGACTTTCAAAGGATCTTTTTGGAGACAGTAAATGCACTTTGGTGGTTTTAATTTAATCAGACTCCTTTGAAAGCGGCAGCCAAAAATCTACTTCCTATGAATACATCTGGTTTTGGCAAAGTGGAGAATTCTGCCCGTCACGAGGGCTGATTTGACAAAGTCCGGAAAACTAAAGCAAGAGAGAAAACCCTAAAACTGAAGTGTTTGGCACAACAGGAATAATTAAGGAAGATGCTATATTTTCCTTGGAAGCTGGTACAGTCGATGAACTACCTTCACCAGAGGTGTGCTCTTGCTACAACTTTACAAGGGATAAAACAACATTTACCACCAAACTTGGCTGTTCTTACATCTCTATTTGAAGGAGTGAGAGGCTTTTTCAGGAGTTGAAAACACTCTTTCCCCCTGTGTTTTAAGAGGTAATTTGACCCCTGGCTTCTGCCCTGGTGTGAAGGAAGGTGGGAGTGAGAGGGGCCGTAGGCTATGGGTCGACACTTCATGGTTACATCAAGTATGGACCAGCTGATCATCCGCAGTGAATTAGCACAGCTCTGCCCAGTGACACCCTGGGGATTCAAACCTAGCACCTGCCACAGAATCAGTCTGGATTTTTTGGTCCTAGGCAATATTAGAGATTAGATCTGGATATCACCCCTCCCTAATGCTCAGGACAACAGCAGTGGGTTCAGAGGATTTATTTGGTTTGGCAAAAACTCCCCCCGTGATTTGAGTTGGCAGAAACATTGCTTCTCAACAAGGAAAACCACCCCAGGTTGAACGATGGGCCATTCCAATGGAACGAGGCTGAAAATGTTCACTGACATTATTTTGAAGCTGCTGAATTTTGGTTACTTGCAAACACTGCATTTTTGGCAAGTTTATCTACTTCCCCTCAGCTCCAGAGACTATAAAGAGAATATAAAGCCCCTGCTTATCACCTGCTTTGCCTCCAGCGTTGCAGCATTTTTCACTTGTTACATTTTCACTTGCTAACCAGTTTCTGAAGCTGCAGGGCTTGAGGGTAGAATTTGGTGATCAGAGCGTTTTTCTACACACAGCTTACATTAATCAAGTTTTTGTCAAAGAACCATATAATTCATGGTGTATGAACACACCAGGAGTTCATACAAAGTTTTTATTATTCTCTATTGTCAAAGTCAAACCAAAATGCTCTCCAAAAAGAAACCCCCGTAATTTGTAAATAGAGGAGTTTACACTTCACTGAAGATCAAAGAGCAAACAATCTAGATCAAAAATATGCCCGTGAATTTGGCTTTCATTTTTCTCCCCAGCCGGCAGCATTTGGCCAATGTTTTGTCCTCTCGCTTTGAACAAGTGCTATTAACAAGTAAACAAAAAATTCTTGCCTTATAGGAAGTGCTTAAACAGGAAATTCACCTTCACATCATTTCCCAGATGTTATAAAATTGGCTTTAGCAGAGAAGGGAGAAGCGGAGCGGTGAAGTGCACGATCGTTTTTCTTCGTTATAAACACCTGTCGGACGCTGACCCAAGAAGAGCAACTAGCTACGAGGTGAGGTCGGGAAGATGGCTGGTTTGTAACTTTGATACTAGCTACTAAAATTGAGAAGGAAAGGGGAATAAAAGCAAAAGAGGTCACAGTTCTGTAACACTGACAGTAACACACAGGTGATGGGTGCTGTCAACATTATAAACTATATACAAGACAAAGCAGGACTCTTTCTTTTCCCAAAGAATGCAACAACAACAAAAAAGGTGTATATAACACAGTTGGCACATTATCACAGGGATGAGGAAAGGGGCCTTCTCCTGAACATTACAGGCTTAACTTATGGCAGTCCAGAGGACAGTTCATCTCTCTAAACACACATCCTCTCCCCCTTCCTCCTTAAATATTTAGCGAAGACCAAGCCAGTGGCAATGTCTGATGCAATCGTGGTGCTAATAAGATGTTAATAAATGCAAAGTTTTCCCTGAAAGGGAGCACCTTACTCCGGGAAGAGATGAGGGTAGGTGGAGGTTCAAGGAGTGACATGTCTAGTGCCAGCCTCTGGTGCATCTTCTCATGGGCAATGGTAGCTCATCTGGCAGTCAGTTGGGTAGGGTGTCAAGCCCAAGGGACGCTGCGTGCTGCTTTGCCCGGAGCCTGAGGTTCTCAATACTCGTCGTTTTACTGTTCAGGCTTGGAAGGGAGCTGGAGGCCTGCAGGATGGGTGAGGACCAGACCTGCTGAGCGTGGGAGAGCGACTGGTAGTACGACTGACAGTGCAGGGAGCTCAGTGGCGCCATGTTGACGTTCATGCCCAAGTAGGGCATGGCAGACGGTGTCCCCATTTCGAAGGAGGAGTAATGGACCAAGTTGTTGGTGGCCGCCATGTGCTGGCGGAATTGCTCCTGCAGGCGGAAGAGGCTCAGGGGCGAGGAGGAGTAGGAGTGAGTCTGAGCCAGGCCACTGCTGGATGAAGGCGTCACAGTCGCGCTGATAGGGGACTCTGCAGCAGGAGACAGAGGGGATGGGGGTTATTTCTACAGGCTGGATGTAGGTGCTGATCTGCACCCCAGTAGGGTTCAGACTGCAGCATGGGCTTCTCTCTTGCATCAGGAGGGTGAAAGAGAGGGGTTGTGTTAGCTCAGGAGGACTAAATACACGTCTGTTCCATACTTAGTATCTTAAGTCCTAGAAATGGGGCTGATCTCTTTGCTATGGCTTTCCTGCTGCCGCTGGGCACTGTTCTCCCCAAGCTCTAGCCTGAGCAGAAGGTCTTTGCTCTTTCTGTGCCCCTGCTACAATAGACATTGTGTCCTCGCTGGGTCCTGTTTAGTGCTGGGGACAAGAAGACAAGTCTGGGCAGCCTGCCTACAAGTACCTGTGCCATTGGGAACAAGGGACTATACCCAACCACCAACATCCCCCTTCGTAAGCCAGGTCCTGACACCAACCCCCATCAAGATGTGGCTCCTCACCTGCTTTTGGGCTGGCTCTCTTGCAGTTCAAAGCCTTGCTGTCCACACCAGGGCTCTTGTCCACTTTAGCCTCATCCAAGGTGCTCTTAAACTCCTCCTCTCTGTCAGTCTGGTCCTCGGGTGCGGACTCGCTGGCCGACTGCTCCGACAGGGTTAGGTTGAGATCCGTGCCTACCTCGCTCGGGAGGCTCTGGATCTTCTCGGTGTCCGGGGTGGTGGCCTGGGTCTCCAGCATGGGTGGCTCTGTCTTTCCCTCGCTGTGACTCCCTTCACAGTCCTTCTGCTTCTGCAGCTGCTCCTTCTGCAGGCTACGCTGCTTCTTCCGGAATTTGGCCCTCCGGTTCTTGAACCAAACCTTCAATGCCACAAACAGCAAGGGGGAAAACTGGTGAAAATCCTGCTTAGTGCCAAATTCAGCATCTTTCAGCCTGGGATCTCCAGAGGAACCCCAATAAATGAAGTACTGTATGCCTACTGTGACCAAATGTCATTGCGCTTTGTTGGATCTTAGAGCTCTACCTGTTTTCAGTGCTTCTACAAATAGCACAACAATTCCAGCCTTTATGTTGATTCTTTAAGCCGCTTCTCCAGTTTAGGGTTTTGGGGTTTTTTGAGTTTCTATTTCTAAGTTGCTCAGGTAGTTGCATCCAAACAGAACATCTTATATCTGAGTCTGATGACATTACATTGGCTTACAGTACAATGCTCTGTTAGTTTCTAAATCCATTTGGTTATAAGTGTACCAAAACTATGGCAGCAACACTCAAAATAAGTCATTACAGGCATAGGCTGTTACCTGGGAACTGAATTTAGGGAAGGAGGAGAGAATCCGTATTTTTTTAACAAATCTTGTTACTGTTGTTTCATTAGTTAAATGAGGAAACAAAAATTTTGAGGATCAAAATGTCTTGACATTTATATAAAAGAACAATTTTTTTTCTACTACTTATCCACTTCACACTGAAGAACTTGTTGTTTAGTCTTTTGAAGCCCAGCAATGCAAGAACCTCCCCACCAACAGGTTATGAAGCACTTTCTGCTAGTTGAAACTCAAAACAAAACAAAAAACAAAACAAAACAAAACAGACCCAAAAAACAAAATCAAACCTTGGCCTGAGATGTTACAAATATTGACACTGGTGGAAAAGAGCAGATGGAATTACTTGGGTTTCTGCTTTTCTGAGAAAGCCAGAAAAGCCTTGCAAATAAATAAATAAGTAGACTTTTGTTGACGTTTCTAAAATTTCCCCCAAAGTAATGTGAAAGAACAAATGAAAACCAGTGTACACTTCAGACAATCCTAAATTTAAAAAATGTGCGTGTGGATTAAGAATTTCTTTAGCAGATGTGTGACTTCGGATGATTTTATCTTCCCCCCCACGCCCAGCCTGTGCCTTTGACAAATTTACCACCCCAAAATCTTTGGTTACACCAGAAGAATCTTGCAAGATCAAGGGAGCTGTCAACCCTCTGGGAACCCCACTATGTTCTTTTAAACATCCCCACTCACAAAGCCACAAAATATCAGTACCTGGACTCTGGCTTCAGGCAGGTTTGTGCACATAGCCAGCCGCTCTCTCATCACCACATCTGGGTAGTGAGTCTTCTGGAAGGTCTTCTCCAGCGCCTCCAGCTGTTGGGCAGTGAAGGCCGTGCGACTTCGCCTTTGTTTGCGGTGCTGGGATCCATAACGTGCCTCCAAAATGATGTCTTGAAATGTACAGCCGTTGGAAGACAAGAAAAGTGGCCAATTTAATTATTGGAATTTGTATGCTGACAGTTGAATAAAGCACTTGCTAGCACCAGACAAACCTACAAAACATTTTTTTTCATGGCTCTGGATCTAATAAAACACATACAGAGACTTTGCTGGTTAATTGAGGTGTCCGAGGAGATAAAAACTCTGACTAGAAAGCCTGTTCTGGAGAGGGAACCTCTTTCTATGACAGCTGTGGAAAATGTTGAGACTCTGGCGCTAAATTTGGTTGAACTAAGCCAACCTGCTCCAACATCAGTGGGGCAGGACACACAGGTGCCCAGACCCCACCGTGACATAAGCCTCTTTCATTAAGAAACACAATTTAAAACAATGTGAGGAGATTCACCACTGTAATCAGTAGAGGAGCCCAACATTATGTGTCATGTTCTCCTTGAAGCCGGGGGCAGAGCTTCGGTAGGCTTCGACGCTGCCATGACATGCTTTCCTGATCGGTGGGAAGGGTCCATGGAGCTCAAACACAGCTGCTTCTAGCTCATTTTGTTGGCTGCAACTGCACTAGAAGACATGCATCTGCCCAGAAACCAGGCTGAGCTGTCTCTTCTTTAGTGTCTCGTATGTAGCTCACCGTAGACTTCAAGGCATGATATTGGAGAGCTGTTCTGGGCATCAGTTCAGGAAAGCACTTAAGCTCATGTGCTTATGTGTGTTTAGCTTGAAAGCACGTGCTTTACTGAACGTGGACACTCTCCAGCATCTAGGGTGGAAACGCCAGCCAGGAACCAAGCCCAGCCCCACTGATTGCAAGCCCAGAGCTCATGTGCTGAGCTCTGTTCAGTAGAGGAGCTACTCAGATGGTCTGACTTCGCAAACTGTGCTTGCAAAATTGATGGCAGAGAAGAAGTTCAGACTGGGGAAAAGCCTGGGCTCACAGTAAAGGGCTTAGTATTTTACCAGAGGCGTTATTATTGCACAAGGGTTAGTGGGAGAAGAAAGATCTTAAATCAATGAAAATAAGTTACTTTAAAATAAGAAAAAAAAAAAGAAAAAACTCAAAAACCCACTCTTTATTATGCAAGTTGGGACATGCTGTGCTACAGCGTTGGAATGGAATAGTCTGGCGAGAGGTTTGCTCTCAAAGAGGAAATGCAGCAAGAGCAGTGTCTGGTATTATTTTTAATTCAGTTAAGAATGTGACTTCCAGTAGAAGGAAGGAATGAACACACTAGAAAACAACCTAACAGGGAGAAAAGTCAGCATTATCAGTGCGCGGAGCCAGATGAAGGCTCTTGCTGCTGTTTATTTGTGCTTTTGTCACGAGCATCGTGGCATGAATCTAAACAATAAAACAAAACCTGCTGTCAGGCCAGCCCCAGAACCACACAGCCAGGTTCCAAATATGTCAGCTAATGAGCGTAGCAAATCAGCTTTGCACCACTGAAACATTCCTCTTCCAAACTTCCAGCTGTTTCATTCTGGGTCAGCATTCGCAGCGCCTTTCTGGGTGTTGCCAAAGCCGCGTGGTTTTGGCAACCTGGAAAAGACGTGATCAAGCTAAAGGTCTCTGGCCAAATACAATATAGTGACGGTTGCATACAAGAGACCTTTGTATTCGAGGTATCAGAGCTCTTGGGGGAGTCAAAACACTGGCTCCTGCTTTGGAGGCAAAGAGACCGTCCTTGAAGCATTCAGACACAGCTCACAACGCAGCCGGGCAAGGAGAAGGGATGTTCCAGGACAAAAAATTGAAGCTACCCTGAAACGTTTTACAAAGCTAACATTTGTGTTCCAAGTACAAGGAATCAGGAGAAAGGAGGCTGGTTAAACACCCTACCTGCAGGCTGGAATATTCCCCAATTTCTAGAGTAGAGGTTAGACCTACCAGCTCCCTGGAGGCAGCAGCTCATGCCTTAAGTTTGGCCACTCCGATGAGAGCAAACCAGCAATTATTTTAATGTTTTAACTATGTTTTCAGGCTTTGTGCAAGAAGGAGAATACAAATTGCAGGTGAGGCTTTGCAGTTACAATCAGAAACCTCTGTTTTCTGACTTAAGGTCATTTGCTTTTGTGCTGCTTTATTCTGACTGTCCCTGGAAGGCAAGTGAGATCTATAACCCTGCACTGAAAGATATTCAGTAGTAAAGAAATGTGAAGCAACTGCAAAGGAACCAGCTCGTAGCTATGTAATGCCTACCCCGCCAATGATAAGCAGACAAGGGGACTGTGGGATTTAATTTGGAAAGTCTTCCAGGTGGGTTATTAATTTTAAAGATAAGGGGTCAGAAAACCAATTGAATCTCCCGGTCAAGAATATGAGAATAGCTTTTTTTTATTCTATTTTTTTATCTCCCTCTGCTTTTACCCTAGTTAGGGTCAAAGACATTAAGTCCTCCACGCTCTACTGTAAAAAATACAGTCTATCACAAAAATCTTTCAAGAGATCCCTGCATCTAGGAAAGGGGCACCTTGAAACCCAAGGTCTGCAAGGCACATTGTGGAGTTCGGGACCATCTGCTCCCATCTGACCACCTACATGCTGGCAGGATGAGGGAAGGAGGGGATGGATGACCAGTGCTCACCTGTCATCACTCTGCAGCCCGGCAGTAGAGCCAGGATTAGAGTCCAGGTCTCCTCAATCCCACTTTGGTTCCCTTTTGATGAGGACAACTCCGAGCTCTGCCCTACAGCCCCCCAGAGATCCCACAGGCCACAGTGAGTGGTCTGAGGAACCATGTTAAGGAAGTCACTACTAACAGCTGGATAAGGGAACATTGCTGGCATGAAGATTTGAGAGTCAGATGTGGTTCATTGAGCCAAAGAGTCCAAGACCTTTACCAACATGCCTTCGTGGACTACCTACCTAGGAGGATCATCCTGAAACTTCCATATCCTTATGTTGGTTTAAGCCTGTGTCTCTCAAATTTAGCCCACAAAAGTTGTCTGGGTAGATGATTTTTTCCACCTACTCTAGTCTGGAAGGAGTCACTCCACTTTTTTTTTCCTTTAATATCAGACAACTAGAGAGCTATCTTAAAGCAGACGTGTACTTTTCAGACAGTCTGGGAAGATCGTTCCATTCTAGGAAGGTCTTTAGAATCACATCTACGGTAACTTTTTGCTTTAGCTTCAGTATACTGGTTGTCAGGTCTGCTCCACCACACTGCATCCAAGCCCTGACCAAAATGGTGATGTTGCAGCTCTTGACCATTTGTGTTGCCTTTGGTAATCTCAGCCAGATCTGGGTGTTTTGTGGTAGGCTGAAATGTAGAGCGGCTATATTTGCCCTACCATACCAAATATTCTCAGGTCTCCATCAATTCTTTTTGAACAATTTCCCCTACCAAATCATAAAATACTATCTGGACTTTGCAATTCCTTCTAACGAAAGTACCGATGTAGTGCTGTTACGCTCATGGCTGAACATAGAAAAACAGATCCGATGCCCTGGAGCAGCAGCTCCTGTCCCACTGTCCCACCATCAACAATGCTGTGTAAGTAACACTCTCTGAGTAAAGTCAATATGATTTTCTTTAAGCCTAAAAAAGATCTTTTAGGGAAGGCAAAATACAAAAGCAACAGAGAGGGAGCCAGCAGGACCTGCAAGAAAGCGTCACCCAAGCCAAAGTCTAGGATCCCCAGGAAATATATAGGTCAAGGTGAGACCCAAAGAAGATCCAAATGAAGATTTTTTTTTTGAGAGAAAGAGTGCTCATTTGGACAAGAAATTGAAAATATTGCAAGAAGGGGCAACATGGAAGAACAAGCTGTGGCCTGGGATGGCAGGAGATGGCTGTTAGGGGATGCAAGTCCTGGGCCCCTCGGTGGGGGAATCCAATTTGCTCCATGATTATATTCATCATGCTGTTATTTACTAACAAGAAAGCAAAATTTTCTGCTATTTTTTGCTCACTTATTTAAACGTATTTCAGAGTATTTTTGATTGTCTCTTTTCAATCCCATATAGCGGGGCTGCATCCCTTCTCACCCCTGGGCTCCCCAGCGGTCGGAGGCCAGTCTGCAGCAAGGTGCAGTGGTCTGCTGGCAGCGGACACTGGAGGGCATGTGTCACTTGCCAAGCTTACCCACATTGGCCAGTGTCCAGGAGCACACCCTGCCAGTTGGCGTTGCCACACTCCAACTCCCGAAGAAGAGTTTCACTCATCGCAAGTTTAGGGTTTGTGTTTTTTTTTCCCAGGGAACGGCAAAAGCCATGAATTGTTCTTACCAGCCAGTCTCTCTGCCAGGGTGAGGGCATGCACCGAGGGCCTGTAGTCGGGGGCGTGCTGGGCTTGCTGAGCTGCTTGCTGGTGGAGGTTGTACATGGCGCTCAGTGAATTCATGGCGTGGAGGGAGTAACCGTTCACTCCATAGTGCTGCATGGTGACATAAACCTGAAAAACAGCCGCCGGAGGAGAGAGGTGCTTAGGAACGTGCTATTCCAGCCTCCTGGGGTCTCAGCTTTGGAAATGCTGAGCTCAAACTTAAACCGCCTCATGCAAGGCTCACTTCCAACCTCCAACAGGTTCTGGGACAGGAATCAAAATACCTCCTGTAGACTTAAAGCACCAGCAACACCAGTCTGGCTTCCAAGCTTAGAGACCAGCATCCAGCTATATCCCACTTGTGATATGCTGAACGAAAGATGGGAAAGGATTTTTCCTGGTCTAATGGGAGGTGTCCCTGCCCTTGGCAGGGGGGTTGGAACTAGATGATCTTTAAGGTCCCTTCCAACTCTAACCATTCTATGATTCTTACATACCATAATAAAATTTATCATATTATTGTGATTTTTAATGAACCAGTCTAGCTCTATCCCAGGACCAGCTGGGGCTTTGTCCCTGTCATTGCCTACACTGGGCTGTTCTGTAATCCCATTTCTATAATGTCAAATAATCTTTTTTATCTGAACCCACTCATGCGCAATTTGTTTCCATTCATTTTTCTTAAGTTTCTTAACAAAACACAAATGATACAGGGGAAAAAAAAAAAAAAGCATGTGGTGTAAAAGAAAATAAATGTGTAGCGTAATAGGAACAAAAATGTTACAGCTAAAAAGGGAATTAAAGTTTGCAATAAATACTGACATTTCATAGCTCAATAGCAAGGAAGTTATTTCAAAAAACTAATGGTTTTTTTTCTACTGTGGGCTCTGCATGAAACTTCAAGCTGTTTTTCCTTACAGACCATCTGTAAAACTGAGCTAATATTGATCTCAAAAGCTGAGCGATGCTTCATTCACCCTCATTATAAATGGCTGAGGGCCTCCAGGATGCCGTTTCTGTAGTTTGTAAGACATCGGAAAGGAAGTTGTGAAACATTTGCCACAAAAGAAAATTTGTAAAACACCGTTTACATCAGCAAGTCACCATCTGGAAAGTCAGTGCAATGAAGGAACATTCAGAGAAGGAGGTCCAGCTGGACTAACTTAAGGAAAGCAGAGAGGCTGTTATCTAGGCGGCCTCTTAGAAAACAGTTTGATCACTGAAGGGAGGTGGTTCAGCTCCCATGATTTTAGGAGAAGTCTAATGCATTGAACAGCAAAAATTTGGATGAACAATTATCTGTTGGTTTTTTTCTGTACTTTTTCTGTACTTTTCTGTACTGAAAGACCTTCATTTTTGCCCTTAGAGGATTTATACCATGGAGGACAGACTCTCTGGGTGAAGAGGGAGGAATGGAAATGAGTTGGTCCCACTACCTCTCCTGTTCTGAATTCCCATTCTCTCCCAAACCACCTTGATGCAGGAAGCACAAACATGGAGTGACCTTGTTTAACATCCAGAGACCAAGCTGTATTTCCTGGGAAAAGCAGCTGAGTTGTGTACTTTAGGGTCTGGCAGTCACCTGGGGCATCTTGGGTCTTCAGTCTCACAAGCATCTCTCTCCATCACGGTGCCCCAGAACAGAGGAGGGAAGCCACGCAGCTAGAGTTTGGCCAAACACCCTGCCAGCTCAGGAATGATCCTCGTTGCTCTGGGATGGATTTTTTTTGACTGAGGAATTTTGTGTCATGAGTGTGAGTGCTGCCTTTGGGATTGACTTCTCAAAGAGGCTGCAGTAATTAGAAACCAATAATTTGGGAATCTATCACTCAGCCTCATTCCTGTTTCCCCAGGTCCCTTCTGCTCTTCCGCCGCATCATTTCAGTGCCAAGAGCACTGGTGGAGGGCGACAGATCCAGGTGTGATTACACCACGAAGATCTGACACACACCCTGATGCCACCTTCATCGGCTTTGTGTTTCCCTGATCGCCCGCTCTGTGTTCACTCCCCAACTCTTTAGTTTTAGACTCCAAAAAAAGATCGGTGCACCCACATAGAATCATAGAATCTCTGAAGTTGGAAGGGACCCACATCCCACCTTGCTCTGCACAATGCCAGCCACGTCCTTATCGCACACGAAGAATGCTACTGGTCACATCTTTTCCTACCGCATCCTATATAGAATCATAGAATTGCCTAAGTTGGAAGGGACCTTTCAGATTATAAGAGTATAAGAAAAAAACCCACTACCTCCTGCTTCCAAGTACACACAAACAATTTTTATATGAATAGCTAATTTATTGAAAAATGCATTTAAGTGTGCCTGAGACATATTTTGTAGCTAGTTCTGTAAAGCAGGGGAAAATCAGATCTGCTTTGTTTTATGGTATTCAGGCAATTATTTCTGAATTCATTTTCAAAATGTTTTATTTCAAAATTTACTCTAGTGTTTATAAAAGCAAAGGCAACCCCGAAACAAAATAATAACCTTCATTTACACCTTATTAGGGTTTTATTCACTCTAACAGGAGAGAAAGCCAGCGCTATTCTAAGATGAACCACAGTGAAAAGGGGTATTTTTGGTTCAGATGCTGACCTAAACACAAGAATGCTATAGCTCTGCTCTCATCGAGCTTAGGGAAGACATCAGCGATGCCAAAATCATTTGCTGGTTCTCTGATCAAGGTGAGAGATTTCACACGCCAACAGATTTTTGGCACTTACATTTTCCCCACGACGGGTTCACAGCGAAATTCCAGCGGGGATGTTGCTTTGTGGGACTGCACAGCTTTGCCGCTGGTGACACATGCTAAGGGACAGGAGCGTGTCCCGGTGACATGTGCTGTTGGTGTGGCCACAGGGGACATCTCCCATCACCTGCGGAAGACCTGCAGGTCCCTGACCCAGACATTACCCTGGATGGTTCTGGCAGCATCTGTGATGCATCCTCACCCCATCCTTGGCATGGTTCTTTTCCAAAGAGCATCGTCCCACCCCAGCCTGCGGCACAGCAGCGCTCAGCATGCACCAGGCCGGCTCAGCGGGTGGCAGTGCTCAGCCCGTCCCCATCAACAGCGAGACTGCTGCAGCCGGCCAGAGACCCGCTCGCTGCTTCGCTTTCGCAGTCCAAGAGCAGGACTGGCTGTTCTGGCCAACACAGGCAGCAAAACAGAGGTTTGCAACTTCATTTTGCCTCCTCCCTTCCCACCCCCTAACTTGTGAACCAGCTGGCCGGTTCCACCAGCTTTGGCCAGCAGGGTGGAGGTCTCAAAGCTTATTAAGGTCCTGCGTGTTTCGTGAAAACCATTTGAGGACACAGAACCTATTAACTGCCCTGGGCAGACCTCCACCCTTAATAGACGCTGGAGAGTCCACACCGGGGCTCAGCCTTGCCAGGAGATACGTGGGAGGCCACGTGTCTTTGACTCCCAACTCACAGAAACGCCTGTTTCTTTTCTATTTCTGTTTCTTTCTAATACCCCTTGCATGAGGTTGGTTGTGCACCAAACTGGCACGTTAAGGGAAAAAATAAGAGGGAGAGGCGGGGAATTTTCCCATACTATACAGTCTTCTGAGGACACCACCAATGATGTTGTGTCTGGAGACCAGCGTTTCCACTGAAACACTTGCTCCAGGAAGATTTCAGTTTATTTGATTGTTAAAAGATGCTTTTGTGTGTACACGTGTGTCTGAACAAACTCTTCTGGGTGGCCTAGAAGAAAGTCAAATAAAAAAAATAAAGAAAATAAAAAGCAGGGGACTTAATGATGGACTAAGGACAGTATGTCACTAAGGACAGACGACAGGCAGAACTTCCTACTCATTTGTGCAGCAAATGCATCATCCCAGATTCAGTATAAAAAATGAGGGAAAAGGAGATATCTTGCATTAACTGAGCGAGACTATTCAGCCTAATAAAAAAAGTTAACTGAGATCGCAAACAGCTCCTATTTAACTGTCAGCTCCGAGCACGCTCCAACCCCAATAAATTAAATATTTAAAAGACATCATGCAGCAATTTTTTTTAATGGAGAAAGCCATTCATCAAGCCACCGCTGTGTTTCACAAGCTGTCGAATAGTGCTTACACTGGTTAAAATAATCTTTATATTTCATTAAGCAACCAAATAAGCTGATCCTTTCCCACTGGCTGTATAGATGGTTTTAATTTTCAAAATCTGCAAATGCATCTTTTATGTCTCTGGGTCGCTGAAGGGCCTCAGGAGCCGCCGCAGCCGGGAGGAAGATGAGAGCAAAGTTTGAGCTCCTGCTTTGTGGAAGGGTAGGGGCTTGAGCTGTTGTCGATACAGCTGGGAGGGTACCGTAGGGTCCATCCCGAAAGACAGGGGATGCCTCACCCTGATTTTGCACATCAGAGATCGTTGAAGATTTGGGAGTGGTGGAGAAAGGAGCTGGGATCTGAGGAAAGGTGCAGGAAAACAATAGGTGGGAGGAAAATGTCTCTATGGGGTGAGGCCAGCCTGGGTTTGCCCCTGCTGAGAGCTCATGGGCTGACCTTGCGGCATTTGCTCGGCACAGGGGGACGGATGCCTCCCAGCAGGGCCTGGGGCTGGTGGTTTCCTTCTGCACGGCCCCTTAGAACCACATCGGTGACTCTCCCGACATCAAAAGACTTGTTCTCTCCCAGCTCCCCACATTCCGCAGCACCAGGCTGTGAGGTCTCCACCCCATGCCCTGTGCCGGACCTTTCTGCCTTTGCAATCCTGGCATTACCGCCTCAGTCCCAAAAACTCTCCTATGGCTTTTACCTCTCACTTAAGTTTGCACCATGGGCGTCTCATGGGTGCTGTACCCATTTTTCTTCCCAGGGCTGCAGGGGCTGTGTCCTGCCAGGATTCAGCCTCACAGAGAGGACCAGGGGTTCCCCTTAGCTTTGAAGATGAGAAACCCAGGTTTCTCCATCCTCTGCATTACTTAGAGGCCAGGCAATGTAGGTCTCTGCCCACCTCAGACTAATCCGGGGAGCAAACCACTCTTTATTCTGCTGCTGCTGTTCAATCTGATGCAAAACAATTTGCACATTTACCAGCCGGGAACGGGAATCCCGTTATCCCAGAGCAGAGCTGCATTTCTCCAGCCACAACGTGGCTCCCATCTGCCCCTTCCCAACACTGGCCTTGAAACCCTCAGCTTCCCATAAAGTCACATAACACAAGAGTGGCGTAATTTATTGTGCACCACTTAAGAGCGTAGCATATAGGGGAAATTTGGCCCTGGGCTTTAATATTATCAGCTTTGGCTTCTCAACTTTTGTAAAAGGCTTTAAGTTTCCCTATTTAACTGGTAACTAATTTTGTATCCAGGCACATAATTCTGTCCTGAGACAAGATGTGAAGAGGAGAGAACCACGCATTTCCTCGCCAGGTGAATACTCCTGTTCCTAGTGGCTTGTGTTTGTGCATGTGTGGAATTGAAAGAGATCTGGGAACAAAAAAACATAATTTGAAAATGAGATATTGAAGTTTTCTGCAAAGTTCCTTGTAACAAAACATCCATATTTTTCCTTCTATCAAGGAAAAAAAACAAAACCAAACCAAAACCACAAAACCCAGCAAGGAGCTGTATTAACTGCACCCAAGAATTTGGGATTGTGGATGTTTTCTGCATGCACCTCTCCTCATTTCACCCCCTGATTCCCCCTGTCAAAACCTCTTCAGTCTGTACCTGCCAGCCACACACAAGGCCTTTAACAAAAACACAGAACTGACAAAAATCATTAAGGGAGAAAAGTATCGATCCCTGCAGCCCGCAAACTCAAATGTCACTTGTGCTGGCCACAGAGCTCGTGTCAACGCTGGAGAGCTTGTCCCCACGCCGAGCTGTCCTGAATAAGGACATCCACGGCAGCTCCCCGTGCTGACGCTGCTCTGGAGGAAAGGAATTTTAAACCAAGATAATAGTTTTGCTCAAGTGCGTTATTCTGGAGTAACAAATTCCGCTTCCCCCCACCAAATCTCAACTGAGTTGAGATGGAGGATTTTTCTTCCATAGCTTATTCTGGACAGTTTTCCCGGGTAAAAGTAAAACAACGCCTAGGACAAGGCATTTGCCCTTCTCAAGCAAATGCTGTTGGGTGAGATGAGTTGGAGGCTGGATGTAGGACTCAAAGTTTTGCAGGGTCTTTGGACCATTTTCTCTTTTCCCTTCAGTTGGTCCCTCCAAATACTCACTCATCCCAAACTCAAACTGAGATTAAATTAATTGACCTACACAAGATGCTCGGGCACCGTCATGAAGAATGGGGTAATAAAACCTACGAGTTAAAAAGACTAAGTTTTCCTAGAGAAGTCAAGAAGAGAAAACAGAGCCTGTTTTTGACAGGTGGGCACTGTGGGGTGTTATGTTTTCATTTCATTCAATCTGTCCAGAAATTGGTAGGGTTGGTGATGGTGGGGGAGTGTATAAGGTGTTCTTTATGTGGGAAATAAGCTGTACTAAAAAAGTTACATCTGGACTTTGGCAACTCGTTGGCAGAAGTGAATTTCAACACCATAGTTCATTAGTGATGAGAGATTCACCTAGAGATGCATCTGAAGTTTGGAAGAGCTCGGCGCCACCTCGGGTCTGCGCCCCGATGCAAGGCACAGCTCGAATGTGGGAAAAGCATCAGGAAAAAGAAATCACAAAAGAAAAGTCTGGTGCTCGGGGTCCTGCAGGTGACAGAAAAAAAAAAAATAGGAGCATCCCTGTCAGGTAAAAAGGCCAGTGGTGGTCCTCCAGCCCGAGTGCCTGCTCGGGCGGTACAAATCGCTGCTTGTCTTTATGCAAAGCACAGGAACGCGTTGTTCATCACTAATGGGGAATAACAGCAAATGGTCTGTGCTAACAACGTCCCCCTTATCACTGCTGGCCATAAACAGCATCCAAAATAAAATCACAACAAAATATTCCCTCCCTCCCCACTCCTGGAGCCGTTCTGCGTTATGATTTTATGCTTTGAGCCCTTGTTCAGAAACACTTTAAATCAGCAAGATAAATAATGAATCTCTGTCTCTGCTTATCTGACAGTCCAGGAAAACGGGCTCACTCTATACACAGACATCGGGTTTATATATATTTGGTGCTAAATGAATTACATACCTGGGGGGTTCTGAATAAATGATCCTTGCATGAGGTTTTCTTCAATCTTTTTATTTTTTTTATATCCCTAAATCCCTAATCAGAAGATACATAAAGGTCCAAAATCACGTAGAATAATAACCAGCACGTTATAAATCAGTTTTGTTCCTCACGTGAGATCGCTGAATGTCTAAGGAAACAACCTCACCTTTGTAGTGGATGAAATATAAATAATTTGAAACACTGCAACACATCATATTTTCTCATTGAAACGTCAAAGTCCGAGAGCAACATGCGCCATAAAAACAAGCTTCCAAAGGACTTTTCTTATAACTGAAATAAAGGAATTGAGAAGACCTCTAAAAAAAA
>VYZM01002441.1:313241-333349 GCA_013398915.1 Dromas ardeola | reverse complement strand
CCCTCCCCCCCCTCGCCGTCCCGTCTCAGCCTGCTCTTTGCGACGCGGGGCGGGAGGGGGGGGCACGGCCGCGGCATACAGAAACAAAATTAGGAATGATGGAAGGAGCTGGGGGCGGCCGGTCCGCAGCCCGCCCCGTCGGGAAAGTCTGCGCTCCGGCAGCCGGGGGCACACGGGCGGCTCTGCCGGTGCGGGGGGGGACAGGGGAGGCAGAGGGAGGGAAAGCGGGCAAGGAGGGGAGGCCACGGGGCTTCGGCGGAGGGGGAACGACTAGTTAACGCATCCCCCTGCTTTTTAATATATTTTTTTACACCCTCCCCCGAAATATTATTTTTTTTCGGGATGTAAAAAGAGGAAAACCGGTTTTTCCGTTTGTTTTTGTTTTTGTTTTTTTGTTTTTTGTTTTTTTTTAAATTTTTTTTCCCTCTTTCTCTGCGGGATTTTCGCAGGTACCTTCCCGTCCAGCGGTCGGGCTGGTTATCTGGCAGAGCTCACTAACTGGGGCGGTGGTTGTGTTTGCTTTTCAGCTTTGCCATGCCTTCGCAGCAGAAAGAGCAGTTTAAAGCCTTTAGAGAGATTGCTAATAGATGCCAGCTCCTTGCCTTTAGATTCTCCCCCAGCCCAGAAGGATTTAGGATGGGATTGGGAGACGAGACGCCATTTCAGGCTCCAAAACACCCTGTTTTAAAATGACTGCGGGTAAGAGGATTAAAACAATAATACCCTTCTCTTCTTGAAGGTTTTTTTTTTCCCCTCTCCCTCCTATAGAAAAGATTTCTTCTCCCAGAGCAAAACCGTTTAGACAGGAATTAAGGGAACAAGAAAGAATAAGAGGGGGGGAGAGGACCTTTTAATTTGAGCTTGATATTTTGTACAAATTCTGACAAAAAAGAAAGAGGGTGTCGGTGTGGCTCAGGACACCAGAAGGCTCCAAGTGCCACTTTCTTGTATTTATTTTTATTGTATACATATTCATTTTTTTTCCAGAGGTTATGGGGTACTAAGTGATTGTCCCGGGAAAGAGAGGGAGGGGGGGAATCTATTTAAATCTATTCTAGCCCTCTCTCCGTCAAAGTCCCACTTGCTCCCCAGGAAGGCGGGGAGCCCCTCACACTGCCTTTCCCCTGCACCCTCTAATTAATCACCACCCGCGATTAATAACCGATTGGGCGAAACTCGGGGCTTTGATTGCCGTTATCTCTTTTTCGAGGGCGTTTTTCGGGGTGCCGTGCCCGGGCTGACCTGGGCACCACCCGGCAAAGCCCACGGGGAATCTCCTTGTTTTCTTTTTTGGGGTCATTCTGCAAAGGGGCACCCCCCCACACACACACGAGTTTACAACCGGCACCTTCCCTACTCCGCTGATCACAACGAGTTGAAACGGAGGGCGGCGAGGAGAAGCCAGACGATGTTTCCCAAAATCCAGCTACCCCCCTGGAAACCCCCCCTCGCCCTCCAAAGCCTGGCTGGGGGCAGCGCCGCGGACCTGTAGCGCGCAGGAACTGGGGAACAAAACGAAGCCCCGGGGTGCAAAAATCTGCTCAAGTAGCCGGCAAACTTTGCTGGGCTCCTTCGTTTAATTGCGGGGAAGGGTCTCCCCCTGTGCCGGGGGGGTTCTGCCCCTCGGGGTGGGGGCAGCGCGTCTCCTCTCTGGTTTCTGAATTGTCGCTTGTAGCCCCGGCACAAAATCCCAACTCCTCGGACGGCGATTTCACCATTGTCTCGCCTTTTCTCCTCGCTGAGCTATTAAACACGGGGAGATTTTGTGATTGCTTCGATGAAAAATCCTTAGTTTTAATTCCTCGCCCCCTCCTTTGCCCCTCGAAGAATTAATAAGAGTTTCCCTCTGGCTTCGGAAAATCTTCCCGAGCTCTCCGGCCACGGCATTTCTGCCGTTTAACCAGCTCCTAGAAATAAATAACTGCGCTTAAATCAGCGCGTCTTTGCAGAACCGAGTAAATAGCGCATTTAGCGCAGCTCGGAAAAGTAACCCCGGTTTGTCCGCAGAACTGATTTATCACATTCCCCCCTCTCCGCCCCCCCTGGCCCCAAGGTATCGATGTGGGAAATCGGTACGAGTTGTGTCGGGATTACAGGGGTTTCGTCTCCAAAACGCGGGGAGCCGAGGGAGGGATGCGGGCTGGGCAGGAGGGAAGGCAGCCCCGCTAAGGGGCGGTTGGCAGCGGGGGGGGCCNCGCTTCCCTGTCCCGCTCCCTCCCGAGCCGCCCCGTCTTTCCCGGGGCTCCGCAAACTTGCGGCCGGCACCGGGTCCGACACCAAACCTCTGCGTGGCTGGGCGAGAAATGGCTATTTCCACGCCCGCCAATAAAATAATAATAATAACAATAATTTAAAAAAAAAAAAAAGTGAGAGAAGGGAAGCAAAAATCGGGCAATTTTTTTTGTGTGTGTAAGTTTTGCGTCGCACAACAAAATGAAATATGAAAATACATAAATCTGCCACCCCGACTTGATCCTGCACTACAAGACGGGGTGGGGGGGGAATTTGTTCGTTCGCCAAGGAGAAAGGACATTTTAAGTTTCTCTGATATTAACGGTAATATTTTTGGATAAATGGCTGAGTCTATACATGTACCGAAAAAAAAATCCCCTTCAAAGACCATTTTTATGGCTTTCCTAAGCGAACCGGGAATTTCAGGTTTCCATGTAGGGTCTAAGCACCCTCACCTGCACGACGGGAAGGACAGCTGGTACTTTTAATTTGAAAACTGCCTTTTTTTGGGGAAAAAAAAATTAAAAAATCAGTGGGCCGATTAGGGCATAATGCTGGAAAAAAAATGTGCTTCCCTCATTTTATTTAGAAACACATGTAATTTCCCTGTCCTGAGTATTTTACACACACACACCCCCCCAACCCCATACACACCGAATTGTGTGTATGCATTTGCACAGAAATCGTGGCTGTTTCCTTCAGAACAACTAAAATCAAAGCCAAGCTTGTTATGTTTTAAACAGCTAACGCATTAACTCCCTCCTCCTCTCTCTCTCTTTGTTTTTGTGAATTTTATCACACCTCTTGCCAGGACAGTACACTGTGCTAGAGATGCACACATTTAATTTTAGGTTGAATAAAGAGAAATAAAGCTCCATCCTTGGAAGATGGACAGGGAAGAAAACTGCAAACCGACAAACCTCCTTACGCCTGGATCTATGCAGATACAGTGCAAGGCGATTTCTACTTGCCTCAAATTATAATGGCAACAAGGTCTTAAAATAGCTACTTAACTAAATCAAGGACACTTTGCTTGGTTTTGTTTTGGGCTTTTTTTTTTTTTTTTTTTTTTTTTTTTTTGGTATGGGGCATCTTTTTGGGGTTTGAAATGTTCCAGACATTGTCCAGTACTTTGTCCCCGACGCCAACCGCATTCGTGTGAGACCGAAAGGGGATTAACTTGTGAACTTTTAAAAATCAGAACTTAAATGAGAGGCAAATCTAGGCCACAGCTCATTGTGGGAACCGTTTCTTAAGCAATTAAAGCGAGAAGAAATTCCTCGCAGCCTTTTTCCTTAAAGCAGCTTTCTGAAGGATTTAAGGAGGACTAGTGTCCGGTCCATCAAGAAAGATTTAAACTGCACAGTGATATAGAAAATCTCCACTTGCTCTTATTTAAAGGGGCACTATCACCATTTCCATAAGACCCTTGACATTGTTTCTTTAATCTTGTTTATAAACTTAAACAGATTTAAAAAGTTTTTTTTTTCTCTTCCCTGCCTCCTTTTTTTTCCATGAATTCATTGAAAATATATTTGATGCAGTATTTGAAAAGAGACCCAAACAGGCTCACTTATAAGGATTTTCTGTTACTAAAAAGTCTCAAGCCACAGCTTGCTACATTTCTCCTTTTGCACTTGGAGGTTTGGAGGAAAGCGAGATTAGTGGGAAGAGGAATTTATATTTTTTTCCTCCGGGGTCAACTATGCAATAAAAGTTCCTTTCTCCCCAAATTAGGAGGACACAAAGCACCTTCCCCCCCCCCACCCCAGATCAACTCAGACTTTCATCCAATGTTTGCGGTTGAGCACATTTTCCCTTGGCTGAGAGCAGAATTATACCCTAAGCAGCCTCCTACAATGTCAGGTTTCTTTCTTTTATTCCGTCCCTCGTCTTTCTTTGCCCCACTATACTTGTGCTCTCTCCTTAAGTCCTGGCTGTTGTGGCTGGTTCCTACCCATATTTAGAGGTCAGCCAGTATCTCTTACAGTTTTTCCAATTTGAGCTACTTGGCAAGGTTTTCTGCACAATATTAAAAAAAAAATACCTGCTAACCTTATTCCAGCAAAACCAGTTGTTCCCCCTTAAGTCTTAAAAAGAAGAAAAAAAAGGAAAAAAAAAAAGAAAAGAAAAAACAAGTGAACACCTTGGAGTCACCAAAGCTTTTGGTGCTTATAGCTAATTAATAGCCCTAATGATATTTTTCCAAGTCCATGAATACATTATGTTTGCAATCCAAAAAGGCGTTAGCCCCATTCAAGGGTACTTCAACATCTGCTCATTTAAGGGCAATTAATCATTTTGATATATGGTTTAAAATTGACTGCTTCTAAGGGACTTTTTTTTTTTGACAAGAATAACAAAGCAATTTGCCAGGAGCCATCTTCTGGACATGTTATTAGCAGAGCCTTCATCTTAAAGAGGGTTTAAAAAAAATCCTCAGATTTAGGTACCTGCTTTAAAGGGAACCCAACACCTTCTTTCTCCCGCTTGCTTTCTTACACCTCCTCCAATTCTTCATCTCGCCTTTCATTCCTCGGACAAGAGTTAGAAATCTCTTCCATCTTCGACCTAAAGTTTACACCTTGATGGCAGAGGCATGTGGGTTTATAATTTTGCCCCTGGAGGAGAAGGTGAGCTGAATATCACGAAATATGGAGCAAGCTCAGCTCCTCCTCCCGTTTCCGCCCTTCCTTAATTGTGATAATAACTGGGTTTATGTGTTTGAGTAAAAATGCTTCATATTCCCTCATTGACCTCATCCCTCTCTCAAAAGCAGCCGAGGGATTTTTTTTTTGCTATTAAGTGCAGTTTGTAACTGTAATAAGCCGTTCCTTAGTTTAGCCTATTTTTAAAAAAATACCTGTAAGGAATCAAATCTACCAAGAGTATTAGGTGAAAACAGCCAAAGAGATCAATTTTTTCAGCCTCTGGTTCCTGGTAAAAGTGTTAGCTGAGAGAATGTAAAGGGGAAGTCTCTCCCGTGCTGGGAATTTTAAGTATAGTTATGACGGGCAGATCTACTTATTTATTTATTCAGCGAATCCCAGCTGTGTTCCGAGCCTCCTGCCAAACCGGGGGCCTTTTCTAGCCCAGAAGCTGCAGATGAAGCGAGAAACAGGAGGGCATCCAGGGCAAAAAAGGAGATAAGCGGGAAAGGTGATGAGAAAAGGCAAATAAATAGAGGAGCGATGTGCCCAGCACCGCCTCTGGCGCCGGGGCAGAGTTGGGGAGAGAGGCCTCGCTCAGTTGTGTCCCTGCCCTCCCGGGAGCGATGGCCTTCGGGGTCCGGCTTCCCACGGGGACACCCCATGCCTGGACTGCTCTGTGGCAAAGGCACAGGTGGTTTTCTTCCTTTCCTTTCGCAGGTGGGCTAGAAAGAATCAGCAAAACAGAAATTTTGCAATAATAGATCAGAAATGTTCCTATTTGGTTGAAAATGTTATTAATTTTCTTTGGCAACTCGGTGTGCCAAAAATTCCCTGTGTGTTAACACCTGGGGTAGATTCAGAGCCTTTTATCCGTGGCTTTCTCCTGGTCTGGGACCATCCAGTGCCCAGCCTGCTCCTTGTCCTCATCCAATTTTTATCCACCAGTCTAAGGTCAGGAGAAATGCATCATTTGCTTAAAAAATGGTTATGTAAATTAGTGGGGTTGGTTTAAAAAATGTCTCCCTTACGGAAAATTTTGATTTTGATCAGGAATTTGAAGCCACTCTCAAAATAACTGAATAGCCTGGAAAAAAAAAAAAAAAAGGCCAACAAGGGAAGAAATGTGGGTGGTTCTGATTCTACTCCGCTGCTGTGATGTGTTGCAGTTGTAGTTTGGGTACGAGACATCTCCTTTCCCCTCTGAGGATGGAGCGCTGTGGGCAGATGACATCTCCCAGGTCACGTAGGGGTGACAGCATGAATGGGAGGCTGGACCATCAACCACCACATGGCCAAAAAGACCTCTGGTAGCTCCTTGGTTTTGAGATCTTTTGAGAAAAATGTTCTTCCTCCCCCATGAAGCTTCGGTAATGACAATTTAAGGACAACCCAGACCCTTCGCCTTCATATTTTGCTGAGAATCTTTTTAACAGAAAAATAGGATGAAATACCTGAAAACGCCCCACTATTCAGTCAGGCCCACAGTTCAGGAGGGCTTGAGCACAGGCTGAAGGTTCAGAACCTCTTCTGCTGCCAGAGGAGCAACTGGGGAAGCCCGATTTGCCCAGTCCCTTTGTGAAGGGTAGACAATGTGGGTTTGTTTTTTTGCGGCCATCTCTCCCATGGATTAATTTAGGGGGAAATAATCTCTTGGGGCTTTACAATGGTCATACTGAAACCCGGCGTGAACAAATCCACCCACCCATCTTCACAGACATCCTCTATGGCCTGCGTCCGCCTGTAATTTTAACATTCTCCATGCTTGTTGGATGCATGGTGGGATGCTGCCTCTCCTCTGACAGGCATTTCGTCGCCAGAAGAGCCGTTCCTTGTTCCCTGGAGAGGTGTGGAGCTCTCCATGTGGCTGCTGCGCTCCAATTTGTTATTTACACCCTGATGGGACTCGTGGAAAGAAACATGGGTTTGGAGGGAGGCTGTGATAGGGATGTTACAGCTCCTGGAGCCGGTTCTACAGCTCCTGGAGTGCTGGAAATGTTATTCAAGCAGAACAGAAACTCCAGAAAGTTGCTTAAATTCAGGTCTTGCCTATGGGCTTGGCATGGAGAGTCTCTGCTTTTGCTGGCTAGAGCCCCATCCCACGCGAGTGGCAGAGAAAACTCAGTCTCTGCTTTGCTTGCCTTTGCAGCGCCCCGTGATTTAGGCAGCTGCCATCAGCTTTGGGGGTTTTGCGTTTGTTTTTAAGAGGACAAGGTAAATCCATAAGAGGAATTGTTTTCTCTGGGAATGACATGATGCACCTCCCAGCGTGGGTACAGGTCATGTAGAAGTTTGAGGCAATGAAAGTGTTTCTGACCCTGATTTTCCCAAACCCGTAAGCCACTATCCCAGCTCTCCGTTTCCTTCCCTGAGCTCTAACTCTGCACCGTGGGATGATCCGAATCCAACATCACCATCTGCTGTGGTTTTTCCTTCAGAGCACTGATTCCGCTTATCCTTGAGATGGAGATTGCTCTTGCAGCTTGGTTGCATCTAAGTGTGGACCTAATATATACATATATATCAATATACCCAATGTATATTGAGAGTTGGGTTATCCCAACATCCCCATCACTGGGGAGCTTTGCCATTGGGACTAAAGATTTGGCCCTTACCTAACACATCAGACCCAGAACTGGATCTCACCAACCATCTTTTAGGAAAGAAGTCCAAATATTCGTCTCGTGGACATCACTGCAAGCTCTGCCTGTCCTGGCAGCAAGGCTGGATGCAGTTCAGCTCTGTTTCACTGGTGTAAATACAAAGTAATTTATTCAAAAGTGATGATATTTATCTAGATTTACATCATTTAGCACTAAGTTTGGTTCCTTCGGTAACGGATGCTCAAATGCACGACTGCATTTATTTTGTACCTACCTCTGAGCAAAATGATAGATATGTTTCCTGGGGGATAAAATCCATCTCCCAGGCACAAAGCCGGGCTAGCCGTGTTTTCCACAGGAGAAATGTCAAGGACACGAGAGGGTTGGGGTGAACCAACTCTCCCTCACAGATCAGGAGCGTGGGCCGGTGGCCACCTCCACCAGCACTTGTGCAATAGCGGCTCCAGCCCTTGTGTTGCATTTCAAGCACCTGGCGGAAGCGTTTCAACCCAATTTCCCTGCACTCATCCCCGCTGTGGGGACACATTGGCTGCAGGCACCAGCCAAGCTGACCCACCACGATGCCATCTCCTATGCCACCCCACCGCTGCAGTGGGTTTCTCCGAGGGGACAAGAGAGGAGGGGAAGGGAAAATGAGCCCCACTTAGTTTTGGGTAACACATGACATGAAATATGTTAGGTAAACACCTTATTAGAAATGATTTGTCACCCCTCTGCCTCTCTCAGCAGCATGTAACTCTATCTCCAGACTATTATAGTATCAAATATATTTTACAAGAGTTTTACCTACAGGTGACTTGCTCTTTATTACTGAATGTAGGCAAAATCAATACTTTAGTAACTAGAAGATCATTTATTTTGCTGTTTGAAACATTTTTCAACAGTGGGAGAGCCGCTAAACCCCGCGAAGCTATGATTAAGAACCGCAAGTTCTACCTTCCTTTCCTTCTCCCCCTCCTAGCCCATTTACTGACTTAAATAGGTAATTTCCAAACCCAGAACACCATCCTGAACAGCCACTGCTAGTGTGCCGTTTTCTTTCTTTTTTTTTTTTTTTTCCCCTTGCAGACAGATAATTCTTTAAACTTGGGTAATTTCAAGGGGGAATCAACTTAATATAAATGTACCTGTCACTGGTTGAAATAGAAGCAGATTCTGGCCTTTCAATAAGGCCACTTCTGCAGTCCCACACTGGGGAAAAATCAAAAATTGCTGGAAACTGATAATGCATTCCTCCAGCTCCGCAGCCCTGATGGAGTTCAGTCAGGCCAAATACCCCGGCTGCTTTTATGTGTTTATTTTACCTTCTGATTTGTTTTGAAGGTCATATGATGCAAAGATGTTGGAGAGAAAATGCTTGTTGTGTAAGGAGGTTTGTCCCTAAGTCACAGCGCTCTGCTGCCGGTAAATGCCCCACAAGGAAAGGAAAACGCTACGAGGCTGGCGCAGAGGAGAGAAAGGCTTTTGCCTCTTCTCCCCGACCACAAAGGTTTTGTTATCCTGCAGGTTTACGGTTCCTATTGCAGTAGCTGATAGAGAACTTAATCAATAGCGAAACAATCTCAGGGAGCTGAAATGTCCATGCGTTACGACGCTTCGAAGGATGGACTCGGAGGGAGCCAACAAGTGTCATTGCTCTAGATGCAGAGGTGAGGGCTGCTTGGATGAAAACTCAGCCTTCAGATGCGCCAGAAACAGGTGACATCCATACTCCACATCAGCCTGGGGTTTTATTCACCCTCCTGTGAGCTGAGGGGAAGGGCATTCCTCCGCGCAGTGGTGGGGAGGAGCGGCCAGGCACCGGCAAGTGCCAGGAGGAAAGACCTTCCTCCAGAGGAGAAGCTCTTCAAACGTCTTTTGCCCACCATGGGATGAACTTCCCACCCATCCCACCACCTCTGGCCACTCTTCAAATTGCTGGTCCAACAGCACCTTGTAACATGGCCACTTTTGGGTCAGCCAGCCCACCCAGGGTCGTGTCCCCATCTCATTCTCCTTTCTGACAGCAGGAGTGGGACACCAGCTTTAAAGAACTTCCAAGTTCATAGGGTATTATCTACATCTCCCAGTTTGTGAGCTGCTGCTGAGACTTTGTACCTCTGTTTCATCCCAAAACAAGGAAGGAAAAGCCTTGGGCGTCTTGCCAGCTCGCACATCTGAAGGAAGCAAAAGGGAGCAGGAGAGCTTGCTATGAGAACTGATGGATGATTTTTGTGTTTGCCCCCCAAATCTACCATCCTTTCGGGGGTAAATGTGGACTAAAATATCGCCACTGGAAAAAATTAGAAAGAGAGGTGGGTCCAGTTTTTGGGTTGGTCTGCTCTGAATTTTAATATTTGGGATTTTTTCCATGGTTGCAAAACATGTATTTACAAGTCAAGAAAAAGAAAACTAAATTGTATTTCCCAACAGAGTATTGCTGTCAGAGAGATGTATTTCTGCTGTGTGGGCCCACAGTGATGTGGTGTTTGTGGGAGACTACATCTCTCAGAAGGCATTGTGTTTATATCTACTTGACTTTTTTGATGCATCACGGGAACCTGCATGACTTGTGGTCCAACGCTGGAAATGCAGCCTGTCTAGAAAGCAGGAGCTGCAGGAGAAGAGGTAAAGTGGGCTGTAAAGCCCTAAATTCATCAGAGATATGTGGAAATTCATGTTTAATTTTCCTATGACAATGCAAAGGAAAAGCCAAAACAGAACAGATTTTCAGAGCACTGAAAAGTTATTCTTTTCCCCTAAAAAATGTAAATGCTGTGACTTTTTCAAGAGTACTTCTTTCACCCTCCACAATGCCATTCTACAGGAAACGAAATCTCCAGTTTCTTTAACTCTATTTTGGACTCAAAAAGTGTCGAAACAGCTGGATTTCCCTTGCTACAAGGGCTGTGGGTATCGAGGCACAACACTGTGTCCCCCAAAATAAATAAAAAGCAAGGGGACGTGCATAAGTTGCCACAGGGTGGAAATAAGTTGCCTGTCAGGAGTTTTGTTGGATTTGAGTTGGGGTTTGGTTTCTTTCCTGCCATTCGCTCCTGTTTGTGAAACGATCTTGTCACACAGGAGGGGTTGGCAAGTGCAAAGCCCCTTTGTGTTTTGATTTGGGTAGGGGTAAATCTCCCATACCTATAAAACCTCAGGGTTTTGGAGGTTCTCCTTCTCCTGCCAAAAAACTCAGGCTGTCTCCTAATGCTTGGAAAGCCTGCGGGCAGGGCAATGATGTGCCATCACCATTTTGGTGCCTGGTCTTGATTTCTTTCTATTTCATTCAAAGCTGTTTTCCAAGGATATCGTTACATGGGGCTTTTCCATTTTTTCTGTATCATAGAATCATAGAATCACTCAGGTTGGAAAAGACCCTTGGGATCATCAAGTCCAACCATCAGCCCCACTCTACAAAGGTCTCCCCTACACCATATCCCCCAACACCACATCTAAACGACCCTTAAACACATTCAGGGATGGTGACTCCACCACTTCCCTGGGCAGCCTATTCCAGTGTCTGATCACTCGTTCTGGGAAGAATTTTTTCCTAATGTCCAGTCTAAACCTACCCTGTTGCAGCTTGAAGCCATTCCTTCTTGTTCTATCGCTAATTACCTGTGAGAAGAGACCAGCACCAACCTCTCTACAATGTCCTTTCAAGTAGTTGTAAAGAGTGATGAGGTCTCCCCTCAGTCTCCTCTTCCTCAAACTAAACAGTCCCAGCTCCCTCGATCGCTCTTCGTAAGATTTATTCTCCAGGCCCTTCACCAGCTTCGTTGCCCTCCTCTGCACTCCTTCCAGCACCTCGATATCTCTCTTGTATTGGGGTGCCCAAAACTGGACACAATACTCAAGGTGTGGCCTCACCATTGCTGAGTACTGGCAGAGCTGGCTGTGGCTGGTGGGGACATCTCATCGACACATGCCAAGATTTAAGCATTTCCCAAAGATGGGAAGGCTGAGGACTGCCAGCCCCTTACATGGTTGGTCGGTGTTTGAATAAATTAGATGCTCTTGATTAGATGCTGAATGCCAGCATGTCTGGAGCAACACTGTGACTTCTCATAGGGTTTGCTGATAATGGCCCAAGTTTCTTCCGGGAGAAATGCTGCCCAAGCCACACTGATGTCTTGCCTTCCCTTCACCTTTCTCTTGGTCATCCCAGCTGAATTTTTCTCATTTTGGAGGAAAGTCACTGGCGGGAGGCTGGGAGATAGCGGTTCAGGCGGTCTCACCCCCTCCGCTCCACCATCCACCATTCCCACTAGAGGTCTGGCCATCTCGCATTCACAGTGTGTCCGGCAAAGTTTGTGTCAGGGGGTTTAAACTTTAGATTTGTGTGACCAAGGAATTCCCAATTCTGTTGCATGTGTTCCCCTGTCTCTCCCTCTCCCCCCCGTCTTTCTCTTGGCTGTGAAACAGCACAAGGAGACTCTTTGTATGCTCCTAATCCTGAAGCAACACAGCTTTAGCAACATCCAGGGATAAAAGCACCATCAAACCACAACTTTATGGGGGCAAATCTCCTCTAATCCCTCGCTTTAGCTAAACAAAGCTTCTCGCCCTAATCCGCTATCGCTTTAAAAAAAAAAAAAGCTCAGATTTTGTTTTTAGTAAGAAGATGATCCAAAGGACTAATTTTAAGAGAGACTAACCAACTCTGACAGCTTTTAAAATAGACGACAAGAAAATAGATGCAAACTTCCCTCTCAATTCAAGGGTTTTCAGGCTATGCAATAAGAAAAATATCCAGGGTTTAACTGCTTTCCTTTAAGCTCACTCTTATTGTATTAAATGCTCTGACCAACTCAGATTCAAATCACCAGCCTAAATGCCATTTGATCTTTAAAAAGAGAGTTAAAAAGTGTGCATATTATTCCCAGGAAGGCAGTCCAAGGAAAATCAATTATCATAAACAAGGATTATATTACACACACAGTCAATATGGAAAAACAAACACGATGCTGATAATGGGCTGTTGAAGTGAGTCACATCTGAAGCCACTTTGACTGCGTTAACGATAGTTCTTTATTAATTTAAGGATGGGTGTGTGTAAGTATGGTAGCAAGGAGTAATCGAGCTTTTAAACAGTCAGGCCAAGCTTTCACTCCCAACCTGAACCAAATCTTGACTTTTTCTTCCTTTTTAAAATTTTCTTTCTTGCAGAAGGCAGGAGAAGTGTTACAGCTTGGCTTGGAGGCTTCAGTGTGTGTGTGTGACTTAGCGCTGCTTGGCTTCAGATGCGGGAAAACATCGGGCTTGGGGGAATCATGGGGAACTGCTGTGGTCCCCGGGGGACCTGACTGGTTTGGGTCTCAGCAGTGAGCCAATGCCCATCTCAGCTCTCCCTGGGTGCTGCGGGAAATCTGGGAAACTCATTGATTTCTTCTTCTGGCTTATATCCCTACACTTGGCAGGGTGGGGATTTTTGGGTTTCCTTCAGCGTCTAGTCCGGCAGCAATGAATCTGCCTGGAGCATGAGGAGGATGAAGAGTGGGGTTGTTACAGCATCAGGTTTTCATCCTTACTCATGCTTTGCTCTGGAGGAGCAGGAGAAATCTGCACCCACATTTTTCCATCACATCCGATACAGCCTGAACACCTTGCTGATGCGAGGAGGGGGACGTTACCATGGCTTTGACCCCTCGGTGCACCTGGGCAGGGAGGGAGGGGTGGACAGGGTTGTCCACTGGTCCGCTCCCATGCTGTGACCCTGAGCAAGGATGGGGCCTTTTCTCATCACAGATCCTTCCTTCAAGCTGGTTGGGGAGCAGCAAAAAAACCAAAACCAGTATTTCTGTCCCCAGGGGAATTCCAGCACTTTGAAATGTTGTTTGGTGCAAATCTCACTGGGAAGTCAAAATAATCTGCGGATAATTTTGGCGTCGTGACGTCAAAGGACATGAGTAAATACTGAATACAGCACGAACATGGTATTAAATAAAACTGAAGCTGCGGGACTATCTTGACATAACATAAAAGTAGAAGTTAAATAAAGTGAGAAAACTCCCCCCCCACGTGGAAACTTGCCGAAATGAAGCACTTTTGATGCTCAGCGCGCTGAGAGAGTCTGGGCAGATTCTTTGGATATTTTCCCATTATGAAAGGTTGTAGAGCGCAACATGTTTTCGCCACGTGTTGGCTGATCACAGTCAGATGGGGAGTGGTTCTGCCTGAGATGTTCGGAGCATCCCCCGTGGACCCAGCTCGGAAGGGATGCCCCAAACCCCTCCTTGCTGCTGCTCATCTCACCCTGCACCAACAGCCACGGACATCATTTCACCTTTGAGGAAACCCACTGATGACCCCCAAGATGCTCTACCTGGTGGTACCCTGTGTTGGCATCGCACCCCACCGGGCACACCTGACCCACTGCGCATCTGTGAGAAGGAGCGTGTTCCCGCGCGGCCCCTGGGTGCTCGGCCGCGGGAGCTTTGTCCTCGACCAGGGAGACATGTATAATCTTTGGCTAAGCTCCCCCGAGACCCCCAGCTTCCCTCTGCTCAGCCACACTGAAAGGGCCCTTTTGAAGTCTGCCCGGCGTTGCGGGGTGTGTTTGCCCGCGGAGGGCGCATGAAGCCGGTTAAACACCATTTCTGGATGAAAAATCTCCGAAGTCCATATCCTTTCAGCCTCAAAGTTTCCCTTTCTCATTGACCTGTGCCCAGAAGTGACTCCTGATTTGAATAGCAAATAGTAGCCGTCTTTCCCTGCGCAGCTAAGCTGTTTTCTTTTCTTCCTCCCAAAGGGAGGTGGGATCTTTTCATGACGCCCTTCAGAGTGTCCGTGTCACTGCGGAGGGGAAGGGAAGGCAGCAGAGATGGCGGGGACTGAGTGGAGCCCCTCTCTTGGCTCGTGCAAGGAGCCCTTGGCGGACCCGTTTTTTCCTCTGCAGACCCCGGCAACGGTGGTTTTCCACCAGGTAACAACGACCCTGTAGAAGTGTCGTGGCACGGGGCTGGGATTTTTCGGAAGCAGCCTTTGGTTTGGCCAGCACGGCATTGGACTGCTCAGCAACGGGTTGATTTTACAGCATCTCTCTTGTATCACCAGCTGATTTTGTTGTGTATTCAGCACTGGACATGGAATAGGGAAACCCCAGTGGAGGAGGAGGATGATCAGTGGGAAACTTTATTACTTTGAACCCCAGAGCATCCTCAGAGCAACCATATACCCCTCCATCCCCAGACCATGCTTCAGGACAGGGATGAACCAGTAGGTCGGGGCTTGCAGCCCATGATCAGGTCCAGGAGATCAAGTGTCAGGTGTGACGAAGCTTTTGAAAGGCAATAACTGGATATTTCTTTTCCAGTAGGCATCTCCTCCCCGTTGGCCTTTGGGAAAGCTGTTATTGTCATACGCCCTGGGGGGGGCAGCCCTGAAGCTGGGGGCTCTGCCTTTCCCAAAAATGCCGCGGGATGTTAGCAGGTAAAAGGGGCTCGCAAGAGCTCGGCTGAGAGTCGTGGAGGTGATGGGATGTTTTCTGTCCCTCTGATGGAGCAGCCTGGGAGAGTTTCCACAGGTCACTGGTACTTTGCCTTTTCAGTGTTCTTCCACTGGAGCAGGACAATGGGGAAAGCGCCTTCATTTGCTTTTGTGCTAATGAAGTCAAACAAGCATCAGGGAATTTGCACTGGGGCTCTGCCTTAGGGGTTTGATCTGTATTAAAAAAAAAAAAAAAGACGTTTCTTTGGGTAAAGCTTATCCCAAAAAGCATTTGTTGGACTGAGGGCATCTCTTTTGTTTTCAAAAGTTGTGCAGTGACTGAGAGTGGGGGATTTTTGTCCCTAGATTTAGAGTTAAAACCATATTTTTTCCCTGTTCAGGGAGAAGTGGTGGGATGTGGGAATACCTGGTTTGAGCTCATTGCTGGTAATCAATCTGTTCGCTGAAAAGATAAATTGCAAAACCCTACAGCCTGGCTGGCAATCCCATTTGTCCTCCACCCTTAAATCTCCAGCTCCAGGATTCATATGATGGTGCTAGACTCTCCTCTTTGACTTCTAATCGAGCTGCAGAAAGGGACATACGTATAATTTTAGAAGTCTGAAAACCAGAGAGGAAATGTGTGATACTTTGCTTTATTTTTCTTTCTTATATCTTGACTGAAAAGCCCAAGCCAAGGACAAAAGCACTGAACAACCTGGTGGGAACATTTTGAGGCTTAATGCAACTATTCAGCATGCTGAGATATTTTGTAAGACTGTAAAATCCATTCCTTTGTTGTCTATATGAACCTGGCCGAAATCTACGGAGCTCGCTGTATCACTACTACTGCTGTATCACTTCCATTTTTTACCCTAACGAAGCAACTGGGAGCAGAATCTCAGCCCCAGGTTCTGAGTCCGGAGCACAGAGCATCCAGCTCTCTTCTTCAGCCTTTTCTACTCTCTATTGCTTTTCTTAACATTTGATGTGAATAACTCATAAAAAACCCTGCAAAAAGCAAGCAAGCAGCAAACCCAAACGTGTCCCCATTGCAGCAAATGCTGGAAGAAATAAATTTAGCTGAAAAATCCCTGTCTTGGTTTTTTGTTATATTTCTTTCTCTTGGATAAGGCAGAAGAAGGGGGAAAAATTAAAATCCCTTGGTTGCAAAAATGCCTTCAGTCAAGTTCTCTCTCTTACTGACAGCTCAGTTCCAGCTACAGGAGTCTTAATGATATTTTGGCCATAATGCCAAGAGAAGCAAGAAAGCCCCTTCAGACATTGGGAGCTTTCACCCGACTGGAGCAGTAAGTAGACAGATGAAATGTATCTTTGAACTCAAGCAGGGAGAAATAGTTTGTTGTGGTGTCCCTCCTCCTCCCCGCATCCATCTCGCTGCACCGGCACAGCGAGTGCTGGTGGCACGTGTGCCTGGTGGCTCGGGGCTGTCCCCCCATGGAGCGGTTTGGAAGGGAGGATGCAGGCTTGGTGCTAGCTGGTGCTCCTCTCGCCAGGGTGTCTCCTTCACCTGGCCTGGAGGTGTGTTGGTAGGACACAGCTGGGGGTGCCTTTGGCCTTTTTAATTGTATGGGTTGTGCAGGTGTCCCCATGGCTGCAAACCTCACTCTGGTCACCTGCAACAGGCATTTACAAAGGTTCTTATGGAAGGAAAGTGGCTGGATTTCCCCTGGCCTGCAACCAGTGTCACTGGTGCCTGTCCCAGCAGGCTATGACACCTTATGGTCTTAAACATTACAGGTTTGTATTAAATTAAGATTGCTGTAGGGGAGTGCGATATGCCGTCAAGCGTGTATCTTCCAGGGCCTCCAGCTCCCCACTGATCCAGGTGGACTTGACCCCTGCCCTAGAGCTTGTGTCAACCTCACTAAGTCCTCAGCAGTTGTGTCTGGCAAATGTGACTGATCTCATACCCCAGATTTCGGAGTCAAGGACTTATCCTCTTTTTTTTCTGCTGTTGACACCAAACCTCTGGGCTGTTTCTGATGGCAACCCTAAGGCAATACAGGATTATCCTCGTGGATGTCCAGCCTTGTGAGGACAAAGGCAAAGGTCATCGCTGTGGAGACTGCGTGGTCCCCCCTGCACCTCTGCCCTAAGAGGATCTCAGAGACATCCACTCCTCTGCCCACCCCTTCCTTGTATCCTCGTCGGGGTTGAAGGCATCACCAAGCAGCCTGGGAAAGATGCTTAGAAGTGACATCCTGGTGCTTCCTGGTGCTGCCCTGCGGCTGCTGGGTGCTGTCTCACCCGTGCTGGGTTTGGCAGCGGACCGGGACGCTCAGTTAATAGCCCATCCATAGAGGTGAAGCCCCAGCCCAAAGAGGAGAATGTCATACTCCCAAGGCTTTGGGTGGGCAGTGAAAGTAATTTTAAAAAATGATCTTTTACCCCTTAATCAAAGTCTTCATCCGTACGTTTTAGTTGCCTTTAAACCCCAGCTGGAACCGTTTGCAGCTCTCTCTTGGCTATTGGCTGATCCTAAGTAATAAGCACTAATGTTTGAGCTTCAAAATCACTCGCAAAGTTGCAGCCTGGTAAAGCCATCTGGTTGAAATCTGTCAGTATTTATTATCCACTGGAAGCTTCTCTCTGGGCAGCTCTGATGCTGTCTTTCGTTATCATGGAGAGCTGATCATACTAAACTAATTACAGGGAATAGCTGCTGACAAGTTCCTCCTTAATCTGAGATCTTTTTTTTTGGAATCAGAATTAGGTAATTCTCCAAGGCCTTGATTTTGGAAACTCCCTGGCAGCAGTTGTTAGCTAGGTTAAAATATTTACAAATCTGTATATCTTCTGTTGCTCCCGTTAGGAATGAATAAGCAGGGATTTGTGAGTTGGGTCAAATTCGCCATTGTTTTAGAGGTCCTACGTGTTGTTCCCATGTACTGCTTACACCACGTGGGGTGGATAAGAGGGATTTTCACACATTCAAGCTTGCCAAGTCAATTTTTCTTAGTCAGTGTTAGGTAGCCTTTAAATCAACATAATTTGTTTCCCATCCCTGGACTTGGACACACTAAGAGAGTGCCAATCCGGTTTGTAAGAGCGATGAGACAAGGCTTTCCAAGCTGCTAACACTTTTTCGGCACCAGGTTGTGAACTGAAAACAGACTGGGCAAACTGGTCCCTGCCTGCGTCCTTAAAGGTGTCTGCAGGTGGGGCAGCCTGCAGGGCCAAGGTTGGGCAGTTCGGGGGAACCTCCTCATCGGGAGGTTCATGCCCCTGTGGTAAACAGCAAATGGACTGGAAGGAGTCACCGAGACCTGGGGACAGATGGCTTCGGCTCTGCCTCCCTCCTCCACTTGCTTCAGCTTCCCTGGAGCTACAGACAGTCCCTTATGGGGAGATAGGAGGGAAAATTCGGTGTTTTCCTTTGAGGGCTGGAGTCCATTTGCTTTGGGTAACACTTTTTTTTAAGTTGTTACCTGGCTACATCCAAAGTTTGGAGGATGCAGGTCCATCCCTTTCCATTGCTTTCAACAGTCTAATGTTACATCTTCTGTCCACATTCTGCTGTGAGACCTGGTTAGCAGCTTCTCTGCCATGACAGGTTAACTTCTCACTTGCATTTTCCCTCCCATGTGGATTTACAGGAGATGAAGGGTTTGCTTCTTAATGTTTATAAAGCCTGGTGAGGACACTTCTTTCCAATTACCCCCATACTTTAAACATTATTTTCCTGTAATATGATGTAATTTACAGCTTGAGCTTACTGCCAGGTCCCTAGGATGTAACTTGGTATAACTGTCTCCATCCATGCAAACAGGAGCAACTGGAGTCCTTCCCTTAGGGCTTACTCAAATACACTATATTTAATAAGAGTTAATCCCTTTAACACAGTTGCTGGCCTTGCCTTTTAAAATTGGATTAAGACTGGTGCACTATTGAGAGTTTTTAATGCCAATGAACTCAACCTGTTCTAGAAAATGGAAGTTGTAAACACGGTACGGATGCTAAGATCAGCCTAACCCTAGGAACTGGCCTTGGGAAGAGCTGCACAATGGCCTTTGTCACACCTTTAACTCGGCAGGACCTGAAGGCAAATCTGCAGACAGAAGCGTGAGGCTATGAGGAGCTCGGCTGATTCTCTGCCACTCTCTCAGAGGCACGGTTAAATGGCAGCTGGGCAGAGAAAATACTTCCAGTGCAGCGTCCTGAAGAGGAAAAGCACCAGCACTGAAGAAGTCAAGCCCTAGAAGCGATCTTATGACTGAATAAAACTGTTGCGGATCTGAATTATTACAGGAAAGGAAAAGTGAAGCAAATGCAGTGTGTGTGTGTGGTGATTGACAAAAGGTTGTGAGACCCGTGGGTTAAAAAGATCAGTACAAGGAATAAAGGAATAGTTCTCATTCTCCTAGGAACGGCTTTGAGAAAAAAATCCTAAGCTCCATCCTTTTGGGTTAATTTTCTAAAAAGTTCAGATGCTATTTTATTCTGTATATGGGGACAAAATGTTTTACCTATACATTTTAAATGTAAGTATGTATTCAGATTTGAGCTTGAAGGGATAAATGAAGCTTTAGCCCTTACTTTGCACTCAGGCTGGTTTCCTGAACTCTGATTTACTCCCCTCCACAGCGCTGAAGTTTTCCACCTGACCTCTTTTTCAGAGCAATGAAGAGAAAGAACTAAATGATTGTATACGTGCCTGGATCTCAATTGCAAACCCAAATGGAGCAGGATGGAGGCTGTCCCGTGGACAACACCCAGACTCCATGACGCAGTCGGGACTCATGCACGGGGCTGGGCTCCCGGTACTCTGAGCAAGGCTGTACCGACGGGCAGCTGGGACTTGGCCTGATTTATTTCCTCCATACCTTTCATGCTATTTCTAACATCCTTTACTTTCCAAAGCAGTAAGAAGAAAGAGGTGTTTGCTTAGCCTCCTCCGTTTGCCCCATCATTTGTAATATGAAACCGTAAAATTAAACCCAGGATATCTCTAGCCTATTGATAGGCGTTGGCAATCTCGGATTCCTTCCCCCTAAATGGAAGGGACAGTTCATTGATACAAGCAATTGCCAGACTGCAGTGGCATTTGGATGGGGGGGGAGGGAAAAGGAGTAAACAGACCCGGGGAACTCCAGCTTGACATAAAAAACAACATGATGGATAGTCCACAGTGACCATTGGCTCCAGTGGCTGGAGGACAAGAGAAAAAAAA
>VYZM01002441.1:247353-305028 GCA_013398915.1 Dromas ardeola | reverse complement strand
AAAGCGCATTGTCTCTGTGTTTCCCATGCATTGTTCCCTATGAAAGCATCTCCCTGCAACCTTTACCTTCTGTTCAGACGGCCTCAGCCTGCGAAGAGAGAATGGCAGATTTGTGCTTTCTAAGCTCCAGATGGGGCTCCTTTCTTCTTCCTCTGTAAGTTAATGGTGTCTTGCTGAGACCAACTGGGCATGTAAAGATTTGGGCAAAACTCACAGCAGTGGTCTCATAACCTCAAGGCTTCACCGTCTCATCCCAATGTGACGGCCGGTCCCCAGCGGAGCTTGCCTGTGGCTCTGATGTGGTGCCAAAGGAGATGGGGAAGGTTATGTTGATTACATCTGTTTACTAATGGTTAAATAAATTAAAAGCCCATTGCAGACCACCAGCAGGCCAGGGTCCCGCAGCCCCTGCTTTCTGGACGAGGTCCCGTTCGCAGTCTGGTATTGCTTTCTGTGTGTCAATATTGCCAGGGTGACTCTGCTTTGGTCAGGATGAATCTTTGCAAATAAAAATAGATCAGATACGAGTTTCCTCCTTCCGGCAACACCAACCGTCTCAGCCACATCCTCTCGTCACACCAGGGTCATGTCAGCAGAGTCAGTGGGCTGTGCTGATTTGCACCAGAAGGCAGCTGGATTAGCTCCTTCCTTGCCCACATCCTATGCTAAAGGCAAAGATGGGAAGAAACATTTGTGGGATCCTCTCTAAGACCTTGGTAAGCCATGGAGGAGCCTGCAGGAGGATTTTGTACTTCGTTGTCACTGTTGACACAGCTTGGGAAGGGTCTCTCCTCAGTCATGGTCCCTGTTTGCTGGGCAGTGTGTAAACTCATTGTAAGGGACACTCACTGTCCTGAAGAAAATGTAGTCTTAATAAATGGGAGGAGGAATGAGGCAGCGAGAGAAGTGTCCACAGTGGCAGGAGGCTGGGGAGTGCTGGGAAGAGGGTACGGTTTCCATTCAGGAGTCTGATCCGACACTGCCACGCCAGCCCAGCAGGATCCTGATGGAAGGAGGCCTGGAGTGTAAGGAAGACTAAGTGGCCTGATAGGTCTTCTCTGCCTCTAATTTCTTTGATTCTCTGAGCTAAGCCATCAGATCCCTATTTGAGGATTTTTTTCATAATTCATTCCTAAGCAGCCAGATTACCAGCCATATGGACAAAGGATACTAGAGAAAGATTATTAAGATTATTAAAACAGATTATTTTTGCCCTTGGAGCAGAAATTGTGATCAGTGGGTAAGGCTTGAGATTTTCCTCACTCCTCTCGCATGCTGAGATGGTTCCCTGTTCTTCTTCACTTCACTCAGAGGGCTCACAAGGTCTTGTGCCTTTCAGTAGTTACCCTGGGTGCCTCTAGAGACAATCCTAGCTCTCCTGGTGCTTGGGGGTGTGCTGGTGTCCCATAAGACCTTGTTGACCAAGGTGAAAAATTCATCCCAACTCTGTAAAGAAAGGGCTTGCCTGGTATTTCAGGAAAGGAATATACCAGTGAAGCAAATGTCTGAAGAAGAAGAGCTTAAATAAATGGCAGAAATTGAGGCCAAGGTGTTTTTCGGGGACTCTGGTCATCTTGTTTTCTATCCATTGCTGTATGGCTGTTGGGAATGGAGGCAGAGGCACAGTGAATAGCCTGGTTTGTCTGTCCATGTGTGTGGAGTGTCTATATGGGCAGGGATCAAACCTTTTTTTCTCTTGACCTGCTCCAGTTCGACAAGTTTCCATCCTGTTCATACTGCTGCCTGGTTTCCTTTGCTGGGGGAAAGGATTAGGCCTGCTATATCCTATCTCCTAAGGATATAGGATTCATCAACACAACAGCATGCCAGAAGTTAATTTCTCTGGACTACATGAGGGCTGGTAGTTATACATGAATTAAGAACCACCCAGTCATCCTGCCAGAACACCTGCATATCCCTTTTGTAAGAAGGTTTTGATCTAGCTGAACATGCTGGAGTCATCTTGTAGCCACCAGTGCCCTGGGCTTCCTGGTGCTCACACTCAATACCCACATGACTTGGGAAATGAATGACACAGCAGATGCTTTCAGGATAGAGAGCTGGTGGCCACCAAGCAAAAAAGACAAGGGCTTCCATACTGTTACTCACCCAACCTGACATGAGAGCTGCCAGTGTTTTCTGCAGCAGAGGTGTATAACCTGTTCTAGAGACTGGAAAATCTCAGTGTGGCTGATAGTGGGTGCTACCTGTTACCAATGATGATGAAAGGGATGTACCCAAGAGTTAAGATTTACCCATGCATCACTATGTGTATGTGTGGAAATCATGAGTCCCATTTGCTCTGATGGACACTTGTGCTGGAGGAAACTCTTCTATGAGAATTATCCCAAGAGGGACTCTCATCTCTGCCTGCTCACTCTTTTGGAGAGACAATCTCTCTTCTCTCACATCATCCATCACTACATGTGTGATGTCATGAGCGCATCCAGCTCTGTAGCAACAGAAGAACAGAGCACAGCACTGAACTGACAGAGGAGATACTGGGGTAGAGGAGCCCCTGGGAAGGCTCAGGCACAAGTCACTACAGAGAGACTTGCAGAGGTACCAGGCACAGATGTTATTTTTGGTATAAGTGTTCTTGTTTCAAGTTTTTTCAGGTGTGAAGTTTCCCTGTTTGACAGCCCATCAATCACATTGGGGGACACCATTAATAAATCTGTCTATGCTTCTCCCTTGAGCTTGAAGAAAGAAAATCTCCAACTGTTAACAATTATTATAGAAAATTAACTCCGTGGCTTTAAACAAAGTCTCATTGCAGGCTATTTTTACATCAGAAGGAGGGGAAAAAAAAATCATCCTAAGAACTGCAATGATAGGAATTTAAATTTCTTTGTGAAGCACCCATATGGGACAAAAATTTAGTCCTGGAAGTAGAGGCAAGTCCAGTGGTTTCTCATACTCTCCTGTTGAATCTGACTCCTTGCTAGCTCTGTTTGTTGGCTGGACACTGCAGAATGGCATAATGGGAGTCACCAGCATTCCATCTAAAAAGCCAGCAAGGCCTGCTGGAATTTTCTAGGATCAGCCCATAAAAAAGGTCTCCCCCTCCTTCCTGAACCTCTTCCAGCATTTGTTGGCCAAGCTTGGCTGTCTCTTTTAGAAAGCCTCCACTCGTGATTTTCTGACTGTCAGTGATGGAGAATAACTTCCAGCTCTTAGTAACCCATTTCAATGGCTAATTACTCTGCTAGTGATTTGCATGCTCTTACCGGTTTGAACCTTGCTGACTTCAGCTGCCAGTCCCTGAATGTTGTTATGTCTTTGTCTTCTGTATTAAAAAGTGCTTTATACCAGATGAAAGAACCACAGGCTGTGATCCTGTCTATGGTACACGAGAGGCAGGAAGGTTATATCCTGCCATCCCAGAGCTCCCTTTGTAGAACAGCAGGATCATGCAGGAAAGTTGCTTGGTTTTTTTTGTATGTTTATGCCTGCTCGAGTATCCCCCTGTCATGGCTGGTCCGATCAATTTGCACGTGTCAGGGAGTCAAAAATTAGACACCAAGGAGCTGTCACATAAGTGGTGCAGTTCCCTTCTGCCCAACGCAAGTTATGAGTGACCACAGCTCAACGGACTCCTACTTTGCTCCACAACCTCGTAGTCACCTCTGCACAGGCACTTACCAGAGGACTCCTCTTCAACCCATGTGCTTTCTAGAAGCTCACTGCAACCTTCTTGCGTGCCTCCTCCTACCAAAGCTCCCTGGGCACTGTTTTTTCCTGCCTTCTCCCTCTGTCAGAAGCTTTCTCTGGGTTGATGAATCCATGCACAGCAGTAGGTTATATTCATTTGTCTTGTTCTCCAGTTCATTTATCACAATGAGGGCTCCGTTGTGGAGAATCCTGATAGAAAGTCCGCTTATTCTCCTGGTTGGCTGAAATGTGGCATTTCAATCAGCTGATTGCTTATTACTGTGACCTTGCTGGAAAATCTAGTCAGCACCCAGAAGGGTGGGGAAAGAGGTCTTCCTTTGTCACTCTTCTCATGTGGAAGAATGATAATAGCATTTTCATTTCTCTCCTACTGCCTGCTCTGAAGAGTTTTGCCTTGGCTTTCATTTTCCCATTGCTATTTTCCAATCACTTCATGTAGGATAGAAAGGTTTCATTTTAGTACTCTCCCTCAAACAGTTCATTAGCTGGGAGGATGGGGGGGCTTGCAGCTGTAGGCTGATGGAGGAGCACATGCATATAATAGACACAGTGGGATCTGCAGAGGGTCCCCAAGCACTTTATTAGTGTCCAGGGGAATGGATTAGGTAAGGATTTCCTGTGTGTTCCTGACCAGTGAGACATTACGAAGAGGATTTAAAGGTGTGACACAACCCCCTTCCCATCTGTCCCTGTCCCCAGGTCCCACAGGAGAGCTCAGAGGATCCCCAGCTGTTTGCAGCAGGGCATCTGGCACCACACCGCAGGTGGCCACACCAGGCCTGGCAGTGAGAATGGGACAAATAGTGCCGTCCTGGGGTGGTGCTGGGACACCTCTGGAGTCTCCATCCCAGCCTCTCATCCCGAGCATGGCTGTTGCCAGCGCCAGGTCAGGCTGGCTGTGGCTGCATCTAGCCAGGGCTTGAACTCCTCCAAGGACGGAGATACTTTTCTCCTGGTGTCCTGTTCCAGTGCTGCACCACTGCATAGTATTTAATTGTTTCCTCCTGTCCAACATGAACCTCCCAAACCACAGTTAGCTGTAAGCTGCATTAGATTCCCCCGTAGTCCTCACTGACAGACTAACCAAGCTCAGTTCCCCTCATCTCTCCTTGTAGGACATGCCCCAGATCCCTTTTTCCTCTTGACCAGCAGATCCTAGACTGGATGTTTCCAGCTGTGGCCTCACCAACACTGGGCAGAGGGGATGATAACTTCCCTTGATCCCCTTGCTGCAGTCCTCCCAATTCAACAGTATCTAGACCAACAGATGGACAAATCCATCTATCAGCACTACATCACCGGGTAAAGCAGGGGAGAAACATGGGAAAAAGTGACCTCTCAAAGTTCATACTCAATTCTGTGAGTATGTGACCCACACTGTGAGATCATCACAACCGCCTACAGAAACATGTATTGGGGCATCTACAGAGCTGCTCGTGGGCACAGCGTAAATGGGTGTGATTTGCCCTGATTTTTTCTAGCACAGGTGATGCCTGCTGGTGGTTTGATTTGTGTATGTGGCACATTTCCCCTGTCACAAACTCACCAAGAACCACGTCAGTCCCTACAAAGTACATGCTACTTTCATGTTCAGGCTTGCAGTCGTGTGCATGGGTTTAACCTTAAGTACGGCAATACAGAGGATTGCATACTTTTAAAAAATGAGCTACTCAATAACACATCTCACCATGCCACAAACATGGACGCTACTCTCTAATACTTTCCCCTTTCAGCAGCAAAAGACTTAGCAGAGGAACATGATGCATCCTGAGCTCTTCCCCATCACCAGTCAGAACAAATGGATTCCAGTAGCAAAGTACACCATGGCTTTATCATTCTTTTGACAGGTAATTTTCTCCCTGGTGAATATATCCGAGGCTTTTGCAAGCCACCTGGAATGAAGTTGTTTCACTCCTGGCAGCAAGGAACGAGCCCAGCAGTGGCGTTGGCTTGTTGGTCTGTGTCTCTCCGAGCCCCATGCTCCTAAAAGCCTGGTGAGATTCTTTATTATCCCCCGATTATGTCATATGTCCTCACTTGCCTGTTATGACCATCAGGCATGTTAGTTATTACAGTGTTTTTCCACCAACCTGTTGTGGTCCTTTCTCCGAGGCATTTCACACACCACTAGGAGATAATATTCTCTCCCAAGAGTTCACAGTAGAAAGGCTTACTCAGCTGCAAACTCAGTCAAGTGTTGCCCTCACTTGCTAGCAAAACCAAAATTCAGATGCAAGAAGGGCTGCGGTGTGCGGTTGAAGGCAAAAAAGCAGATACAACCTCTGCTGCAGGGGGAGCCAACACCCCAGACAGAAACAAGCTGGTAGGGGCATATTGCAAGGAGGAAATTCAGCCAAGGAAATAAGGTAATGGGTCTAGAAGGAAAGTGGCGAAAGAAGTGGAAGCTCCAGCGGAAAAGCTTGGACTATATGGTCAAAATGAGGGTGAGAATTTTCCAGCTCTCACATGGATATGGATGCAAACACACAACCACCAGTGCTGTCCTCTGGGAGGTTTCAAATCCTCCAAAAAGATCTTAAAATCCCAGCATCCCAGGTCAGGGTAGAGAAGTAGTCTTGCAGGGGCACCTGCAGAGCCATTTGGCTTCAGCGTTGGGCTCGTGGTGCCTTATCAAAAGGGCTTGAGCACCATCTCTGGGTTTGGCTTCTCAGGAGGAACACAAACAACAAGCAAGGCAGTTACACACAGTGATATTTCCAAGTGAAAGCGTGTTTTGCTTTTGAAAAACTCCTGGGTTTCTCTCTCTCTTCCCACCCCACTCCCCCGCTAGTTTAGTTTTCAGCCAGACCAGTTCCTTGAAGTGACACAAGTTGTCACACGACAGGAGTATGGGGAAGGGGACAGGAATTCACAGACATGTAGGATGGGATGGGAAGAGAGCACAGCAGTCCTGATATAAATAGGCTTTGGATGGGGCAGAACCTGCTCCTGAACTGTTGAATGGTTACAGAAAAGACCGATGTTGTTCGTTGGACATTGTTCGTTTGAGGTTTTTCCACTAGGATTTCAGTAAAACCCCTTTGGATTCAGGGTCTGGCATACTGGAAAATCATATTTTCAGTGAGGCTGAAATGCTGAGACTATGCAGAGCTGGGCACGTGCTAGTGGAGCCTGATCCTGCCCCTCCCAATGCAGGGCCCCAGGAAAATCGTCCCTTCGGTTGTTGCCTTTCTCCCCTGTCTGCATCTCTCTTCAATCGGTCCAGCTGGGTCTGGCACCATTTGAAAGCTTTCCTCCCTCCAGGCCTTCGTGGGTCAGTGCCTGAGTCTCAGACCTGCTAGTAATAAGCCTTATAAAGAAATAATGAGCTGGAAAGAGAGGAAAATAGGGAGAAGAAATTCCTCCAGACATTTGGTTTATTATTACTATCTTTTTCTGGCAATAGCTGTGATCCAGACTTGCAAAGGTTGCTTTTCTGGGAGAGATGCTTTGCCACTTTATAGCCTACTCCACTGCTTCCCTCACTTCAGTTTGGAAGATTTTACATTTCTATTAAAACACAGGAGTCCTGAGCAATTCAGGGGTCTGAATTTCAACATCCGAGCAAAGCCACCGAACTGGGTTGTTCCTGGGATGCAGGTAACATCCAGCTGTTCCCTGAACAACTCAAAGAACAGCAAATGTATTTTTTGGCACTAAGCTTCAGGTCCTGGGAAGACAGAGAGAGTAAATAATGATGGGTAGATCTTGTCAAGTCATTGCTCTTCAGGGCTGCAGGTAGCGTGAGGCTGGCTACAGGTCCCTCCTCCTTTGCAACAGCATTATATGTGTGCTGGTGGACACCATGCAAGGCTGGAGGGAATGTTTCTTCCAGCTGTGAATATTTATTTTGAAACATGATTCTGAACCAGGACGAAGAGAAAAATGAAAACCAAAAAACTTCCTGAACAGAGAAAGTGACGTAGTTACCTTGGTTCAGGTGTAACGAAAAATTCTGCTTTACTTCTCACCATTTTAAATTGAATTACTGGGAGGCAAGTGTTCCCTCAACTTGCTCAAATGCTAACATTAAAAGTTGTAAAGCAAGAATTACAGAACTGAGAGCACTTTGAATCAGGAGGGGTGGTGGAGCACATTACGTAAGTCAGATTTCCTTTCTTTCTCTTCTTTTTTTAACTTGAAAAAGACGTCATTTCAGCCGAGCCATTCCCCCAAATAGACAAATGATGAATTAATTAGGGAGAAGAGCTCTGGGACTGACTGGCAGAAAGCCTTCCCCATGGATCGCCTCCTGTCTTGAGGAGTATCTGGACCGTGACTTGGCCCATTCTTGCTGTGTACAAGTTCATGGCACAGTTTTGCCTTCCCCATCACTTATTGATGAAGATCTTGGCATCACGAGGACAAGGACAAACCAGTGGGGCAAAGCCTTCCTATTTCTGTATCTTACAGATTGCCAGGGATGCAGAGGAGAGCTCAGAGTTACAGCAATCAGGAATTAGAAAGCTTCCTTGCAGACCATAGCTCAGTCAGGACCACGATGCATAGCTTTTTGCAGAGGGATTATTTTACTTTGGGGTGCCCCCAAAATTTTTGGGGTGGGTTTGTCAGCCCTGCCATAGATTTCATGGGAAGAGCTGTTTTCTACCAAGTCCCCTTACTTGGGACCTCTGATATTTTTTGCTCCACTGCCCACTAGAGTTGTTCTCTCCATTGCAGAGACAAGATCCCTCCTCACCTCCCTGCTTAGAGGTCTAGGAACTGCACCAGCCTCTCTTGGCTCTGGATCAGCAGCACAGCCCAGAAACCTGCGCCTGTGTCCCTGTTGGACCACTTGTCCAACCCAAGTTCTTGCCTTATAGTCATCTAGCCAAGCTGGGAACCCATTTCAGTCCACTGTGGTTGTAGGGGTATCCAAAACTGCCGTTCTCTTGCTTTTCCACACATAAGGAGTGTACCTGTCTCCTCTGCCGAGGCAGACTGCAAAGAGAGAAAGGTTGGACTGTATTTTCATGACCTGAGGACCAACACGGGAGCAGCTACCAGGGTTTGCATGGTGGGGCTGCCTTAGAGATGGAGGGAATGCCGAATGGTGGGATGATGCCCAAGGGAACGGCTGAGCGAGAGGCAGCCTGTCCCTCTTTGCAGGTCCCAGCTGAGCTGGGCAAGCTGTGCTGGTGGGTTGGTAGTCCAGAGGAGCCCGGGCAGGGGGTCCAGCTGGGCTGTGACCCTCGTCCCCTGCTCCCTGCGCCCCTCTCCCAGGCCTCCCCGAGCCCCCGGTCCCCAGGACACAGCCCCCAGCCCTGCGAGCCTGGCCAGCTCTGCTCAATTTGAGCAGATCTATTTAAAATTCAGCTGGGAGATGGGCTCCGGCTTGTTACAATGCTGTTGCTGGAAATGGAGTCATCACCGGAGACTATTCCTTTTTACAACTTTAGGTATATAGATTTCCTCTCGATTCAATTTATTTTTATATAGTGTCTTTAATACACTGTCTCTCCAAACGCTTTAGCAGATAGAATTGAAATAATGAGATAACGCTTTGCAGAAGTGCATGCAGCCGCTCTCAGATGGGCAGCGGGGTAAAGCAATAGATGGAGATGGAGCAGAGAGTGCAAGGTGGAGGCAGCATAACTTGGAAGCAGCAGTAATATAAGCAAACATTCACGCAGACTATTATGGTGAGCACGAGAACTGATGGATATGAGGCAAAGCTTGTAGTCAGGTGCGCTCGAAAAAGAGGAATTAAGGAGCAATTTGAATTGAGGAAAAATGGCTCTGAAGGGGAATGCATTCAAGGGTGGGATGTTTTCAGACAAATGGATCAAGGGCGGTGAAAGCAAACCTTGATTCTCTCTGTTCGTCGGGAATGGAGGTCTTGTTGGCTCCTCCATCACTGCAATGTGAAACAGAGCCGGGGACAGCGCGGGTACCGCGGCTCCGCTCCAGAGAAGCGCTTGAATCGCTGCGTTTGCCCTATGACTTCCCTGGAAATGGCCAAGCGTGCAAAGATGCAAATGCACCCAGCTGGAAATTTCTCTCTGAGCCTGTTTTGGCTGGATAATGTTGATATGAGGAGCGCAAAAGGCTTTAGAGGAGAAGAACCGGTCAGAAGGGGAAACTGTGTTTTAGTCTCATTAACACATAAGTGACTGAACAGACTGTTTTCATGGTTTTGTTAAAAATAAACATCAAACCAAAACTATTCGGTGAAAAATGTGAACAAAATTGGAAAGGAAACTTAATTCATCCACCTCGACTCACTTTTACTCAGTAGGGAGGATCAGCATGAGAAACTTCAGCGCCTTTTTTTTTTTTCATTACAGTTTGGACTGGCAGGAAAAATGAAATCATGGGTTTTCCTGTAAAAGGGACAATCCTGTCACCCCTCAGCCAGGGTGAGTGACGGGAGGAAAGTTGAAATGCTTTCTTGGACTGGGATTTCTGGACCTAACCAGTGATGACTGAACCTGAGGGTAGTTTCACTGGGACTTCTTACGGGACAAATCTTGAGTGACAGGGAAAGCCGCGGGCAGAGGGAGGCTGCTAGTCAGAGATCAGCCGAGAGGATGGAGCAAGATCCCGATACCCTGCGGTACCAAAGGGTATTGAATCGCACCTGGAAATCAGCGGGGAGCTGGGGGGGGTGTGATGAGCACAGCATGGCTCGCACAGAGACAGCGCACCCCTTGCAGCTGCACTGGTGCATGTGGGTGTGTAAGTTTGGGGAATGAAACTATCAATGAGGTAACCACGAATTATTTAGGGAGCCTCTACTTTCCAACATGCTTGCAATAGCTCCCTTCCCAACTCCCCCTCCATTTCACAGGGCCAAGCTGACTTTCCTCGGTACTGGGTGGCTCCCACCAATGTCCCTGCGCGGAAGATGCTCACCTGGCCCTGCCCTTGCTCCGTCTGGAGGAGGCTGCAGATCCCTAAATCCTGAGCTGTTCAGAGGGGTGGGGAGAGGATTTGGCCGCCCAGGGAGGGTAGTGAAAGCTACTGACAGGGAAAGGACAGACGACCCAGAGCGCTGCCTGGCTAAGCTCTGCTGCTGCACCATCAGCATGGGAGTGATGGGTGCCGGGAGTCCATCAGCTCTGCGTGGCAGGGGGCAAAGCTATTACAGCCCAACGGGAGTTGTAACTGGGATCTGTCTTGAATATCACGACAGGCCAGTTGGCAAACACCAGGGAAAAGGTTGTGGGTGAGAAGGCGGGGATTGCTCCTCTCCCCAGGGCTTACGGGAGCAGAGCTCAGGAGGGTTCCTGGTTTGCTGGTTGATGCTTCTTCTCCTTTTCCAGACCCGCCACTAAAATCCCAGTGAACATCTCGTATTTTCTCTGAATATGCCAATGTTTTAGGTACTTGGACTGTGAAGTGGACATCTCCTGGATGAGAAATCCCAGTCTGCATCCCCATTCCTAAGTGGTCTTCAAACCCTGGAACAGCTTTATCTTTGTAGAGGATGGGTGGTGGCTCTGAAAGCAGAGCTGAGCCAGCCTGGGAGTGTTTGGATCTAGGGTTCTGATTAGGACTTAAAAGGTACAGAAATGTGAATTTTGATTATGTTTCATTTAATGAGTTTTGAAAAGATTTGGAGCTGAATTAAAAGTAACAAAAAGCCAGGGAGATGAATGACCCTTATATTAAATTCAATTGGCTTTTGTGCAATTTGTTGCATAGCGAAGCCTCGTTAATACATTTTGCAGGTGGTTGGGTCATTTGTCATCAGAATCGCACTTTATGGAAGGCAACTTTCCTCCCTCTTCAGTTATTTTGCTCCGAAATGAGTTTCCCTGGGTCCTGTCTGCTGGCAGGAGCTGAATTGGCTTCAGGAGAGCCACATGGTTTCATGGCAGGGAAGGATCTGGCCTGTTATTTTCTATATAGTTATAAGTTATCCTTCTATAACATGGTCTATGGTTAATATCTCAAGTGTATGTAGCCTTAGCCTTCATCCATTAGAAAGAACCCGGCCTTATATTATAGTTAATTTTTATTGTTTCCTTTTGTTTTTCTTAAGAGCCAAGGCAGCTTCCCTCTCCCGAGGGAAGAAAGGCTGAAAAAAAACTAGAAAAAGCTTATTTCGTTTGCATTTTCCTAATTTGCCTTCCTCTGGCTCAGACATGTGTTGCCTATAAGCTATTAAAACTCTTTCTCGAGGGTTATTCTCCCCCCTCCCTCCCCCATCTGATATTCACAACTTCATTCTGCCTGGATCAATGACTGCAAATTTGCTTTATGACAATTTGAACAAACCCATGATGGATCAGAAAGGACCTCAAAGTAGGCTGAAGCCTACTCAAGTCAAGAGCACCAGACACGTTTGTTAAAGACCTCATTGGCCTCTGATCCTTGGGTTGCTGCAGTATTGATTTTTAGGGTCCGAGCTCAATTGTGCTGGAAGTCGAGTCGTATGGAGTCGCATGCTCGTGGGGGAGACAGGAGCTTTATAATGGGAACGGATCGATGGGGAATGATTTAGCACAGAGGGACCCGGAGGCTTGGCAGGAAAGTTAAGCAATAATCGAGTTTTGGGCTCAGAGCCGTTTCAGCCTGGCGTGCTGCCTGTCTCGCTCGCTTTGCACAGCTCCGGGGCCGAGATGCCGGGTCTGTGATGCCAGGACTGTGCATGGCGGGTCGGTGCAGGTCCCGCTGGCTCCCGGCGTGGCAGGCAGCAGCCGTGCCATGTGTGCCCAGGGAGTCATGCCGCTGATACCCTTAATCGCAAGCGGGTGGGTGTCAGCCTGCTTCCCCAGCCCTCCCTAGCCTTAAAATAAAGCAAGTTTGGTCCTCAGATGCTGTGAACCGAGACGTAGGTGGTGTTAGTCTGCTGTAACTCTGGGCTAACCCCATAAGCGACTTTAAAGAGGCAGAGGCTGAACACAGGGAGCAGAGCACGCGCAGAAGCGGCACATTTTGCAGAGGCTTGTAGATGCATTTTTTTCTCTTTAAATTGTGACTTTCTTGCAAATAGAAGGTTTCCCTGTTCTCTGACCCGTGCTCCATCAATATGGCTGGGGAATTAGAGACACTCGGGCAGGGATTGGTTCTCTGCTGTGTGTCAGCATGCAGCATCCTGGCACCCTGGTCCATACCTGGGTTGCCCCTAACAAGTATAACACAAAAATCCAGGCAATTCCACTAAGAAGAAAAGGGGGCAGGTTGCAGATGAAGCCTTCAGGCTTCAGGTCCAACATACAATTCTTTTTCCGCTGCTGCGTGCCTCAGTTTACCTCTATGATTTGTGAATAGACACCTGCTTTGAAATGGAGGTGGTACCTCTGTGCTGTTTCCATGCATGACACCCACAGGTTGTTTTCTAAAGCCAACTGGGGTTTTGTATCTAGGGTGACTGTGAGCAAAGGCTACCTCAAGGCCCCTTTCTTTTATATCTGAGCCCTTAAATGATCAGCATTGTGGCTCTGCCTGATCTATGGTGGCATATCTGACCTCACTGGAATCCTAATACTTTCAAGGAGTGGGGAGTTGCCTGAGATGGAGCTTGAGGTGTAAAATCCAGCCACCATCACAGCAAAATTCTCCTCCTTCTGCCTTGTTGGCAGAAAGTCCCTCTTGTTACTACAGCTCCTGAAGGTGGCTCCGGGAGCGATTCCCACTGTATGGTGTCCCGGAGGGTGGGCAGGGCTGTCGTGATGCCCCAACTCCAGCCGGGAGCCAGGACCTGTCCACACAGTGGTCCTTGCACAGCACAAAACCCACGGGTGGAGGGGGAGATGAAATGTGCTATAAGAGCAGAAAAGAGGCTTTTCCTGCTCAGCTCAAGCGCAGGTAATTTCCTTCTCCTGTGAGGAAACTGGGCCTGGATCTAATTAATAAAGCTATATTCCCTAATAGCAGTCTCTCTGCAGCCTGTGCTGCTGCCTGGAGGCAACGAGATGGAAGAGGACTGGGAGGAGAGACAGGGACTTTTCCAAAGGGATGGCAGATGCACAACCCCTTTCCTGCAGCAGAATGGCAGTGTCAGGTGAGCTGGACAGAAGCAGATGGAGGCTGATATTTTGGGCTTTCTTCCCTTTCTCTCCCCTTCCAATGCCACCCCTGTGTTAGTATAAAGGTCTGTCCAAAAAATCCAGCAAAATATGCCTGCCTCTGCACTGCCTTGTTCTTTGAGGGCTGCACAGCCTTGCTGTAGGAAGCCCACGTCCACCAGTGAAGGGTGCACCAACTGTCAGTGACGGGTTTCTGAATAGCGTGCTCCTCCTCTGGCCACCTTCTCCCAGATCCAGTGTTTTGGGCTTCTGAAGGAGAAGGAGCCCTGCAAAGGTACAGGCTTGGACCTCCTGGCTTCTTGGGCACTTTTCTTTGTGTGCAAGCACCGCGTTGTGCAGTCTGTTGTGAACACTGTCAAAGGGTCCAGAGAGGTGTCAGGATCTCCATCCTTGGAGATACTCAAAACTCAGCTGGACAAGGCTCTGAGCAACCTGATATAACACTGAAGTTGGATCTAACCTCAAAGTGGTCCCTGTTTGGAGCAGGAGGCTGTACTAGAGGTTGGACAAGTCCCTACCCATCTAAATTGTTCTGTTATCCATCTCATCATCCTATCAAGTTCTACCTGAAGCTTAGTTTGGCTGTTTCAGGCCCTTCTGCTCTAACAGGAAGGACTGTTTCAAACTATTTCTGTTGGTGAGAAGGTTCTTCTTTCCCAGTCTGGGGATAGTCATGGTCACTTCCCAGCTACTCAGTGTTCTTGTCCCGACCTCACCTGCCTCTCATGTATACCAGTGAATGGGTCTAGCAGAAACAGGGTGAATCTCCCTAAATTGACAGGAAAGACTGACAGCAGAAGCTGGCTCAAAGCCCAAGTAACAATAAACAAAGTTGAGACAACTTGCCTAGGTTTGTTTAGACTCCATGTTGAGTTTTCAGATGACTAATTCTGAGAATGAGTCCTCTGTATCCACGTTTCCCACAGCTTATGCTGCAAATAAATATATTTCCTTTGTGCATCATTTCTGATGGTATTTATTTGAGGGCCTCTGCACAGAAAGCTCTGCCTTTCGCTCTCCAGATAGACACCTTGTTCCACCCCACTGATGCTAAGTGACAGCTGGTAATAGATGCAGGCTGAGAGCAGGTCGAGGGATCCGGATCAGCGCAATTAGTAAATCTTTGCTTGGCAATTCACAACATTTTGGGAAAAAAAAATAAAAATAGTGGTGTCAGCGCAGTGACAGCTAGGTGCAGCTTGTGCTCGGAAATCTTTGCGGAGAGGTGGGAAGAGGCGGCCAGGTTTCATACGTACGGGCAGATTATAAAGTGTGGGGATTAGCAAGGAGTAATTACAGTGCCTCCACTGTATATTAAGTGTGTGAAACAATATATAGGCACTCAGCGCACGGCAGGCATTATGGCTGGGTGTCATAGTTGACATTTTTAATATCCATTATTCAAAAATTGATTCCATGCCTGACTATCAAGCAGCATCCAGCTATAATATGGGAGTAGTACCACACAACAGCACTGTCATCTGCTAAGAGCTTTATAAACATTAGCTAATTCTGCCTACCCCCTCCATCAGCGACAGGTAAGGGCAGTTATTTCCGACTGTCTGAATCCCCAGGGAGAACTGGGATTAGATGAAGTTGCTCTGGGGAAGCTGCTGTAGACGGTGAGACCGCAGCAGCCACGGGCATCCAGGGGGCGAGCAGCCCAGAGAGCGCCCATAACTTGGAATGGCTCCCAGATTCCCCCAAACCCAAAGAAAAACACCTCCAGTGCTCAGAGGTGCTGAAAAATAGAACCTTTTAAAAAAATCCTATCTTTTGTGCTCACTTTTATTTTTTGCAAGCATTTTTTGGAAAGCCTTTCACTTTTACCTTTTGCAAGCATGTCTATGAATGGTTTTAATTTGGGATTTATTTTTTTTCCTCTCTTTGTTTTTTCACTTTGGCCCTCAGGAAAGGAATAAGTAAGGGCAAAAAAGGCAGGGAAAGCAATAAGCAGACGAGGGGGTGAAAGCCCAAACAGGAGAATAAGGAATTTTCTTGTTTAAGCAAAAAAATCCACTTTGTCAAAGAGATGATTTTTTTTTTTTTGTGATTAAAAGTATCTGATTTAGAAAAAAAAATAGAAAATATCCATGACTCCAGAGATGAACTTATGTGTGGGTCCTAAGCAAAGACAGCCGTATCTTCTTAGAGAGCCTCGTTGATTTTTGGTGGCTCCACATCTCCTTGCTGGCTGTTGACAAACCAGGTTTCATCTTCCTCTTCCACCCTGGCTTGACTCCAGGAATTTCCGTTCCCAAACCTCCATCTCTTTAGGCAAATCCTCTCTGAAGATTACCTATGTTACCTACTTCTCCCTGGAGACAGCTTCCCTCTCCTTTGCTATCAATTAACAACAGCTCTCAGCAACGCCTTGGCTTAATTGCGCCATCTTTTAAAGCAGCCCTGACGCTGACGTGCCTTTTTCCTATTTTAATTTCTTCCTCTGAATTATTCTCTTGCTTCTGACTGCAAACCCCAGCACTCAGGTCCTGGGGGGCTGATGGGCTCCTGCCCTCCTCTGTTGGCTACAGGAGTTTCCTCCCCACACCTATGTGAGCATCACACCTGAGGGCATGAGGTCTCCTGGGCTTGTATCTCAAACCCAAGTGGTGCCATGAAACCAAAGAAGGTGGTTGTATGGAATAGCTGTTTTCCAGGTCATGTAGTCCTTTGTGCTGGGGATATATGCAGAGGTTGTGTTAAAAAGCATACGAGTGCGTGAAGGGTAAGCTCCAAATTATTCCAACAATCTGCACTGAGTCTGTAAATGTGAAATGCAGAGCCAGAAAGAATCAGACGGGATCTTAATCGCAACACCAACAAAAGGAAACGCAGTGCAGACTCTCTATAACCTGCTCGTGCCAAAACCATGGTCAAATTCCCCCTTGTGTCCTCCTGTTCCCTTCCTGGGTTTCTGCTCTCCCCTTTTGGTGCTGCTCGTGCCACAGGAAGAAGGGAAACAAGTCTTGCTCAAACTTGGGTTCCTCAGTTTTTCCAGGCTCATCCAAGAAGCATTTGTTCCCTGTAAGGATGGATGTAATCTTGCTTTCAGAGATGTTTTCCAGTGCAGAAACCCAATTGTTTTTGATGACATCTCTCCATATCTGCCTGGCCTGAGCAGAAACAGGACTGAGTGTCCTGCTCCTGTGGATATCTCAGGCTGGATACCTCTTTCCAGTTGGTGGCTGCTCTGTGCAGAGCATCACGCTGCAAGGTGGAGATGGGGCTCACCGTACCCATGAATGTACCCCAAACCCTGCTCCAGTGTTTGCCCCTCTGGTACAGCAAGGCAAAGAAACACAGCCATGCCCTTGGGCCCGGCCTCATTTGGAGGTTAAAAATAACGCAAAGGTGCTTAGAAAAATAAATAAATAAAAAAAATAAATCACCCCCACATTTGAAAGAAACCTGCCCCTTTAAGAAAGGATTGAACGTAATCTATTTCCAGCGTACGAGAGATCGGCTAAGGATTGCTGGGACATTTTCACTGACACAAATCTACATAATCGTTTTAAACTTCTCACCATTTCTTCCGATTATTCTCTTTCTGTCACTTTAGGAAGCTCTAAAACTGATTTTCTCTCCGTAATCTTCCAGTATTGCTTAGCACCAAAATCTCTAATATTTTAAGAAGATTATTTCATTTATAATTGATTGAGTGTATTTGCCAGTTTGTGACTTCAAAGATGTTGTGCTTTAAGGGGTTCAGGTGGAGCATTATTAAGTTTCCACCCCTTACCCCCCATCGAAAAAAAAAGAGGCAGGAAAATTTTGCATCCTGCCTGACACTTGATGCATTCTACTTTTTTTTTTATTATTTATTATTATTATTGGTATTATTTACATTGTCAGCATGCTGAATAGCTAAAAAAAAAATAAATATCTCCAGAGATGAAAGGCAAATCGAGCTGTCTCCAGCTGCAGGCTCGGGGCCGTGGTTTCCGTAGCAGGGCGCAGTTTGACGAGCAGTGATTGCATGCAGCCGGCTCAGGCAGCACCACATCTCCCTCTGCACCCGCCTTCCCTCCCAGGGGCCGGCTGCCCTCCCCCCTCTTCTCACTGGGAAATGGGTTGGAGAACCGATAGGAGTTAAGATACATTTGATTTTATTTTTTTGGCTTTCCAATGGACAGGGTGCTTTTCAGCCCGATCCGCTCCCTGGGGTTGTTGTCTGCAATTGAGACAGAGGGAAATCATGGGTGGTGGGCAGGGGGAGAGGTGGGGGCAAAGGACAGGAGAGAGAAAGGACTGGGTAAAGGGCATTTCTGAGACACATTGATGTTGAAATTCATCTTCATCCAGCTCAGGACCGGGCTGTCGTAGCTGCTGCCTGCGGGCAAGTGGGCTCCATCACTTGGTGGTGGACGTTGTAGAATGGTGAGAAAGGGGGTGAGAGAGGGAATAAGGGTGCAATAGGTATTATTTACTGAGTGCAAAGGCATTAGGACATCTGCAAGCAGACGCGTGGAGGGAGGGAGCCCATTTAATGCGCTGTCACTCCCCACTGCATAACCAAAAAGCCTCGGAAGTAAAGGGGAGATTTCCCCCTTCTCAGCCCCTCTCTGCTGTTCGTTCTTTATCACCTGTGAACTAGCGAGGAGATGCGTGGCACAATGCGCAAAGGAAAGCTCTGAGCCCTCTTTTAGGGCTGGGAGAGACTTAGTGATGCTCTGTCACAGTCATTTCAGGGAACGGAGCAGCTATCAACTAATAAGAATGAATTTCAAGGCTGATCACCTGCAAGCCAGGGATAATGGGAGGTCTGCACAATCAAACACGTCTCCTGTTATAGTAAAACAAGCAACACTTGAAAAAGACATGGAAACAGGCTTCTTTAAATCCAATTCAGGGATTTAGAATCCCCACTAAACGCTTAATTAATTTTTTATTAGCTGAGAACCCATTAAACAGACTGATTCTTCTAGCTTTATAAGTAACGGCAGCATGCTGCTTTAATTAAATTAATACTAAGAGATGTTCATTTTCAAATCCTTATGTTGGTTATTTGAGAAAAATCATTTCATTCCCTTCCCTAAGAGGTTTACCATATTCTTTTAGCCCAATGCAGTACCTCTTCCCACTCTGTTTGTGTTGCTCTTGGTTCGCCTGGAGGCAGGATCTGTCAGGGCCCTGAAATTGTTCTGCCCGAGGGACGTGGGGGTGTCCTGGTAGTTTTAAGGACCAAGAACTTCATATTCCTATAGGGGTTCACCATATGGGTATGAGCAGCTCGACTGTTTGGGGTCTCACAGAGCTGCCTTCTCCCACCCACTCTCCCTGTGGAGCTACCATTGGCTATTTCCTATGGCATGAATCCTGATTCCTCCTCACGAGATAGCAAGAAGCTTTGAATTATCACCTCTTTGTTGAGGATAAGAGCCTGTTCACAAGCAGCTGCTGCAGAGCAGCTGCTGCAAGGTAACCTGTCCCAGGTCTCCTGTGTGACACCACCGTGTATCAGAGAACATGCCATGGCTTCTTTGCTCCTGGTTTTCAACCTCCTAGGGCTTTTTCCATTTACCAGTAGAAGTCAGAGTTGCTGCCCAAACTTGGCTTCTTGTCCAATGACCTATACCTTTCTGTGTGTGCTGGATCCTCTGGTGATGGGAGGCACGGAGTCAATCCTTGGGCCCTTCCTAGACAATGGAGACCTGGCATGGACACAGGCATTGCTGGAAGTGATTAGGAAAGGAGGTTAGACTCTTGGAGCATCTCATCTCATGGGAGGATTCAAACCCTCCCCTCTGCCTTTCCTTCCACCCACAGCAAGATCTGCAACTGCATTTTGCAGCCTTCTCCCACTACTATAATGGGTGAAAATCTCCTCTCTGACCACTGCAGTGCCAATATGTTAAAGTTTGTTTCACTCCTGGGTTCTGTGCAAACCTCTGAGCCATCCCCCAGCCTGCGTTAGCCTGAGCCCTACACAGCCTCTGAGGTCCCTGCCTGGGCTGAGTGGGGGTCCACATGCACCCAAGTATCCAGAGAGCAAAGCCTGGAACAGCCAGTGAATTTCTGTATTTATTTATGCAGGCTTACTGTACCAGACAGCCACGTGAGTCTCAGATGACGACATTGCTTTCGTGACGCTACTGAACAACTTTACATTGATTACCATCCCATAAGTGGGGAACCTTTCTCGTCATCTGAGGGCTGGGATTTTTTTTTACTCTTTAAGCTTCTTTCATTTGGCAGAAGAAGAATCACTTTTGTAAAAATAGCTCGCAAGAACCCACTGCTTGTATGAACTCCTTGGGAATAACACCAAACCTGGCTTGATACAAGTGTGATTTTCCTTACACCATCTTCATATCATCTTGGCTTGATGTCCACCCCGCATTCCATTTGCTCTGCGTGCAAGCTGGATTAAGCAGAGCACGTGCTTCCCTCCTTGCTGTGTTTGTCCCACCAGACGGAGGGCGCAGCGGGGCTTTCAACCTACCAGTGTCCCCTTCACCATTGCCCTTGCAGAGCTTGTACATCACCCAGATCCCGACTGTGGGAGCAACAAGCCAGGTCCGTGCTGGGGCAACCCCCCAAAGATTTAATCACGGGTACATCAACAACTGCTGCCATCACATGGGACCTGGAGAGAGGGGCTTGGAGAGGAGCCCCAGCCCCTCACACCCTCACCCTCTTGCAAACCTCCCCTTGCTCCCCCTCTCCCGCTGCCCACTTCTTGTTAGGAGCTGTCGGAGGCAGCTGGCTGCTCGTGCATTAAATTAGCAGATGTTGCGGCTACACAACATTAAGCACAACAATACTGTTAATGTGCCCTCCGGAGCCCTCTGCCTCCCTCCTCACCGGGCCTCGCCAGACACAGCCTCTCCGGAGGCAGATTAATTTCAACTCTCTGGATCATAATAAATTAATTTTTATTAGAAAAGGCGGGAGGGGGGATGAGGGCTGATCTCCTGAGCTGCAGAGATTTAAGCCAGCTGTCGACCATCTCCTGGCATTTGATTTAGGAAGTAAATACAGGAGGAGGGGATTTTTATAAAATGCCTGCCAGCCCTCCTCTCTGGGAGGAGTGTGAGGGAGGCCTGGAGGTGAATCTGCATTGTGGGGTTAATGCTTTGCCCAGTCCAGGGCTAACAAACTGGAGGGGGAATATTTTCCTTCTTCCCGATGGGGAATGGGCTTTTGTCATGCTACACCCTGAAGACAACCCTCCCCAGATGTGAGGCTGCGGGGTCTCAAAGCAGGTCCCCACACCCACCAAGCCCTCCTTTGCTCAGCAGCCCCTTTTCCACAAGATGGTCATTGGAATAGGATTTGCTCAATGGAGTAGGCGGCTTTGCATTGCCACCACTCTTGGAGGTACATGGCACGGTCCTGAGAGCCCCCAGAGCAACCCCTCCCCAGCCCCAACTCGTGCTCTGTGCACAGCCCAGCTCCCCAGCAGCGACCAGACGGCAAATCGGTGGTAGCTGACTCTGTAGTACCACAGAGTTTCTGAGCAGAGGAGATTTTGATGGTTCAGCCTCCTTCTCTTGGACGCCAAAGGCTCACAGCTCCTTTTGGCTTAAGTAGGGGCTGTCTGTACTCAGCACTTATGAAAATCAGCCCTGGGTCTTTGCTCAGATTAACGATCAGTATGAGAACAGCGGCTGTTGGAAACCCAGATCTTCTTTTATCAGTGGGGAGCGCATTGCCAGCTGTGGATTTGGAGGACGTGGGAGGTGGGCTCCGGACATCCATCGCTGGCCTCACTACTGAGCTGGAAACTTGGACCTGGCAGTTTTAGTATCAGTCGGAATAACTGCTGAGAAATCTGGACCTTGGCAGGGCTGTGGACATGAATGTGTTATCTGTTAGTGCTGTGTTAAGTGACAGTGCCATTTCCACTGGTCATTTCGAAGGCCAAAATAATATGCAAAAGCTGGTCCATCTCAGCATCTTGTCTCCAGCTGTGGCCAGCAGTGAACACTGATGGAGGAATGTTGCACCATAAACTCATAGTGATCCTGCGCCAAAATACTCTCGCAAGGCCCAGATGTGTGGCCAAGGGACTTCCCGACGTAACCAAAATGAATTTATTTTCTCCATTAATTTCTCCGGTTGCCTTTGATCATTCACAACGTCCAGTGGCAAGGAGCTCTGCAGACTAAACAGGCTTTGGGTGAAAAATTATTTTTCCTTTTCCAGCTGGTCTGAGTTGCCACCTGCAAGTTGCAGCAGCTGCCTCCCAGTTCTTATACTGGGAGAAAAGGTGAACAACTATTCTCTGTTTACCTTCCTCAGCCCATTTTATCTTTATCGCTTCCCTCTTCAATAATTTCTTTTCCAGAGATGAGGAAACCCAGTCACTGCAGTTGTTCCTCATACAGATGCCGTCTGTGCTTTGTTGGTAGCTGGCTCAAACATTAATATATCTCCTGGGTGCCCAGCTAGTCTCTGGCTGCTCATTTGATGAATAATTTTGGATTTTTGGATATGTAACTGTGGAGTTATCCTGCGGTGTGAGGGTAATATAAGAACTGCCCTCCCCACCCAGTTTTTTCCTCCCCATCTTGACATGATCTAGGTTAATAACAACCCAGGGTTATGGGGAAAGATTAATTTTCAGCCTGGACCCGTTTGACTACCTGGTTCCCAGCCCAGTCCCAGGAATAGTTGTGGTAGCTGAGCTGGTAGTCAATGGTAGCGAGGGGGATGGGGGAAGAAAGTTTTGCTGCAGGAATGATCAAAACGCAGCTCTAAAGTCAGGGCTGGAGCTTGGGACCTGGTTAGGCTGGAGTGTGGGTGTCCAGCTGAGGTGCTCCAGGCTGGAGGGCAGAGTCATCCTTGGGCACACAGGGCAAAGACCTGCCCACGCATCTGCTAAAGCCTCTCGAGAGCTGCTGGTGTGCATGGCCTGCGGTCCTCAGCCCGTGAGCCTCTTGTTCGCTCCATTACGAAGGCTGTGCCCAAACCTGACACTGTCACCCTACATACTTCTCCTGCACTTCCCTTTGACAGGAGATCTTGGGGGAAGGCGCAAAAGAGAGCAAGCGGGTGCAGGGGCTGGAAAGGAAAGTGGTGCTTGTGATAACACAAGATCAGGTTTCACTGAGACCTTTTTCAAACACGTATTGAAAACCCCTCCTGCCACTTGACAAGTTTCCAAAATCCTCTTTCTTTCCAGGATCTACCCATGGCCCTTGAGTAGGGAGAAGAGGCTGTGAAATGAAAGCCCTGTTTGCTCTGTGAAAGAGCTTGACAATGTGTTGAGAGAAAGTGTTACTCGCTGCCTCCGAAGCATTCAGAAAGGCGTCCATTTATCTCTCTCCTTTCTTTTTTTTTTTCTTTTCTGTTTCTTCTAAGGAATCTCTGGTTGTAATCCCTCTTTGGGATTTTTCACAGTAGTCTGATAATGTTAATATTTATCCTGGCTCAGAGATGAACTGACAGTGCCGTGTTCTCTCCTCTTCCATTTTATCTCTGTACATCTATTAGGTGTTCTGTATGTCTTTAACTTCGTCGACACCCAACCTGAGGCAATGACAGGTAAAACCAGCCTCCATCACATCTTTTCACCTCTCCTGCCTCCAGTGTCTTATTTTCTTCGTTTGTTTTTATTAAATTATTTATTATAAGACTAAAGTTTTTAACTAATGCTGGAAGCAGTTCGGTGGTGAAGGGATTTGGGGTGTCCGAGGATAATTCCTAGACTATCCCTTGCCTCGTATTAAAAAGTTTATTGCAGATTTTTGGCGGAAGCCTTGTTGGGACCTAGAGACAGATGTTTGCCAAGAGTTCAGCCTTTGAAGAAAAGGACCCATAAAGTGGTAGAGTTTTCTTCTACTGATGGTCAGAGCGTTCTGGAGTCTGTCCATAAAGGTCACTGAAAAGCCTATCAGGGTTTGTGTTCCCCTTGGAAGAGATGCCTGCAGGATAACAACGGCCAGACATAATTTGTCATGGAGACAATCAGAATTTCCCACTCTGGGGTGTAGCACAAGCAAGTGGAAAAGGGCAACAGTGGAGTTTCTTTGTATGGAATTAATGCCTGCCAACGCTTGTGATTTTGTTGTGAGTTTTGCGAACATCTGTATTTATCTTAAAGCCTCCTGCCTGGGAGTCAGATGAATACAGGGAAATCTTGGTTTGCATTTGTATAAAAATGAGTTTATCGGTCTCATGTGTGCCAAGTACACCCAAGAAACAAGTAAGAAGGTATCTAAATTGGGTTAAAAACTGTGTAACAGCTAAAGTAACCTCATGATTCTTAATAATCTCACAATTCTTAATAGAACCTGACTTAGAAAATGGGAATATTTGCATCTGGCTGTACTTCCCCAGTGACCTCTGCAGTATCTACAATCCACCCTCATACACACATGAAGATGATGTGGGAGTGGAGAATATCTCTGAAGCCACCCACAAGAGGATAGATATCCGAAGTAACTGATTTCACTTCAAACTTTTATTAATGCAGTGGAGTATCCTCAGTGGACAGCACAGATAGGAGCTTGCTGGTGAATAAAATTTTGGGGATATTCCTTTTAATTTATTACTATAGGGTTAGATTTAGTAATGTATGAAATCACATTGAACAGATGGAGCACCAGTTTGTGTAGAGTATGGTTTTACATGCAAACACACCATAGGCCTAAGATTGAAGTTTTTTCTTCATCATCTCTATTCCATCCAGAGGTGAGCTCATTTTAATCTTCCAAACCTTCTCTTATATGGGAAGCCTGATCCCAGGTCTCCTCTAAATTGCTATTTCTCCTATCAGGAGCTCCAGGTTACATCATTTCAGCTCATTTTGATTCATCTCTCATCTTTAGTGGCAAAGAAGAAAGAGGTTGAAGAACCTGGAAGTGTTATGAAGACTTTCCCACAGGTAACAGAAGACTAATGACAGTTTTATTCCAAAAGCTGAAATAATTGCTATCGTCAATAACTCCTATTGACAGAGGAGAAAAATAGAAGGATTTTTCCTTCATTCATACACATTCAGTTTTGATCATCTGTTGATCTCCGATTGAAAAAAACACCTCTGTGTTTCACCAGGTTTCTGCAGGAAAGGCAGGGAGTTCAGCAATGTCTGCAGTCATAAAACAAAGGAAATGTGAAACAACTTTGTAGTTTCAATGAGGTCAGATCCAGCAGCAACAACACAGATGTTATGGTGTGGCCACAAAGTGTTTGTCAATGGGAGCATTCACATTCCCAGAGCTGGTGACTCCAAAATCCCCCATTTTGAAGAAGCTGCCACATGGCAGGCTTTTCAAACTACGCTTATCACAATGATATAAGAGTAAAAAATTCAAATCAGACAAGAATTTTTGCTGTGCAAGGAGGAGTTATTGTTCACCGCTAAATGCTGGCTTGTCACAGGATGGCTGTTATTTATTACCAGTAATGTTAATGGCAACTCCGCTTGTTGTTATACTCCTACCTTGTTTGAATGTTATTTCATACCTGATCTGCTTTTCTTGTCATTGTGTACATTTCTGGCCATAAGCAACCCACAGGCCGTGTAGAGTTATCTCACAATCTGGGCCAAGGTAGCTGCTGGCCAAATTGATCAAGAAATTTTCAATGTGGTCATTCATTTCTCTATAGCGCAAACTGGCGAAGCAAAACATCTAGAGATGTGAAGGCCCAGGGTGGTCAGGAGCCGTCTTTCTCTCTCGTCTGATCCAGGACCACTGCATCAGGCCCTTTCAAACTGAGACAGAGGGAATCAGGCCAAGAATACTGCAGGGATCAAATCATTTAATGAAAGGCTGCCACTGAAAATATCAATAGCGCAAAGATCAGAGCTGCTTTTTGAGATCTACACTGCAAGCAGCAACCTCCAGAGAAAATCCAATTCCCTACAGTCCTTAGTGTACTGTAGACACACAAACATGTGTCACTTCACGTCAGCACACCCATCTGAGTGCTTCTTCCCTCCCCGTGAAATCGCTAGATCGTGCAGAGGGGTATCACTGTCTACACAAATTCCATCATGCTGTATCAGGATTGACCTAAGAAATCACCGCTACCAGATCATACCAAAGCTACATCCACGCTAGGAAGTACTAATCCTACCCTGCTCCAAGAGGAAGAAAAATACATATGTCAACGTTACACCAGAAAACTCATACACTCATTAATTATAATTAATTAATTCTTAGATTGCACCCCAGACATGGATACATCGCTGCCTCCTTCTGCAAAACTCCTCCCATCATCTGACCTCCTGGCTCCTCTGAGCAAGTTTCCTCAGTCAAACCAATAGAGCTTTTTTCAGTTCTTCCACTAGATCTGCAAAATATATGCAGATTTATACAGTGAGGAACACACTAAATACTCTGGGGGAAGGAGGAAAATAGAGATTAATCAGATATTAAAGGACTTACGAGACAGGGAGAAATATACATTTGGGCATAATTTGGGGTTGATTTTAAATGTTACATATAAATATATACAATCACTACGTGTATGTGTGTATTCTTGTTCTGTTTTAAACAACAGGATTGGATAGGCTAAGAAAGAAAAAGGAAGAGGCGGGAGAAAAATACCTAATAACACTAACGCTGGGGAACTGTGGCTAATTTGCAAATGGATACCAAACGGAAACATCCTTCCTTTAATCTGTGTTGCTTTAAAAAGGAAAAAAAGAAAAAAAGAGGAGGAGGAGGCAGAGGCTGGGGTTAGTAAGCTATCTGACAGTCTGAGCAGCTCATCTATTTGCAGGGATTGGGTCGGGAGCAGATATTCCCAAGTGCCTTGAGTATCAAGTGCATTGGATGTGGCTTTTGATCAGAGGGGCAAGGTGCTGCCTCCGCTTCCCGGGGATGGATCCCACTGGGGGCAGGTACCTCCCGAGGGAGCAGGAGGGAGGGTTTGATGGCAGTGAGAGGGACAGGGACAGCTCTGCGCTGTGTGTTTACACCAGACCCTGGCCTTTCCCCTGGCTGTGTTCCTTGTAATTTCTGGAAATCAGAAATAAGCTGATGTGATTAGAGAAGAACAGATCTGGCTTAGTGCTCTTCAAGCTTAAAAAGGTGTTAAAGGCTTGCCAAATTACAAATACAGAATTAATAGAGAGACCCAAAATAAGGATGGTTGCCTAATTCCTTTACATCGAGAGACAAAAATGAAGGGTGGCATTGCTGTGACTGGTGCACAGATAGCAGCCTGGCCGGCGAGAAATATCTAAGAGCTGATGCACATCTAAAAACGTTTTGTATCCAGCCCACCCTTGATCTGGGTAAGGACTACTTTTTGCAGACTCTCAGCTTTGGTGATGTTTTGCTGCTGGTGACCCAGTGGAAAGAGAGTTTTGTGGTGTTGCTTCTCCGTTGCATCTCCTAGGGGAGGGGCCAGGCTTGGTTGTTCTTTAGGTTACACTTTTTTTTTTTCCCCCCTTTTTTTTCTTTTTCAATGCAATCTCTTGAAGTCATCTTGCATTAATTAGCCGTCATCTTAACAACACTGTTGCACGTTAGACGAAGAGATCTCTGAATTCAAATAAGACTTGACCCTAAGAGGGACCAGCTCCCTGGCTTTTTCTTCTCATCTCCTTAAATCTAAAAATTGCTAAGTGATCTCTGAGGCTCAGGCTTTCCTCGGAGATTAGTGTAAGAAAAGCCCCAACATCTGCAAAAGTGACTGCTTTTGACAACCGTACAGATATCTTAAAGAGCAGGAATTTCCCTAATAAAACCCCTTAAAATAAGTCTTCTTAAGATTTCTTAATGCCACAGTGATCAGTTTGCATGTTTCAGAAATTCAAGAATTTTTTATCTGCTTTGGAAAGTTATGAAAAAAAAATGAAGCAGGTTTATTTAAAGGGGAGAAGTATTTGAGATGCAGGAGAGACGGGGTAGCAAAGCTTAGGAACTGGTGATAAAACCATAAATTGTATAGCTCAGGGAATTTGTGGACTGACTAAAAATGACAAAGCAAAGCAGCCCAAGTTGGTCATCAGAATAATAACAAAGAGGACTTTTACCAAGAAAAAAAAAAACATACGTGGACCCTCTGGCATTCCGTAGGCAATTTAAATAGCTTAATTCGGCATTGTTGTTATTAGTCATATGCCTGATAGCCTGTGGGCCAGATCCTCTGCTGGTGTAACGCAGAAGCTTTTCCAACTGCCTTATTCAGCAAAGCATCTCTATTAAAGACAGTGTTTAGGCGTCTGCTGAAACTAAGTGTGTGCTTAGATCCCAACAAAGACACTGGGAGTTAAGCATCTCAAGGAAGCTGCTCGGGCACAGGGAGAGATGTAAGTAAATATATCCGGGAGCTGGGGTGTGAGCCCTTCACCCAAATTTACCAGGTATTTCTAGCCTCTTGGACGCTGGCACAAAAAAACAGGCTGCCTGTGAGATCCCAAAGCACAGAGGGATGCTGCTGAAGGTACCTGTAGGCTTTTGGTGCCTGGTCCTGCACTCCTTTCCCCTGCCTGGAGGCTGGTGTGAATGCATGGATCTCCAGGTGCACCGTGTTATTAGAGCTGTGTGTACAGAGTGTGATGGGGTGGGCTGGGATGCTGAGCTGTTGCTTCCAAGGGGTAAAATTCAGCCCGGCGCTATCACTGCTCAGCTCAGCAGATCTGCAGCAGAGCGAGTTGGGCTGAACATGTCAGAGGAACCCTCAAATGAGAGCTGCTCTGCACACAGAGGGTGTGCAATTGCATCGTGGGCTTGAAATGGTAACACCGCTGACATGAACATACTTGAGCTTGGTTCCTTGAGTCGAGCCTCACTGAAAAAGTCCCATTGAGGGCAGGATTACTAGACAATTTGGGCGATTTTTTTTTTTTTTTTTTTTGCCAGTTTGTGAGTCTCCAATGAAACGAGAAGGACAGAAGTTCACGTGTCTGAATTTCTGACACCTTTCTGCTTGCCTGTTCTTGTACTTCATTCCCGCAAAAACAAGTAGGTCTCAGCACCAGACAGTCTCATTTGAAATTTTGTTTTGTTTCATTTTATTTCATTTCAATTTCATGTTCTAGAAAGATTAGAAGGAATCCAGGCAAGGCACAGGACTTTACCATGGAGATTTCTGTAGCAGCTCGAAGAAGGTTAAAATGGAATTCTACCAGGGACAGACTGCACAGGGATAAACTTAGATATGGTTAATTTCCAGAGACAGGATGCTGATGATCCTGCTCTACAAGCCCATGATCGACAGGGTGAAGGAACTTTTGGGGTACAGCACAAATTTTTGAGCAAGAACTGGTTGTAGGTGCTGGGTATTTGTTGCAGATTCATCCCATGCACCTCGGGTGCTGTGGGATGGGGCAACAGAAGAGAGCAGGAGCCAACATATTAAGCCCCACACAATTGTTTTTCCTCCTCTTTTCCCTTCATGGGGACACTTTCCAGCTCTGTTTCAGAGCAGTGGGACATACCAGAATTACAGAATAACCCACTGAAACCAAGAAATCTGGTGCATGCCCAGCCCTAGCAAAGGTGGAGCAGGAAACAGATCAGGGATTAGACCCACGAAGGGACATAGGTTCACAATTACCATGTTAAGCCCTTCAGTCCAGCTGTAAAGCCTCCAAACTACCACCCAGCTCCTGCTTGACCCTGGATGCTCCTTAAATCTTTTTGGTGTGTCGGTTTGCAATGCTAAAATTCCCAGGTGCGGAAGAGATGTGCTGCATGACCTCCTGCGAGCATCCCCATCGTGCCTTGGCTGAGCAGCTGAGTGCCCCTTATCAGGTCCCAGAGGTGTTTCTCAGCCTACCTTACCCATGATGGCCATCTAATAGGGACTCCCAATGCCCCGAACAAAACACCGTGGCGATGGTGCTGGTAGGGATCAGAGAGTGTGGTAGAAGACCTTGCAGCTAGCATCTTTTATCCCCTGTATTTGTGTGAACGTGTCTTTCCTCTGGCCCAGTGCATTGGTAAACAATTTCAAGAAGTCCTATAGGTTACAATAGACTAGACTAGACTAGAATAGACTAGACTAGAATAACTTCAGTTGGAAGGGACCTACAATGGTTATCTAATCCAACTGCCCGACCACTTCAGGGCCGACTAAAAGTTAAAGCAAATCCTAGAGTTAAAGTTAACCTAGAGCTGAATCCATAGGTGCTCGGAGCTGGGAGACATCAGGTCAAATGCTCTCAGACAGGAATGTAAATAAATACATTGAGGGGGTGTAACAAGGCATGTGATGTTGTGTGATCAGCTGTCGGATTCCAAAATGTTTACTGGAAAGCTTAAGTTTTTTTACAAAATGTGGTTTGGGTTTTTTTTTTTGTTGATGTTTGTTTTGGAATTAGTATTTTTTAGAAGGAAAGTGGGACATTTTGTTGACAGGAGCAGCTCAGACTATGGCCTTCAGAGGGGAAAACCAGATCAGGCAAATTCCCCTCTCAACCTCTCTGTGCCTCAGTTTCCTTACCTGTGAAATGGGCACAAGATTGCTTAGACTGTCTCTTCCAATGTTCCCCTGCTCTGTGGGCTCCAACATGGTATAAAAAGTGCAAATTAAGACTCAGGTGTTTTATCCCCACGCAGAAGTATTAGAAATACTGCTCTGAGCAAGAAACAATCATACCACCATAAAGAAAGTTTTATTTAGGACACTGCAGGTCCAGATTTGCTGCCAGCAGCCTAAAACTAACAAGAACTTGGAGCAAAAAAAAAATCCTTTCTGGTTTTATATCTCAATCAGGAAGAACTGTCCTTTTTAATTCAAACGCCGGGGTCTAGAGTTGTTTTCCCTGCAGATGCCGCGTTGTATTGGGAATATCAGGAGCTGCCAATTGCAATAACGGTTTCTAATTCCAAATTAATTCAGTGTAAATGAACTGTCAAGAGAAGATTGATTTGTTTTGGTAATTGCCCTGATGCAGGCTGCTGGGTGACAGCGGGAAAGAGCAAAGAAGGGAGCTTTGGCAGGTCTGGCTGAGCCTAAGGGTGGATCGAGGAGATGGAGGCCTAGCTGCAAATATCATCTGTCAGGACCACTGCTGAGCCCGATGCTTTTTTCCAGCCTTCAACAACGTCTTCAGGAATGAAGCTGATGCTGCAAAATGCTCCTTGAGTTAAAGAGATCAGTGTGTTAAAGCAATTAGGAAGAGGGGAAAAAAAGGCCCCCTCCATTGAAAGGGCTGCTCTTCGTCCGGCCCCCACCTCTGCTCCACTGCTGTATCCATGGGCCACCAGCCCTCACTTCCTCCAGGGTGGCAAAGTGACAACTTCGCTCTGTCCCATGGCTGGGAAGGGCTGAAAATGAGGGACCTAGGGCCAGGCGAGAAGTTAGTTCCCTGAACATCTCCATGTGGATGGGTCCGATCTTACGAGCCTTTTCTAAGGGCTTCGTCTGCAGCCGCGGCCTGCAGAGTCCATCCATACACAGACCTGCGCCAGCACCACCCAAGTCCATGCTAATGCTGCAGGGTCCACAGCATGAACATCAGCTACACGTATAACCCAAAAAGGTATTTTAGAAAGAAATTCAACATGTCACACTTCCAGGAGTGAGGGAAAAGGCTGAACAAGCCAGGACATCAGGAAGCAACACTATCTGTAGACCAAAAGCAGGCTTTGGAGGGTAGGCATGTGACATTAGCTAATCCAGCAATGTGTAGGTGCCTTAAAAGGAGCAATGGCCACATGGTCTTTAATCCATATTACAGATAAATATATAAGCTTTGTTAAAACTGCTCCATAGATATAGCATTCAGGCTATTGCTACAGTCTATAAAACAGCAAGGCAAGAAAAGTCCCAGAGCAAATGACACAGTAAACTCCCAAACGTTAATGAAGTTGTTCGCTAAAGCACTGCTAAACAAGCTAGCTTTTGCTTGCTGTATTTTGGGGGTGTGTTTTTGCGCGTGTGCTTAAATTCACCGATCAATACAGGTGCTGTGTGACTGAATTGCTAATGGAGTCTGTAGATTAGTTTATCAATAGCATTTAAATACTTTTCACACTTGCAGTAGATTTTGAATTATTTATTTGTTTCTGGTCAATTGCTTATGATCTCATTAGCATTAGTCTGCAAAGTGATACTAGAGTTGTTGGAATACTTTAAAGATTTCATGGCTCCGCAAATTTTTCTGGGGGAAGGAGGTGTCAGGGCTTAAACTGACAAAATCCAAGTCCTACCAAGAGTCTTTTTTAGGGCAGGGGGATCTGCTAGCAGGAGGGGAACTCTCAGGATCTGCTCATTGGGGAAAGGAAGGAAGCATGATTATAAATCATCCTTGGAGATCGAGAGAGCTTGCTCATGGTTATCATTAATCCGTGCTCAGTGGATGTCACAGCCCTGGTTGTGCTCAGTGCTGCACACGTAGGTAGGTAGACCACTGGCCGAGAAAGCCCAGCCTTGACAGTGATTCCCAAAAATGGGAGGAAAGAAAACTGCCGTCCCCATTCTGAATTTGGGGCACAGAACAGTTCATGGATAAGCCTGGGATCCTACAGAGACCCTACAGCCGAGCTAGAAAATGAACTGAAGCCTTTTGAGTCCCTTTCTCTAGTCATCATAGAAACATAGAATCATAGAATTGTCTAGGTTGGAAAGGACCTTTCGGATCATCGAGTCCAACCATCAACATAACACGACAAATCCATTCCTTTTCTTAATTCAAAAAAAGTCTCAAATATGCTAAACAGTCTCATTTCACATGTTGTGTTATTCTGATTTGATGGAGCAGGGGTTGCATTGTCTTGACAGATATTAAAGTTGTCTTTTCGTCTTTTGGTATGTCACATGTGAACTCCACATAAAGCTCATAACAAGCTGAATACATCTCAAAAGGGGATGTGCCTTAAAAACATTGGAGGTATATAACTTATAAGTATTATCAATGTACTTTAAGAAGGGGGAAAATATTAAATGTAAAGCCAGGATAGAACCAACAGGAAGAGACTGCGGAAATGACACTTGACGAAGGTTGTGGCAGGAGGAGACTATTTAATCCTTAGCAATTCTTTGGCTGTTCTGGTGGAATAACCAGGACCATAAATTAAATCTGATGGAGATCTGGTGAAAATCTGTTCCTGGAAAATGCAAAGAGTGAGGCAGGGTTCATTGTCTTCTGCTGAACTTTGCTTCTGTCCCACCTCTGCAGCAGAGCCCATAGCAGCAGACACTTTTATGGTGATAAGAGGCAGAGGAGGGAGGACCCCATGAGCCTCTCATGGACAACGTAAAGTCTAATGAAAATGCCCCAAGATCTCCCTGTAAGATGCCCCCAGTTTCCCTGAAGAATCTTACAACCATTTGCAAATGTGAATGGCTATTCCTGCTGTGCGCATGCCACACCATCAGTGGAGAAACCCAGGTGTGATTTGGTAGCAATGAGGGACACCTCACCAAAATGAGGACAAGGTGTCCTGCTGGACCCCATGGGGAAGGGCTGGGGGGGCAGTCACAAGTCACCTGAATTCTGTATGAGAAATGCAGTGTTGTTTTTGTCAGATACTCACACATTTTCTCCCCCTTGAAAGGCTCTGGGATCATGTAGGACACTGAGTCAGCTGGATCTCAGATGCGACACTTTCTCCTTTTCTCTCCTCTTTTGTCTTCTTTTCTTTCCTCTCTTTTTCTTTTTCATTTTCAGTTCAGCCTAAATAATGATCTAGGACAGCGCTGTCTCTTTAAAGGTGGCCTTTTTAAGTGCAACCTAATCTTCTTCTATCCACTTGGACCTTGGATTTAAAAAAATTCACCAATCCGGATTTCCAAATCCTTGCAGATTCTGAGGGGGCTTGTTTATGGAAGTATCCTTTAGAAAACGGCTTAGACTTTAAGATGAGGAAACGCAGGGAGCTAATGTGAAGATTTAGGACTTTCTAGGAAGCTTGCAGTGCCTAAGCCCTGCTTGCTTGAGCAGTCTGAAGGTCCTTTTGCAGACTAAGAGGGATTAATACCCCTTTAACCAGCGGGGCTATGCACACATTCATAAATATACCATCTCTCTCTCTCTAATCTCTTCGCTCCCTAATCCACAACGATTTCTTAGGAATTATCATTTTATCTCAGCTAAATAAGCACATTCCTTGTGCTGTCCTGTAGAAAAATAAAATCTTTCAGAAGCTTTTATTTTCAAAGGTGGTGCCATGAAAATCAAGCTTTTTATTTAAAAACCTTGAGTAAATAAAGGAAACTTTGTTTATTTGCTTCCGAAGAGAAGGGCGATTGGTCACATCTGTCACATCTGCCGGCCGTTCCACCCGCTGCCAGTCCGAGTGACTCGCCTGGAGTCAGGATCAGGCCAATTTATTTGCCCAGCAACTGGTGAAGTGACAACATCTCTCTGAATGCACAAGAGTCAAGTGGAAAAGGCTTTTGCAAATTACAGCTAATACCAACGTGATGATCGTTGAGAGAGACCATTTTTGAGAATCCCATATAGTCTTTCGTGGGTTTTTGTAGGGCTTTCATTACCTCTTTTGCTTTTCAGGCTTTGTGGGGTATTTTATATGGTTTTATTTTTTATATTTTTGAATTGTCCAAGCTTAGCTAAGACTATCAGTCTTGTTTTTAGGAAATGTCACCCCTTTTTTGCAAGGAGCTGCGCGCTGGACTCTCGTGCAGCAACACCATGCAGGCTGCAAACACAGCTGGGCTTGTGGGGCTGATCTTGGGGCAGGGAGGAACTACAGGTAATAAGAAATCTGACTTCTAATGGCATTTTAAAAAGAAAAGAAAATAGTTCTTTTTATTACTAAGAATATTGCACAGAAGTGAGTGCATCCTCGGTAAATCATTCCCCACTTAGGCTTTAGTTTCTAAGATCACTTTCAAATCCGGGAATGAGTTCAGGCAAATTCCGGCTGACCTGAAACACTCGGCGCTGGGAAAGGCTTTGAGTTTAATATAAAAAAGCCTCTGGATTTCCTCTATTTCTAATTCCTACTCATTTCAGTTAAACTCTTGCTTTCTATCACAAAAAATACACATAACCTTGAGAATCAGTACAGCTGTCCTGCATGGGGAACTCCACCACCTATAGATTTTAATGTTCACAAGCCAAAAAAGTTGTAATAAAGTATTCATTCTGGTGGATTTTATTTTTTAAGTAGAATTAATAGGGAGAACATGAATGATAGTTATAGAAAATCAAAACTGTTTTGGAGCAGTTCTGTTTGTTTAACATAAGCATATTTAAAAAACAATTTGGGATGGGAATTAAAATATATGCCTCTTCTCTTAGTAGGTATAATAATGATAAATGAAGGATTAGAATTATCTCCAAGTATTTCCAGAGTTCAGAGGTATTTGAATCTGTGGTTTCTTTTATGTCCCTCTCTACTGAGACCATTCAATTTAATAAGAAATGAAAAGGTGTGACAAATCTGCTGCAGCCTTTTATTACTTACAGTCCTATGGGCTTTATTTTTTCCTCTCCTAGCCCTTCTCCCCTGCCCCACCCCCCGTGCACTCAGTGGTCAGAATAGAAATACAGAAGCCATAACATGGAAATATAGATGTCCTACCATAAAATCTTTCTCCCACCGGCCGTGTTGGTAGTGACCATCCTCAGCTGGTGGCCACAGTCCTGCCAGGTGTGCTGAGGACTGACCCTGACAAAGTCCTCCTACAGAAGATGTGGAAGAGTCCCATTACCTCTCCTTGTGCCAGGAGGTCCTTCAGTGTTCCTGCGCCCACGGCTGGGCTCTATGTAGAGCCGGCTTTTGTCCACCCTTGCCTGCACACAGGGACCTGGATTTGGAGCTCAGGTGAGCCTAAGGATGGGAGTGCCTGAACTGAAGCCCTATATGAATGAGTTTGACAGCTACCAAATGAAATCTGCCCTCACAGCAAACCCATTCTTTGTGGAGAGGTGCCTCCTGTTGTTGTTGGAGGACGTTTTCCCATTCATAGCTCTGCCACCATGGCATCTGACACCTTCTTTTGCTGTAGTTGGCAGGTCTTCAAAGCAACCAGACCAATGGAGGGCTGGTATTCCTGGCTCTGTTTTTTAGCCTGTGTTTGCCCACTGATCGTAGTGGGTCCCCTCATGGTATTAAAGGACTCAGAGCCCTTCTGCCATGAGGATGTTTCCAGAGTTGTTTCCTAAAGTCTTCTTGCAACAGCAAAAATATCCATAGTGCTCCAAAAGCTCTCAGTTAAACCTGAGACTGATCCGACTTCAGGGAGGTTTGTACCTGGGCTGAGGCCCAGACTTCACATCTTCCCCTACAACGCTTCTGCCCTAATGCTCGCTGAAAACCTGAAAGTGGCTGGGAGGATTAGCTAATGGGTAATTTAAATGGGTCATTTCATAAGAGATGTGTATGATAGGCAAGCTTGAAGCCTTGCTTAAACCCTGTAGCTTTGTCTTGTCTCTGTGTGTCTCTTTGTGCTCTTGCCATATGTCTCTTGGCTACTTTTTCTGTTCTCATCTTCCACCCCATCAATTGCAGAGCTCCCTTTCTTTGTCTTCTCAGCCAGTCTCAGCTAAAGCCCATTTTTGTCAATGGGAGTCATAGATTAGGCCTTCGAATCCCATCTGACAATGAATCTTCCACACATGGAAACAGAGAAAAAAGATTAGGTTAGGGAAAAGAGCTTTATATGTGCCTGCACATACACACACAGATTTATTCTTTCTTTTTTTATCTTTGTGTTTCTCTTTTAGACTAAAAGATCTGAAGGGTAGGAAATTTGTGATAGTGAGCCCAGAAAAGTATATATAAAGGATGCTAATGCCAAGTATAGTTACTGCATGCCCATGGCTTAATAATCCACATTAGGTCTGGAAAAACAAACATATTATGCCTTACACTATAAAAATCTCTTTTAATGGAATTTGAGGAATTAAAACCTGGGACCGAGGTTTATCAGCCTGTTGCTAGGAGAGCTGTGGTCTGTGTTTGCTTAGGGAATCATCATCAATAATCCCTTAATCTAATCGCAAAATATAGAAAGCTGCTGCACCAGACCGACCCTATTGGATGCAAGCAGTAAGCAACAGAAGAGAGCGAAGGGGTTACCCAATAGCAGCTGTTGAGTTATGACTGTATCCAGGAGAAGGCCATGAGTGCAGACACCTTGGAAGCGTATGAGGAGGCTTTTTGTCAATGAATGGACCAAATGGACCTCAACAGAACAACCACATTGTAGGATTTCCCCAGGAACAAAAGGCCCTAAGTCCACAAGAATGGCCACACAGGGCCAGGCCAAATGTCTGCTGGAAACAATATTGATCCTATTTCTGAGAGTGCCCAAAAGGGACGGTATAGGGAAGAATAGGGGACTCTTTCCCATAATACCCTCTAGCCTCTGGCATTTTGCTGTTCAGACCTAGGGAGCCAGCGGTGGTATCTTGGAACTAAACATCTCTTTGTGTTTTTTCTTCCATGAATTTGTTCAGTTGCCTTTTGATGTAACATAAACTCTTAACATCCAAAATACCACTTATCAGGGAGTTTCATAATGTATTCAGAAGCTCTGTTTGTGTTTGTTTTGGATCACTATTTGTTAGTGCCATTAGGTTATGTCTACTTCTTGTACTGGAAGAGACAGTGAACAAACATCCCTTATTTGCTGTCTCTGACCTTCTTGCCGCTTTGTAGGGATAGAAGTGCCATTTCAGATGCCTTCCCAGGAGTGTATGAGCACAAGGAATACCAAGAATCTCCCCACATCTTACATAATTTTTCTTCCATCTCTTTGAAATGCTTAAATAGTGATCTTGCAGTCTGGAGACCTAAACAAGAAATGATGTAAAACATGGTGCAATCATTTGAATTCACAACTGAAATAGTGCAGGCCTTGATGCATTTGCTGCGTGGGTAACATGCAGTGGTGTTTGTGTGCATGTGAGAGATGGGGTAGCAGAGCGCAGGAGTAAATTCCACTCAACCCATTGAACAGTTGGTAGTCTTTTCTGGGAAGACACAACAGAGTCAAAAAGAACTTCCAAAACTTGCTGCACCATTCTGCAAATGTTTCTGATAAACCTTTTTTGCTGCTAAAGTCCTCTGAAGAACAGTTCTGGCAGCAAAGCTGGAGACTTCAGTTTCTTTTCACATTGACAATCCAGAATGATGAAGGTTATATTTCAAGGTGAGCACACTGGCTCTGGGTCAAATCTCTCATAAATCACTGTCTAACTCTTGTATCTCCTATCCAGTGCCTAGGATGAGCATTGTGATTTACTGCTTAATTCAAAACTCGATCCAAAGTCAATTGAAGTCAGGAGGTTGACACCAAGAAGGTCAGCCCCTAGGGCTATTTAAGCAGAACTTATTGAAGGAGGGACCTATAGACACGAATGTTCTGTCTCCTGCTGTTCGCTATTTTTTATTTTGATCAACGTCTCTATGTTCCCACCTCCCATCCCACCTCCTGGAGTTCCAATCTCCACGATGGCTTCAAAGTCTGCAAAGCAGTCAATGTAAAAGTTTTTCTTGTCCCATGAGAGAGTGGACAGTCTGGGAACAAATGCGCACAGGAGCAGGTGAAGCACACAGTAGGGGCTATTCTCTTTTTGCTGAAGCTCACTTGAGCTGAACCTGTGTATTGTACCCTGGACATCCTACATTTCCTACCCAAGTGGAGGAACGGGTTATAACTGTTGTCTTTAATATCCATCCTTCTCCCCACTGAGAGGTGTCTAAGATAAGGCCCACCCTATCTCAGCCAACCACACTCTTCCCAGTTCCTGGGATGACTCAAGGTCCATCTTTCCATCTTGTCCCTGAGACCAGACCCTCCAGACCTCTGGGCTATGAACAAGACCTCAGTAGTTCAGGGCCCTAGACAGCACTTGGAGGCCATCTTAGTGGGAGACGCATAGATATAAAGACCTGGGGGAGTTTGATGATGTTCTTGGTAAAGCCAAACTGGTTTCAAAGAACAGCCAGGGTAAGTATGCAGAGAGGTGTTATTATCATGAAGGGTTTGCTGCTCTTCTGAATGTCTTCAGCAAGATCATGAGCATCATCAGCTTTCAGTGGGACCACACCTTTTGGTCTTACCTAAGGGTAACGGTCAGCCTTGATTCTTCCAGGGTAGAGACCCGGATGGGGCTTTAGGAGTCTACCTGGACCAAGTGGTCCTGGGAACACCTGTTACATGATGAACTGTGAAGCTTGTTTGGAAAGCGAGATCTCTGCAGTGCTGCTCACCTGTGTGGGGTCTGGGATGTTTAATAAGGTCCCAAACTCTCTCTCCTGAAAGAACTGACAAGGCCTTTCTGCTCTACTAGGCTACCTGTTTTCCAGAAACTTGCAGAAACTTCCCAGATGTCTAGGAAAAGCACATCTTTGAGACCTCTGCTCAACATGGTTGACGTTGTCAATGGATTCAGAAGAGATTTTGGGGAGGAAAAGGGGGGAAGGAGCTGAGGAAAAGACAGATAAACACACACACATAGAGATTGGTTGACTGTATTGATTTTTTTTTTCAAGAAATTGTGGAAAGGCTTGATTACAGCAACACAAGAGCTTCCATGGGCATTCCTCAAAGCCTGTTGCAGTGGGCAACGCAGCCCCACCCACTTGAGGGCATGAGGGAAGGATGGCATGAAGATGGACAGTCTTGAGGTTCATGAAACTTCCCCACTCCCCTTAGTCAATGCCCGACCAGCAGTGCTGCCTGTAGGAAGATGAGGCTCCACCCGCTCCTGGCCACTGCCTCCGCGCTGGTGGCGCAGCAGCCAACCCAGAGCCAGCTCTTCTCCTGCCCAATAGTGACATCTCCATGCAAATAGCTGAGGGTGGGACCCACATCACATCAGCCGCCTGTCATGAGGCTGGCCAACGGCTGCAGTCCCACACAGCTCAGCCAGGAGATGAGGAGAGCCACGGTAGGGATGTGCCCTGGTGGCCTCCGTCCTGACCATATGGTTCCACCACTCCTGAATCTTGTCTAACAGTGATTTTCCTTAAATGCAATCCTTTAAGGTGTTAAATCTAGCTTTAACTTATTTGGCTGATCCAACTTAGATCAGATTATGTTTGTATTTATTGGGATTTATGGATGTATGATTGCCTCTGAGCCCATATGGACAGCTAATTTGTCAATTAGAGCAATGCTGATCATTGCCGAGGCATGGCATAGGCTGTTAAGCACCATTATCGGTTTCAACCAGGTCTGACCTTGAGACACACATTTATTTTGCCTGACAACCTTTTATTCTCACTGCCGGATTACAGATATGTAAATTGGGCTAAAACCTTGAATATTCATCTTAGGTACGTCAAAAAAAAATCAGAACTTGTTGGCGATGAAGAATATAACAGGGAGATCTGTTGAGCTGCATGCAGAGAATGGGAGCTGCATAGATCTTGGTTTGTACTGGACTCATGCAGTGGTAGGGCTTGGGGCCAGGATGTCAGTGTAGTTCCCTGGGAGTCAAATTAAAAACAATGGCCATTTTCCGAGCAGAGAGAGGCCAACTCTGATTGCTAATTAAAGGCCATTATTCCTATTTTGCAGTGGGTATAGCAAAGGCAATTTTTCCCTAAATCAGAGGTAAAGGGCGTTAGCTGGTGATTTTGTACCTGGCAGAAACAGCCAGTTCCTCCACGGTGGCACCATCCCAGCAACCAGTAGGAAGGCTGGGACAGCCTTGTCATTTGGCCAGGCCTGAAGGGGTATGAGATGGTGGATGGCTTCAGAGGTATGTTAGAAGGCTGGGCGAGAGGCAAAGAAACTCCTGGTGTGAGGCCAGCCCTGCTCTTCTCCTGTCCCATCAGGTTGTTCTGTTCATGGTGAGCTGAGCTGCGTGTAAATGTGAATGCCAGATGTGTTTGGGCCAGCTGGTCTATATAGGTTAATTGGATGCCTGGGGATTCGTCTCATCTAACGCTTTAGAAATGAGGTGTCTAGGCATCTCCTGTGACCAAGGGATAGGGTATGTGGTGGTGGTGATGTCTGATAAAGGAGGAGTGAATCATCATCTGCAGGTGCTGATCTCCCCACTGGCTTGAGAAGGAACTTTGACTACCGGCTTAAATGAAATGCCTACATTGTAAACTGTTACTATCAAGTGAGATGGATGCTACTGTGGGTATGGGATGCAAATGTGGGCCTGGAGAGGGGAGCTAAGTGCGTCTTAACCAGCTTCCTTGCCTTCCTCTCAGGCTTCCATGACCACATTAGTCAGATACTTCATAAATCATGTGTCTGAAAGAGCAATTTTTCCAAACACGTCTCAGTGATTCTGCGCTCGCCGCCTTGACCCTGGTGTTTTACAGAGAACAAAAATTATACCCACACCTGTTAAAGGACAAGACTAGACACTAAGAAAGAGGATTGTTTTAGTTATAAGCCCCCAGCCTTACTGGTTGTAAGGAACTTCATTCTGTAGATGATTTAGAGAACTGAATTTGTCAATCTGCCATCAATACTGAATTATTTCTATTGTAATCATCAAGTCTAGAATCTAAATCAAGAGAAATTCTGTTTGTTTGTTTGTTTGCTTGCCTGTTTTTTCTCTAAGAAAGCACAGATTTGGAGGGACGTGAGTGGTAGGAAAACTGCTTAATAAATTGAAAAACAGGGAAGAGAGGAATGTATCACTTCTGTAACTCACAACTGGCCATTGTTCCCAATGAAGCTCTTTTGTTTCTCTATACCAGAGAAAGGGAAAAGTCATTGATGCTGATTTGCCTGGAGAGACCCATTAGCCAGAGCCCCACAGTGTGAACACTTTGGGGGGAAAAATATCCCAGAGTGGCAAAATTTGACTCTAAAAATAGTAAGCACAAAAGATATTAACTCTTCAGAGTGAATAGTGTGGTTGCTTGTTTACCAAATGGGATGTGTAAACCCATTACATAAAATGTCTTTCATCACCCATATGCTTTCCAACTTAATCAGTTTTGAATCCTGCTAAATCCCAGATTGAGATAACAAATGAACAGCTCAGCTCATTGGAAGAAAGGCAGCCTCTTTCCGTTGGGCATTAAAAAGAGGCAAAGGTCAAATATTCCCTTGTGGATCACCCAAAAAAGAGATCATGCCGACAACACCTATGCTTTTGCGTGCTAAATAAGTATACTGAGAGCGAAATTCATAGCAAACACAACTAAAGGGCAAAGCTTCAGATTAAAACTCGCATGATGTCTTTATACAGGATGGAACATCATATCCTAAAAGAAGATTTTGCCATCCCAGTCACATTGTGGTGGTATTTATCAAACCAACACAAACAACAGGTCTTTGGCTCCCACCAGCTTTCTCCTGGGCTGCGTTTGGGGTGGGCATTCTGCTGCTCGGCAAGAGGTACAAGCCACTGCCCCTTGCCATGAGATGTAGATCCACGAGGAGGACCACAGTAATATGGAAAAGAGATGGGGTGGCTCACAGTGTGCAGATGGGCTGTCCTGGGAGACCTTTCTTAGGGCAACTTCAAGCCAGCAGTGGGTTCAGCGGGAGTGGGATTGTTTGGATGGGCGCTTTTTAACTTTCACTTTTTCTGGTGTTTCTGTGATGTTTCCACTGAAGTTAAGCCAAACCTGACCTCCAAACACAGTTTTTACAAACAGTATTTGCCTCTCCTGTGGACAGGCATAATATTTGGTCAACAAGAATGTATTTTGGGCTATCTGACAGTGCAAGAAACCCTTCCTGGTGTTGTTACACGGGCTATTGATGAAGCAGGTGCAGAAGGCAAGACAAACTGTGCTATTGCTCAAAAGAGCAGGCAAGAGAGGCACCGGGACATCAGCACTTGTCGGCTGGGTTGACACCTATGGGAAATAACGCTATCCCTGAACCAAATCAGTGCAAGAGGCTCCAGTTCAGTCCAATAGAAGGATATCAGGAGTTATGTCCTTTCTAGATCACACTTTGTCCCCCTCACAAACAAATATTTGTCAGGACTTGAGTACATTTGACAGAAATTTCCGTAAATGTCAAATGACTTTTTATCACGGTTACTTCCCACCCAAAATGGCTCTTTTGGATTCCTCCCTCCCTTCTTTTTCTCTTTTTTCTTTTCAAACCCCAAATACTTACCCCATTTTTTTTATTTTTATTCTTACAGTAAAAACCTTTGCTTCTTTGTCAACTGTCAATCGCTTAAAAAATGCAAGTGTAAGAGCAAAATTTTCAGTAACTGCAAAAATTATTGATCAGTCAGCAGTTTTCACAGGGGAAGGATCTATGCTTTTCCTTAAGGTTGTCATATTTATACTGAAAAGGGTTCTGTAAGGTCTTTCCATGAACATCTGTATTTATCTGTGCCTGCAATCAACAGATTGCTTGCCAGAAATTAAAGAATATGACCAGTCTAGCTAAGCTGCCATCTTACGTTTGCTGTCCTGTTGTCCAATATTTATCAAACCATATAAAGCTGCAGTATTGTTTAAGGAGCTGAGCACAGGATATCTTCTTCGGCTGTTAGGTGCCGAAAAACCTTTCTTGGTTCAGTTCCTCCAGATCACCTGAGCAAGAGCACCTCAGATGTGCTAAATTTGGGCTTCTCCACCCCAGCAAGATGGGCTAAACCCATCACTAGTCCCATGCTGTGTTTGCACAGGACGGATGAGGATCACGCATGGAGATAGGACTGGGATCCAGCTCCCAGGTTTGTTTTCAGTGTTGATATGCCCTCAGTATTTTCTGGTTGTTGGAAAATCACTGGTGCTCCTGTTGCTTTAACTTTGGCACTCCATGGTTTGGGATTTTAGGGGAAGTCTCTGGACAGATCAGTTCTTGAATGCCGAGGAAGATAGCATGACCCATACCCATCATTCTGCTAGTGCATAAAAGTGCTCCTGGCCGAGGGCTAGAATAAGCTCATCTATTTGAGTTAACAAAGAGAAGGTTAGATGGTGGCTTGATTTTCATCTATAAATACCTTCCCAGGAAGCAGAGTTCTGGTAGCAGACAGCTTTTTAATCTAGCAGACAAAAACTGAACAAAGCCCAATGGCTAGAAGATGAAGCAAATTAATTTAGAGCAGAAATGAGGGACAGACTTGTAGGAGGGAGAAGGATTAATCATTAATGAAGGTTTTCAAAAGAGGTTGGGTTCTTTCTCTTTCCCTTCTTGGTGGCACAGCCTTTCTGTTTGCCCAGACCCATATTATGAGGATCCTGGAAAAACAGGTTGGAACAGGGCTTTGTGGAAGAACGAAACCATTTTTGAACTGCTCTTAGGGCATCCTTCCACACCATATCTCTGTTCACCCGAGCTCATCTTTCCACTTGTGCCTCCTTCCCCTGCAGATCACCTCATTGCACAAAAGTGTGCTCAGAGAGGCTGCACATGAAAACTGAGCTGCCAATTTCAGATTGCTGTTATTCCTTAGTTTTTCACATCAGAAACACACCTTTGATTTTAGGTTTTCAAATAATTTTACTGTAGTGGAACTTATTAGAAACATTAATAAGAAAAAGCGTAGATTTGTAAAAATAGCATGTAAAATACAAAATTTCAAGGAACAAAAAAGTACAAATCAGAAAATGTTTGTTGTTTGAACCAATACTGGAGATCAGAAATTTTTACTGTAATTTATTTTTTATTTAAACATTCTAGGGAAGCTTCAAATTTCGATGAAAAAAGAGGTGGGGATGAACAGCCACTTTTGAAATGTCACTTTTTGGGACTTTTCCATAATGTGCAATGAATTGGAGAATAAAAGAGATATGAAAGAAAGTCAGCCCGCCAAACTCTTTAACTAGTTTTAGACTTCAGAATAAAATTAAGCATTTGGTAGCTTGTGTTAAGACATTTCTTATTGGTGATGCTGTGAACCTTGTTCCATTTGGCTACTGAATTTTTAGTTTAGGGAAGGTCTGGATTTAACTTTCCTAAAATCATCTCATAAACAAGGTGAGGAGATGAAGGCAATAAATTTAAAAACAAGAAAAGATTTAGTTAGGACACCTAATTAGGATTTCTAATCAGGAGTCATCAAGACCTATAATTAGCAGGGTTGTTCAGACTCATTGCTTTCTCTTTAATGGCCATAGGACATCCAAATGGTTTTAAATTATGTACCATGGGCTCCTAATCAGTTTATTGAACATCATAAATTGTTAAAAGGAGTTAATAGCTTGTGTTTCTTGATAGAAAGTGCTAATACTCGAGGCAGAGAACTCATCAAATGAACCTCGTTAGAGGGGGGAGGAGGGAGATTGCGTCTCAGTGTCTCATTTTGTTTTAGTAATTAGCTTTTACTGGATTATCCGATCCAAATCTTTATTCAGTTTACTCTGTCAAATCTAGTTTGCATTTTAAATGGAAAATTGACACGGGGAACAATTTGTCTTCTGACTGGGTTAACGGGTCCAGCTGGCAGGAGGCACCGGCGGAGAGTGGGGGTTATCGCGAGAGCCCGGCAGGGGGGACCAGCCGGGGGGGCTTCCCCAACAGTTGATGTCCTCCAGCCTTCGCCCTCGGCACGGGGCACCCCGGGCACCGATGGCCATCAAGGGAGCACATCCCCCACTGCAGCTCCCGTCCCAGCCGAAGAGCAGCCGCTTGTGAAATTGCCGCGATCCGGTCCTGGTTTGCCCCTGGGAGCAGTCAGGGACCGATGCCACAGGGAGCATGTTGGCGTAAAGTCATCATCTGGGAGCAGAGCAGCTGGTTCTGAGCAGGTTTTTGTCTCTGACAGTGGCCGGTGCAAACTGCTTTAGCAGACGTTATAAGAAAGCTCCCGATGGACAATTACAAAAAAATATCCCTACAGGGAGAGCATTTCCTAAATTAACGAAAGGTCCCTGGTGTGAAGTGGGCATGTGGGTATTAACATCCCCCTTATCTGCTGTGACAAGATGCATTAAAATGAAGAGATCCCTGCTGTTTTACTGGCTGCCGGTGTGGCATCTGTCCACGTGGTTTTGGCTGACACAAGATTTAAAGATTCGGTGCAAACCATTAACTGCTGAAAATACTCAGTGTAAGGGTGCTGCTGTGAGTCCAGCCCAGTTGATTGAGCACCAAGGTATGGTTCTTCCCTGCAGTGCAATGAAAAGAGCTGAGCAGAAGCTCCAGATGTCAAAGCAAAGTCTCCCATTGCCACCCCATTGCATGGTCCGTTACATACTAGTAGCTCCAGCTATTACCTTGTTGACCAAAAGCCGGAGGGACAACCACAGTGTATTTCAGTTTTCAGGGGTCCATTCCTAGGACTCTGATGGTTTTCGCTTTTATTTTTTATCTTCATGTGACACCTTTATGGTATGCCAGAAACTAGTGATTGACCTCCCATAGCTGAGTGTGTATGACAAGGTGGCCGATGTTGGGGTGACGAAGGTATGTTGGTGTTGGAGACTTGTGGCTCTGCAGGTCCTGCACTGAAGATTTTCTTTATAAGTGGTTGCATGTTAGGCAAAGGCCAAGCTTAGAGGCAAAAGCACAAAAATCCTTTATCCTTCCAAAAACCTGGGATGGACGGCACCTTGCACATTTCTGTGCATTACAGAATTGTCCCAGCCCATCTGGGAAATCTGGTTGCTGGGGGTTTTATGACCCCTGTGATAGGCGATGGTATTCATCACTCTGGAGCAAGTTCTTGTCTTCTTTATCTGGCTTTATGTCCACGCTGTGCACTGAAATATTGTGGGAGCAAAGCAGACCCAGGATAAGTGTTGCTCAGAAAAAAAGTGAGAATCAGGGTTCCGTGTAGGGTGAGGCATAGCCAGTTGCTGAAATTATTCCAGGGCTGCAGTGCAAATTAATTGAGTTTACCTTCCCCAATTACTAATGTTATTAATCACTTGTGCAGGACATGTCTGCGGCTGGAGGAATGAGGTCCCGTGACTCCAGCTGAGCAAAGAGGTGCCCAAACCGCCTGGTCCTGACCTGAATGGGGATCCTCTCAGTGCTGCTTCACCGAGCAGCAGCTGCCTGGGAATTTGGTGTCTCAGCCCCAGTGAGGACTCAGTGACATACCCAAACTCACCTGGGGAAACCTCTGCCAGAGCAGGGACCCACAGCTTTTTGGTCTTATAATGCCACCTTCTCCCATTGTGGTCCCCGCTTCAGGACAATGGCTCGGCAGCATCCCACAGGAGAGATGTCCCTGGTTCAGACATCACATCCCCCAGTGGCTTTAGGGAAGGGTACAGAACCACCTGGGAATGAGATGGCAGCAAATACCACGTCTCTTGCAAGTCTCTCTGAACCCATGGAACACGACAAAAGAGAGTCATCCCCTTCTTCCTACTTGGGAAGAGGGGTCGGGAAAGTGAGTCTTTCCATGCTAATGTCACACAATTACCTCTTAACTGCCAAAACAAATGGCAGAAATGGGGAAAGTGACACCAAATCAAAAATGTCACAGGTGATCGATTCATGTCATCTACCGTCGCCGCAGCCGAGGCTGGCGAGAGAGACACAGTGATAACACAACACTAATATTATATTACAGCCTTCACGGCGCCGAATGCCAAGTGATGAATATGTGTCACTTTATGTGTCGCTCACTCTCCGGGCCTGGGCGGGCGAGCATGGAAAATGGAGTGTTCAGGATTAATGATATCGAAAATGATAGAGAGGAGATTGAAAATTCCTTCCTTCCTGAACCATGCAGATTGAAATGTACCTCAGAGCTATCTCTTGCTGCCCTCCTCCTCCGCCCACTTTTTAAAGGTCTTTTCCACAGCATTCTGAAGAAGAAAANAAGAGAAGAGAAGAGAAGAGAAGAGAAGAGAAGAGAAGAGAAGAGAAGAGAAGAGAAGAGAAGAGAAGAGAAGAGAAGAGAAGAGAAGAGAAGAGAAGAGAAGAGAAGAGAAGAGAAGAGAAGAGAAGAGAAGAGAAGAGAAGAGAAGAGAAGAGAAGAGAAGAGAAGAGAAGAGAAGAGAAGAGAAGAGAAGAGAAGAGAAGAGAAGAGAAGAGAAGAGAAGAGAAGAGAAGAGAAGAGAAGAGAAGAGAAGAGAAGAGAAGAGAAGAGAAGAGAAGAGAAGAGAAGAGAAGAGAAGAGAAGAGAAGAGAAGAGAAGAGAAGAGAAGAGAAGAGAAGAGAAGAGAAGAGAAGAGAAGAGAAGAGAAGAGAAGAGAAGAGAAGAGAAGAGAAGAGAAGAGAAGAGAAGAGAAGAGAAGAGAAGAGAAGAGAAGAGAAGAGAAGAGAAGAGAAGAGAAGAGAAGAGAAGAGAAGAGAAGAGAAGAGAAGAGAAGAGAAGAGAAGAGAAGAGAAGAGAAGAGAAGAGAAGAGAAGAGAAGAGAGAACTTTGTAGTGTTTTGCTTAGAAATTACTTCCTCTGCTCCTCATGGTTTGATTTATGATCAAGTTTCCCATCTTCAGGTGTATGACTATTCTCACACAGACAGCTACAGCACAAAATATGTCCATGACTTTAACCCAGGACCAACATTTCTCAGTTAAAAACTTGGTGTGGCCAGAAGGCTGTGGCTGGATGGAAGTCAGTGTGTGGTGTGTTGTGTTTAAAGTGATCTTACTGAGGGCTCTCAATAAAAGCAGAGCATTTTAATGCTCATAACTTCTGGTTTGCAGCCTTCAGAAATTTCAGGTAACAATTAGAGCCCCACAGTGCTGGTAATTTTCCACATCTAATGAGAAGAACTGATAACAGAGAAGGTGGATCACAGCTCCAGGGGTAAAGTGACCTGGCCAATGTCACAGGTAGAGCTGATCTAATACACGGCTCCTCCATTCATATTCACACACAATTTATACATGAATGCTGCAGGATGACCTATTCCCAGAGGCCCAGACGCTGCAGACACTTTGGTGAGGCTGGAGAAGATTACAGATGTGCATTCACGTAGCTGCAGGATTAGCCCCTGGCAGCCCATGGAGAGACGCTTTCATGCAGACACCCCGCCTGTCGCTGGCTCTGTGAGCTCCAAGGCCATTCTGCAGCGCATGGAGCTGTTGACCGAGGTGTTTGCTAGACTTGGTCAGGACCCGGTGAGATGGGGGGCCTGGAGAGAGCTTAACCAGGGACGGTTTGCCCTCTGTGTCTGGTGGTGGATGCTTGTGACCACCCTGCTTTTGAGGAGTAAGGTTACCTCCTCATGGCTCCAGCCACGGAGCTTCAGGGTGGGTTTATCCTGGGGTTTGGCAAGGATGCCTCAAAGCTTTGATAGAGAAAGCAAAGGAAGGAAAGAAATTTTTTAATACCTTTTTTCTATACTTTTTCCTTTACCTTTTTTTTAACGTCCTTGTTACTTAATTGGGTCACCTCCCCAGGTGGGACTAGGGCTTATTCTTTCCTTCTAGCTGCAGTGGAAGCCATCTACTGCCTTGCTGTGCCCTCACCTGATATTGCACATGCTGCTCTTCCACTGGAGCTTGGAGCTTTTTGTCTTTGAGGCACGGTTAATGGGGACAGAGCCTGTTTTGTTAAGCCACTGATGCAGCATAACGGAACAGCCTTTTTTTTAACTTTCTTCTTAACCCATTATGACTCCTGAGAAAAGTATTTCGCACAGAAAAGAGAGTGAAATCAAATCAGAGAGAGTCAAAAGGGGATGCAAAATTTGTTTGAACAGCACGTGAAAAAAAATGCGAGGATGGCTTCTTCACACTGACTACCAAATACATGCCTGACTCTATTAGCCTCTACTGAAGAATGAGCACTAATAGTGAATGATCTTAAGGACTCACAGTCATTACTTTCATATGGCAATAGACTGAGATTGGAGGAAGAAACCCAGAATCAACGGAGAGTACCTAATTAATTGGATTATAATTACATTTGGAAAGCTAAAAGGTAATAGATCTGTTTGAATTACGATCATCGCAGGCTCTTCAGGGACAGACTGTGCAGTGTGAATCACTTGTACGTGATCACCAGAGACACGATGAATTAAATGACTACAAATATTTTAAATAAGAACACCTGTTCACCAGTGGGAATATTGGCTGCCAAGCTTGGCTGGCATGAAAGTGTTTGCTTAGAGATTGCAGTCACCAACCTGTTGTATTACTATTTTTTTAAAGGATACCTGAGCCAAAAACATGACCTTTGGTGTAGTCTGTCACTGGAAGAAGGATTGAGCTCCAAAGGAAAACGAGGGCCTGGAGATTAAGATTACCTGTGTCTGATGCTTTCCTAAATTGTAACTCAAAGGGGCCACACACCATCATTGGACACATATTTCTGTCTGTCTTTCCTGACTTTCCTGACTCTTTTATCTGTCTTTACTGTCCCTGTGACAACGCAGTGCTGACTTTCCCAGCCTTGAATATACTTTTTCTGCACAAAAAAAAAAAAAAAAAACAAAAACAAAGGAAAATGGAACAGAAAGAAAAGAGGCATTTCAGAGATACAGAGCATTAACAAAAGCTTGCAGATTTCCAGCATGGAGTAACAGGGCGGTGGAAGTATTCAATCAGAGCCATAAATCTAATGAGATGGTAATGATATGCAAATTAACAGCACCATGAGCCAAATGGGTAAAGTTTCTTTATGGAGCATATTAAGAGGTATTTTGCCTAAGTGGAATGGTTGGGTGAACAATAAATACTGAGACACAATCTGCAAGTATGGGTTGACAACAGCAATAAGATAAATAAAACAGATGAAGACAAGTATTATTCCTCCATGTAAAAGGACAGATGCTGCAAATGAAACTGCACTTCCCTCCTACAGAGGGAAACTGCAGCTATGCAGCCATATCAGGGATTTTTGATAGCTCTTGTTCAAATTAATACTCACAGGAAACTTCTTGAAAATACAGTTTTGAACCAGGCTTTATATATTCAGGGATGGACAAGAAAATGTGAAACCTCAGGCCAAATTTTTTCCTAGAGTAAATTAGGTAACCCCCATTAGCTCTACCAGTTAATGCTAGCTTTGGATCTGGATCCCAAACCGTACCTGCCAGCATCTGACTGTTGATAAATATTGAGTGGTCTCACTATGACATTTTAATTATAGCATTATGGATTTCAGGAGGAGGGGGAGCAAAAGAAGAGAAAACATTTATTTTTGGTTTTAAGCTTAAAGAAATTAAAAAAAAAAAACAACAAAGGAAGGAAACAACAGCCTCCCAGATCCCACAGGGATTTAGTGGAGATTAGCTAAATCTCAGTTCTTATCATTTTCAAGGGCTTCATCCAACCTTATTTTAACTTCCTTGCCATGGGCACCTACTCTGAAATTTTCACATGGGGTAACTTGAGATCTCCTAGCATTGTCACCTGCCATACTAATGACATGTCTTATGTCCCAGTGTCTGGAGGCCTCTTTGTGCTTGGAGGCTGGGCAGACTTGTATTTGCACCTTGCTCTGAAGACCAGACTCATCCTCCATCAGTATGGCAAACCCTAAGGTTTGCAGCAAACAGCGGCTTCATCTGGAGCTTCAGAGCAATCTGGAGGGAGGAGACCTGAGCTAGGACCCAAACGTGTCCCTTCAGCCTAAATTAATTGGGCACCAACTGAGGTGAAAGTACTGCAGTCCCTCACGGTCACCCCAAGATCAAGTATGCCCATGCCTTACTGGGGTGATGGTGTGGGTGAAAAGCAAGCATCAGGTCTCTTGCCTGCTCTCCATCTGAACACGGTGACACATTCAGAGACAGACCGACCTCACGGTCCTTCCAAGGTGAATAAGCAGCAGGTGTTAAGGGCAGGGATGTCGTTGCCCTACAAATGCATTCCAGGCAGAGATGAAAAGGTTGAATCCAGCATGAAGGGGAGACACTGAAAAGTTAAGCACTGTAATGCCCAAGTCCAGTATCCCATTGATGTCAGTGTCCCTCTCAAAGGCCAGATCACAGCAGCCCCAAGCTCAGCCTGGGCTCTGGGGCTCCTCTCCTCATCCCAAAAGCCTGTTGAGAAGACCAATACCTGCTCCTTTTGTTCCAAAGGTGACGGTGAAGCCATGCACGTACATGGCAGAGGGACTCATACTTTGGTGGTTGCATCATGCCTTTGTGAGGTTGGAGCACCCATGGGAAATAGGTCTTTCTAGTCATTAGAATAAAAAATGGTATTTCAGGTATTTCAGGAGGGATTAGGAGTGGAGAACATGAAGTGAAGGAGGAACAGGAGGATGACCCTCTAGCCTGGTGGTTAGACCACCTTCCTGGGAGACACCAGAAGATGCTTCTTTGCCATTCCCTGAACATCCTACAAATGTCACATGAATTATGTTGTTTTCCCCCTTCCCCACAGAACTAGGGTCCAGAGCCTGATAGAGTCTCCTGTTCGTTTTCACGGGTTCATACACTAGGCCTGTATTGCTTTAGTCTCATCTCTCTATGAAGTTTGGATTTAACCTTGCCGTAGTCACAAACAAAACCAGAAATTAGCCTACTGCCTGGAGGTGAACATCCATCCAGCTGACAAGGAGGAAAACCAGTTCAGTAAGCAGTGCAACCCTCCAGCAGGCAGACGGGCTTGGCTGGAGGGGGATGCGGAGGTGGTGTCACTCCCAGCCACTGTATCGTCTCAGAGGCTCTTTATTTGAGCTAGCTCCCAGCCTCTGGTTGGGGCTGGTTTGGTCACTCTCAAATCCATGACCTTGCTTCAAGGCTGTGAAAGTGGAAAGCTTCCTTCTGAGACTTGTCTGTTAGCGCAGCCCTGGCTCCTACCTCATGCTCTTCCTCCCCACCCTCAGCTCCACCTATTTCCTGCGGAGAGCACACAATTCAGGAAGCATCAGAAACACAATCTGATGTTCTCCACAGCTGTCAAGACTTCAGTGGGACAAGAAGGGCTGGGAGATGACTCACTGGTTTGGGTCCACAGGGTGGGAGGAAGAGGCATGAATGCTTGAATTTGCTGCATCTGTCCATCCATGCATCCATTGCCCTCTGTCCAGTTTTACCTAAGGGGAGGGATCTCATTTTTCCCTATGGTAAGTACCTCTGAGAAGGTCTTCTCAATGAAGTGGAAGAATAAGCCTAAAATCAGGTTTACCCATATCAACTCCATCTACATCAGTAGCTCTTTCTTTTGGCCGTGGTTCAATGAGATGTGTAATACCAATGTGCTGCTGAGGAACACCCAAAGGAGGTGGAGGATCCCAGTCTGCCCCACTATACTGGTCTCAAAGGACATCTAGGACATCTCTTGGATGTCTGCTGGCCAGCTGGAAAACCTGCCCGCTCTCAATCCTTTGGGCACTTCAACAAAGGTACTCGCAGTGTTGGTGGGATGTCAGACCTCACCTAACTCATTGTAGACCTTCCTGTTAGCTGCTTGTCTCTCAGTGGGAATCACTGTGTCTGCTGAACTCCTACTGCTGGCTAAGACAAGCCAAATTCTGTATGCTCCCGGGTATAACAAATGCTGCCTAACATACAGTTTTCCCAAACCTTACCTCCATCTGCCTATCTAAATGTTTCACCAAAGCCTCCAAGACCCAGAGCGAATGCATCTCTCAATGCAAAATCTTGACATTTTACCTGTGGTTTGAACTGTCCTGTGCAGCCAAGAAAGACAACCAGGCTGAAGTGTTGGAGAAATGTGGTTCAACGGATTGCATGTCGATCTAGGAGTTAAGCAACCTGGTTTCTGCTCCTCGGTGTGATTTCTTTGTAAAGCCCTTTCAGATCTATGGACGAAAAATGAGATTCATAGAAGCTAAAGCCAGAAGTGTTATAGCAGCGTAAATGTGGGTGCACGGCATTTCCCCTTCAGAGCTTACTAATAAAATAGCCACCTCCATCTGTGGTCAAGTTTAATATCTGACAAAATCCATTCTCTTCACCTCTATTTGACAATCTGGACTGCTCTGTCAATTATTAGCATTGTGCTCAATGGAGCTGCCACACAGCTCATTTTTGTGGTTACTAGCTTAGTAAATAAATGTGTCACACTAAACATCATGACTTCTGAGGGAGTTTGAAAATAAGCGGACAAGCTAATAGGTGCAAAACTACATTAAAGCTACCAACCTCCTCCCTTACAGACTGCAAAGCTGGTTGTTCTGTGAGTGACTGGAGGGATGGAGCCTCCTCCTCTGCCTCTTCCCATCTGAATGTTGTGGTACCACCTTACACCTACAGCCCCTGCATCTCTGATGGTAGCCCCAAATCCTCTGTGTGCTGGCCCAGCACACAGCTGTATGTTGCTAATGGGTTGTTTAGGAGATGTGTGTGGCTTCGCCTGCAGGATGCTGCATCCCGATTGCTGAAGAGGATGCTGAGCAGAGCAGCTGAAAGCTGAACTCGCTCTGACTCTCTCTCGGCAGCACTGCTGCCTTTTGCTCTACCAGCGACCTCTGCACAACAGTGTGATGGTTACGCCATCAAAATGGCTAGGGACATCAGAAGTGGGGAAGTGACAGATGCACCAATACCATGTTCATCTGGTGGAGGCTGGTGCATGGTTAGGAGTAAAGTGAAAAGAGAGTCACTGCTCCACATCTTCTAAAATATTTCAGATTCAAGGTAGGGACAGTGGGGCTGATGGGTTTGGGGTTTGCTGTTGGTTTTGATATTTTTTTGTCAGATGAATGAATCAGTCTCATAGCAGGGGTATCCAGGCTGCCCATGCAGTGCATGACCAACACGGTCTAGTTCAGTGTCTGAAATTGTATTTATTTGCACATTATCTGCCACGCTTATTGTGCTGCATGCAATAGAGTCACTGATTAATAAAGACTCAAAGCAGGAGCTCAGTATGCTCAATGCTTTTCTGAAATGGGTTATGTCAATGAACATCTCCTGTTTGGCCATTTCCAAAGAGAAGATTGAACCAGTTGCACCAGAAAATGGGCATGGGCTATTGCACCAACCAAATATCCTTTATGCTGTCTGAAGCAAGAGACATCTTGCCTGTGTTCGGTCTCTGGTGCTCAGGGCCAAGATGAAGTCTGGCCCCATTCTCCTGTTCCCTTTTTGGGTTGCTGGGAATGAGGTGAGTGCCAGGGTTGTGCCCTATGTGGGGAAATCTTACTCCTGAAGATTAGCTCCAGGACTTCCCACAAGGGCTTTGATTTGGGTCAGTGTCCTACAGGCAGGCACAGAGAAGCAAATCCAGTGCACCTTTGTCCTGCTTATTTATTCCCCCTTCCAACCTTAGCTTGAGGCTGTTTAATCCTTCACATGCAACTCCCAGGCAGAAAATTCAAACAAATCACACAAAAGTCAAATGAGACTGGCTTGCAGAATGAGGGCAGCCCATTTCTGATTTTGGCTGAGATTGCTGGAGAAAGCAACACCTTCACAGGCAGATGAAGTTACAATTTGTATAATAAAAGATGTTACCTCTACCTGCAAGCCTCACCTTGTCTTATTGCCTTCTCCACCAACACTCCAGATAACACTTGCACTCAGACCCATGAATGCACCCAGGGCGGCTTCCTCTCTTAAAACCCGAGGGTCTTCTCCACAGTGAAATCCTCACGTCCCCTGAGCTCCTTTACGGCACCTGAGGCTGAGATTCCCCTGTACAGATTAATCTCTCCATGCTGAGCCAGCATGAAGCCAATTCAGTGCTAACTGCTATGTTTCCCCATACGTTCTTGCAGATAGAGCAATATTATCCTGTATTAGGGAAGTGGCTGACTATGTCACTAGCGACATGCCAAGACCCATAAGACTATATTGGTTTTCAGACTCCTGCTGTGTTGTCTTGGGCATTTTCTGTTCTCTTCTATGAGAGCACTCTGTTTTCGGCGGAAATGTCAGGACGCCAATGAGCCAATGAAAGGAATCTCCTTGGCGTTTAGCCTTTAATATTTCCTAGGCTCTTAATCTTGGGATGGGAAATCTAGTGCTGGAGAAGGGAAGTTAAAGGATGGTTGATTTTCTTTATTCATTTCCTAAAGAATGTGTATCTGGTGTTTCTATGAACAGTGGCACCGCGATTTAGGTCTTGCCCAATCAGTTAAGATGTCAGCGTGATGGGATCTCAGCTTGGGTATTTCTTTTGCTTATTTTCAGCAGAGTGCAAAGTGAGAGACGAATAGCAGAAAAATAAAAGCTGAGTAGGACTTGCTCCAGAAGGTCTTCAGTAAACAAGTTTTGCTCTTGTGTAAGTTTGCTGAGCTGGTGGGTAGCAGAAAAGAGAGACAGAGCCAAAGGCGAATTCACAGCCAAGCCACTACCTTGGCACTAGCAGGAAAATCAGACTACCTCAGCAAGTAACTTGTCCAGAGGGAATATTCTGAATAAGCCAGATCTGGCCCTTATTTGTGCTGGAATAACTCCAGGGTAATGTCCTGACATCGGTGGACTGACTCCAACTTCAAAGTCATGAAAGGAGCATCTCAGTCAAGCCTGGGAGCCAATTGCCTCAGGGTGAAGTTAGGCAACTGTCACGTTGCATGGAGATCCAGAACGTCACCCAAGCTGGATGCTGCGACCCCTAAGACACCCCACACAGGTGGTGTGTGTAGTCCAAGGTAGACTGCTGGGCTCCCTGATCTGTTTGTTAACAGAGAGAACAAAAGAGAACTCGAGTCTGGGATCTGGACTCTAACAAGATCTTGAATAATCCCTCCGGACATGAGGCCCGAGAGTCCCACAGGGGTCATGGAGATGATGCTCTGGAGACAGCAATGTTCCTTCTTCCAACAAGACAGACACCCTTCAGCATAAGGTCCTGCCCAAGAGCTTGACATTCACAGCAGAGACCCGATTACAGTGTTCACAGCAGACTCTCCAGCTCTCTCATTCCTACCCTTGATGCCCAGCTCATTAGTCCCACAGGTAATATTTTCTTCAAGCCCACTCCATTTTACAGGTCTGAGTTTGTTCTCCTCAAGTTACAACAGGCAACTCTTCCTTCAAGAGCTGACTTTAACAGCCCAGTTCACAGGAGCTGCCTGAGGACCCCCAGGTACCAAAGACACGCAGCGACTGCTGCCCACTGCCCTGCAGGACCCTCATCACCTGCTTTTACTTCTAGGGTCAGACAATTCCCCGGAACATTTCAACCACCAGCTTCTAGCACTTGTGTGACGTCTGCTCTGGCCCATGATTATTGCTATGAGAACATGGCCCAAGGTAAACAAAAGAAGGAGTCTTATCTATCAGAGATCAACACCAGACCTTTTCTCCATTTGTAACCGTGGTATTGCTTTTTTTTTTTTTCCCCCCAATTTCTTTTCACATTTCTATTGACCTATACTTAAACAACTTTGTCTGGATCAAAAAACAATGTGAAACACAGCCTACTCCAGCGGGTGGACTGGTTCCCAGAAACTATATGTCTTTTGTACAACCACCCACCTGCCCCCCTCTTGCTAAATTTTCCCAGCGCGCTGGACTTTCTCATTTCCACAGTGTGATTGTGGTTTTCCCATTCTCATTGTTCTCACTGGGTTTTGGGGGTAGGTATGAACACATAGGTGATGTCCTGATGTAAATGCTGCCTTCCACCCAAGGTGGGCTCCAAAAAATATATAACATGCTCTACCAGCAACCCTGGGAAACGCAGCTGGCCTTGGTTCTATTTATTTCTCCCAAATTCCACCTTTTTTTTGTCATTCACAAACAAAAACCTATGCCCTAAATCCCTTCCTTCAGCCTGCCAGCTCCTGAGCGCTGGAAACCTTAGGTGAGATGTTGGGAAAGAAAGTGAAATGACTTGTTTCCTTTATGTGCCCTCGAGGGAGGGGATGGGAGCAGGGGGGGTCCCATCCCAAAGGGTGAGATGTAAATGAAGGTGTTAGAAAAAAAGAAGGGGAAAAATATAAAGGAGAAGAAAATAAGTCGTCTTGGTGGAACACAAATGGAGTTCTAGCTAGGTATCATTTGCCGATGAAATTGCATTTCTATTTGGGAATAAATGAGTGTAAAACTTGTTTGAGGCCCAGGTAATAATAGAACGGGGGAGGAGGAAATTGAAATTTATGACTTTGCAAATGACTGCTGTAGAAGAGACACACATCAGAGGTGTCTTTTTATCCACACACACACACACACACATGCACCCCCGCCTTCTTCCCTCCCTCCTCGTTTTCTCTTCTTCCCGCAGATGAGGAGGACAGGTCTGCAATAAAACAGGTCTANAACATTGTCAGTGCCGATGTAAATGGACGTGCTACATAGTCAACAAGACACACTTGGCTGCCTGCAAGTGGGAAGTACTTAAATCTTGGCACTGATAAATGAAATATTTTTAAGGGAGCTAATCAGTGAAAATGGGGTTTCATCAGGCACTGACATGTCTCGCTTGCTTCAGCGAGTCCAAGAGAGAAAAATGATTGCGCGGCGCGGTCCGGAGCCAGCCGGAGATGGGGAGCGAGAGAGAAGGAGGCGGGAGGCGGCAGGCGAGGATG
>VYZM01002441.1:150846-238958 GCA_013398915.1 Dromas ardeola | reverse complement strand
CCACACACACCTCTACTTGCCATGAAATCATTTCGTAAATACAAAAAAGGCCCCTCAGGCTATTGGTGCCCAGACACTCATTTTTAGAGTGGATAATTGACTCCTTTCAGTTGATAATTCATAGCTTGCATATGCCAGCTAATACATCAGTGCCCAGAGACTCAGCGAGAGCCCCAAGCACAAACGAGAGAGGGGGAAAGGAAAAGAAAAAAAAAAAGAAAGAAAGAAAGAAAAAAAAATATTTCGGATGATAGATGAGTGCATTACGGCTTTATGAATGAATTATGTCCTGCAAATACCTTGAGCAGGAGAGACTGTCGGCCTGTATCTATACTAATCTGGGAGGAATTATGACGATTTTCACATTAAAAAGGGAAAAGGGAAAGAATTAATTGAGCAATTGGGCCATTAAAAATGTATGTCAGCATGTTCTGTATGTCCATTTTCCAATTTATCATACGCTAGGAAGCTTCCTCCCAGGGTGACTGCCATTTTTCTTCTCTCTCGTATATTTGATCTCTTTTTTTTTATTTATTGTAGGTTCCCGTCATACAAAACCAGATCAGGATCGTTTTGACAAGACAAAGTCTGTGGTTTTTTTGCAGGGATGCTCAGTGTTGTCTTTGCGCGTGTGCTCCCTGTCAAAAAAATAAGAGGTGGGGGCACCAGAATGAATTTCTTCTTTGCATCCCATGGCTCCCACAGTCATGATTGCTAACTTAATAAAAACAGGTTATTTCACGGTGTTTGTAGTTTTTTATTCATCGGAGAAGGTTGGAGATGAAGTTTGGCGATAGGAGGGCAGATGCAGTGGGGGTTCGCTTTTACAAAGTTATAGGTTGCTCATGCTGGCTCATCTAAAAGCACCGAGGATAAGCACACGCAAACACCCGCTTTGCACACGTGTGTGAAACGCCGCACACGACTGCTCGAAAAATTCACCCACACGGTCGATGCATCGCCCGGCTCCGGCATTTAGCTGTGGATCATATCCATTGTTGGCCAAAAATATATTCTGAATTATTACAGTGTTTGTATTCTGCATATGTACCCTGTAGTATGTGTTAATTATTTTCAGATCCAAGAAATAATTTAGTGGATTAGGACAGTTTGCCAGTGGGGGAATATTTTTAGAATAACAGCAATGTTAGAAACAGTTTTCAGCTCTATAATTAGTTGGCTTCTTTAAATATCTGAAATAACTACAGAATGTGTTTCCTACTTTCATATACGCAATATATTCCATTATATTGCTTAAAGTTGCTTAAAATTTTAGCACCTTTAAAAAATAGATCTTAGAATCTAGCAAAAAAAAAGATCAGTAACTCAATCAATGTAAAAAAAAAAATCACATTTAAGGTCTGCCAGCAAATTGCAGGCAGGCTGACCAACACACATTGTTTAACCTGTGTCTTCGATTTTCTAATCCAGGAATTATGCTTCACCTGAACTTCCTCTAATACAATTAGCGTGGTGTGTTTGCTGAAACATAATGCCTTTACAGAATAATGTTTTATGCCGCAAAGCATATCTAATCTCTTCACGCAAGCCACTCTACGGCAAATCATTTTATAATATGCAGGAATTTTTTGATGTTGTTTATGTTCTCGTGTTTATGAGGTCTTTAATTGATTGTAAGCTGCTCTTTAAGTACTTAAAGATGTTTTTAAAATCCTATTAATTGTTCCTGTCTTGTTTTTTTTTCAGGCTTGTTAAATATTTGTTAATGCGCTGGCTAAAACACGAGAGTGCTGGAGGAGAATTTCAGCAAATTTATGTGTTTTTATTCAGGACCTTTATGCAGGATAAGTAGGTTTATTGTCTTATTTGAGGTGCAGCAAGCCCCTATACACAACGAAGAGGTGAGAACATCTCAGTGCAAATGTCACCCTCCTGGATGGCAGTGCCTTTTCAGCAGCTACTCTGCTGTAGAGCAGCTTTTGGGAGGTCTTAAACAACCCCTGTGAGAAGGCTGATGTATATAAAAGGGATGTGAAACAGATTTCTGCTCCTGCAAATCTTTCTGAGCTTTGAAAGACTCCTGTGTTCCCCAAGACTCTGTGAATTTGATATGGGGGGAAAAAAGCAGGGACACCCACTGAGCAGCACCCAGATGTCCCGTGCTCAGAGCCCCCATGACGGGTCCATCTTCTCATTGCCACCCAACAAAGCACCCGCTGCCCCCTGACAGCCCCCAGCCCCAGTTATCACATTCCTCCCACTCAGGTGGGAGCCCTCTTCTCCAGCAAGGGTGGTTCTGGAGAGCTTGTATCCCTGTGGACAGTTTTGTTTTCAGCAAAATGGCCTTTTTCCTCCAAGACAATCACAACGTTTTGGCAGTAAATCAAGATTCAGAGACAGAATTGGCGGGAAGATCAAAAGCTACGTGCCTCCTCTCTGACCTTGTCTAGGGCAGCAGGTTCACCACCATGGCTGAATGTGGGATTCGGGATCCCACATGGATGCAACCTGGAGGGGACCACCTGAGGGACTGCTGGGAGAGGCAGGACATCCCTTGTGCCTCTGGGTTCCCACCAGCATCTTTCAATCCTGCTTGGAGAGTTGAACAGCTCTACAGAGGTGAGGCTGAGCCACATTCCCCCTTGCTGCAGAGAGGACCAAAGGCGTAAGGTGCTGTACAAATACCCAGAGAGACCTACTGAGTTTGTACGAGATCATGTGCAGGTGCCAAATCCTGCAACCCACTTTGCTAAGGCTCAGGACCCTCCTGGGCAATAGGCTACAATGTGGGACCAGCAATGAGCCAGAGTCCCATTGAACCCCTACACATTGCCTGGCTCTTCTTGTCCTGGCCATTCCTGACTTGCAGCCGGAAGATTTCACTGTGTTTTTTGCCCAGTGGGGTGGAAAAAACCCAATAATATTCACTTCTTACTTCTGGAGGTCTTAATTTTCTAAAAACTACATATCAAAAATGAATCACGCAGTGGGACTTCTCCATATAGTGCCACTGAAGAGCTCTCAACCCCAGTGCAGCACAGCATCCTTGGTCAGCCACCTTACCTGCCCATGCCCCCGTGCCCCCGACAAAGAATACGGGCACAGGCTGCCTTCCCCTCTCTGCACTGGGGATGGCTCCTCGCTCTGGCTTTGCAGAGCGAATTAGCCCAGCAGGGCCTTCCACACCATGGCAACTAAACATAGTTCATCCAAAAACCAGCACATCAGTCTTGCTGATTACACATGCCTTCTTCTGGTAACACACATCTCGGTAAAGGATTAATGACAGCCAGAATCCCATTAAGAGAGAAACACAAGTTCCCCAGCTTACTTAATATCAGGTTTCTTGCACCTGGGTCACTGAAGTAGGACGTAACCTGCAGAATATAAAATGTCCTGTTATTGCCTTTGCCGCTGACATGCACGGAGAGGTGTTGTGAAGAGCAGACATTTATAATCCAGCCTCCCTCAGACATGCTAAGGCATGCACAGACCTGGCGGTTGTACATAACCTTTGCAGCAAGGTTGCTGGTATGTTCTGCTTACAACTTAGCAGCTCCAGTTTCAGATTGATATGCAGAAATGTGGATTATTTTTTTCTTTCTGTATCCCACACAAAGCAAGGAATAAATGTTCCCTTGGACAACTCCTCCATGAAAACCTTGATTCCTTGTGCATGAAGGTCTCAGCTGGTTGAAACATTGAAGATATTAACGCTATAAAAGGTGTAAGTGTGCACCTGTATGTGCGTGGCAGGGACTGTGGAATGTTTTCATGCCCAATCCTGAGCTATGTGAAACCAAAGGAAAGTCACCGGAGTGGTCTCTGGTCAATGGTGGTGACAAACACGGAGTTCAAGGTGTTGAAGGCCATTTGTCTACAAAGGTTTAACCGTTTTGCCAATGTCTGTACATTCTATCCAAGGAAAGTCAGGACTGGTTCTACCTACAGCGAACCTCCAGGTGCCATACAATCCTGTGGTTTCTTTCCTCTTCTGCTGGAGCCCAAGGAGAGCTACCTAAAGCAGGATATTGTTTATCCACGAAGAAACCATTCCCGTGGCTCTTCTCGCATATTGCAGAGGGGTTTGAGTGCTTCTAACCTCAAAGCTGTCTCAGACCAGATCAGACATTTCTGAAAATGTTCCCCAAAATGCAGCCTGAGTGAGAAACAAGGGAACAGCCCTGAGACTCAAAGAGACTTTTCCCTGTCCTGCTTCCTGGAGGACTTTACCTGGGACAAATTTACCTTCAGAGGACTTTAGCTTAGTAGCAGATGATTTTATGCCTTTTGCCTGATGTATTTATCATTTTATGCTTACACCAAGCAAGAGAAAAGCTAAATAAATATGGAGAAATAAGCTATTATCCTATTAGGAGAGTAGTCTTTTTCTTTTTTTCCCCCTGAGACTGAAAAGTTTAATAACAGACTAAAAAATCAGGAGTTACATGTTGCCTTTTGTTTTATTTAACAGATGATTTGCTTTAAAAACATAATAATCCTCAAGTGTCACTTTTTAAAGAGTATAAGTAGTTTTAACTCCTGTCCCCCAGACATAAGGGATATAGTCTTTTGACCTACACTGTAGGAAACATATGAAGATCGCTGCCCTTCATGGGGAAAAAGTGGAAACTAAGTAAAAGGTAGAATTTCTGGAGGGGCACTTGAAATGGGAACGGGTTCTTGCTGGAGTCAACAGCTACACCCTCCAGTGAATCTGGGTCTTGCTGTTTCTCCACCTGAGATGACTGCGTACACCCATACGATCCATTCAGCAGGATTTCAGAACCAATTAGACATAATTTGCTTATCTTTTGTCAAACCTCCACCACTAACAGTGCCTCCTATTGCATTTCCACGATGGTGCCACTGGGACAGAGCAGCAGCCTCAGTGGCCGTGTAATGCTGAGATGTTCAGAAGACTCCTTCATGCAGCTATAAAGAAAATGGGTCAGGGATGTGTCACCTCCCCGAAGCCAAGCCACAGCTGAAAAACACCAGAAAAGCACCCGCATCCAATGCCATTTCTCCACTGAGCTTTATTGCGGATCCTTTCCGGGGTGAGAAGTTTTTTGAGAGAAGGATTCATTATTATTAATGATAATAAAATCAGCCATGCCCTTTTCTCCACCTGCTTTCCCCCAAATCTCTCCGTGTTTGGTTACCTGCTACTTCAGGGATCCCACACTCAAACTGTGCTGATAACTCCGCGAAGGGACCTTTCTCATTGAACAAGGTGGGAAAAGCAGCTTCAAATGTCAGGAATTTCTTCCAGACGTTCAGCATCTGTATTTAAATTAAGAGGCTTAAAGCTCTCCTGAACTTTTCCAGGTTTTTAATTTCAGTTTAACTTCAGGAGTGGAGTTTTAAGCCCAAAATATCATATCTGCAGTGCCATCTACCGCGTCTTCCAGGGACTGCTCTGAAATAATATTTGATCTTGGAGGAGTGCAGCTGTCAGGAGCTTTTCGCCTGAAATTCTGGATGCGGGTGTTCATGTGTGGGTAGGGACGGGGGGGGAAAACTCAAATGTGTGCTCAGGAACACTGAAAATAGCGGGAATGGAGGCTGGTTTTGCCAAATTAGGTGAGGTAACGTTGTGGGTTAATCCCCACCGGCAGCTCAGCCCCACGCAGCCGCTCGCTCACTGCCCCCAGTTGGGATGGGGGAGAGAATCATTAGGGTGAAAGTGAGAAAACTCATGGGTTGAGACAAAGACAGTTTAATAGCAAAAGCTGCACGCACAAGCAAGCAAAATAATAAATTTATTCACCACTTCCCATCGGCAGGCAGGTGTTCAGCCATCCCCAGGAAAGCAGGGCTTCATCACACATAACAGTGACTTGGGAAAACAAGTGCCATAACTCTGAACATCCCCCTTTTCCTCCTTCTCCTCCCAGCTTTTATTGCTGAGCACAACGCCTTATGGCCTGGGATACACACCTTTGGTCAGCTGGGGGCAGCTGTCCCGTCTGTGATCCCCCCCGGCTTCTTGTGCACCCCCAGCCCACTCGCTGGTGGGGCAGGACGAGGAGGAGAAAATCCCTGACCCTGTGTAAGCACTGCTCAGCAATATTTACCACATCCTTGTGTTCTCAGCACTGTTTTCGGTCACAAATCCAAAACACAGTCCCACACAAACTGCTATGAAGAAAATTAACCCTATCCCAGCCTAAACCAGCACAGTTAAAAAGAAAAAAACAAAAAAAAAAAAGACAAAAAGAAAAAAAAAAAAAGGAAAACTGCTTTCTTGTGCCTCTTGCATCTTGAAGTTAAGCCAATGTGTCCAAAGAAAAAGTTATATTAAAAAAGCCTTTCAAAGTGATGAAAGGCATAATAACAAATTATCTTGCCCTTCAACCTCAAACCATTTTATGATGACCTGACACACAAAAAAGTTTTTAGATTATTCCTGTCTTTTGCAAATCTCTCTGTGGAGATGGGCCTTCTTCAAAATCCTAGTGCCCAGGTGGCCTTTTTTCACTGGACCAGTGAGACCATGGCCAAGGGAGGAGGCCAAGGCTCCTCTGGCACTGCCACATCTGTCACTCATGGCCACATCTGGGTCCAGAGCACCACCATCGGCAGGAGCAGGGATGAATCTGTCACAGGTGGGACATAAGGACCAGCTGTGGGATGCCTAAGTGGGGCCTTTTGGAGCTCAGCTTTCAAACTGCAGAGCTCAAGGCTGTCATTTGGGGCAGTTTTGGTAGCCAAGTCTCACTGAGGTCTAGCCCTGGAGGATGCTCTCTGGGGCAGTGCTGTTTGTAGGCAGCAAAACCACATCACAGGAAACAGCCGTTAAACACGGAGTTGGTCGGGAACTTCCCAGATTGAGAAGATGCAGCAGATGTTGCACATCTGCCGCACCCCTGGGTGGGCTGGCAGCCCTCCGTCCCGCAAGCTCGTCCCGGTGCGGAGCACCCAGGACCTCAGGGCAGGCAAATCTCGGCTCCAGCTGAGAAATTGTTCATAGCAGAGGAGCGAGCTCCCTCTGCTGCCCAAACTTCTGCTAGCGGCAGGAAAGGGCCGATTTTTCGCCTGCATCCTCTTGAAAAAGAAAAAAAAAAAAAAAAAACACACACAAAATTACCTTGGCTGGCTCTGGAGGGAGATGCGACCGTGGCAGAACCCGCTGCACCTCATAGCCTTCCAAGAGACCGGGTCCTGTGGCTTGATCCAAGCCTTTTTCTGGGCCAGACCATAATAACTTGGAGCCAACCGCCACCGGCAGCCCCTCTCCCAGCCCCTGCTGCCCCCCAAGCATCAGTCCCAGGGAGCCGGGGGGGGGTTTGGCTCAGCCTGGTCCGGCAAAACGCTCGCCGGGTTTGGAGCTGGCGCGGGGTCACAGCACGTCTGTCCACCTGCAGCCAAGTGACATGTTTACCTTGGCTTGTTGTTGTTGCCCACTGTAATTAATGACAGCAAAAAGGGCAAATTGCCCATCTTTTGAATTATTTATTGCAGTGCAATGAAGGCAGATCGCATGGGTCTGTGTAGCTATGTGGCGCTCCGGCGTCGGCTGAAGGATTGGTGTAATCCCTGTAAATTCATTAGCATTTATCAGCTCCTTCTTTGTGGCTATACCGCTCCATCCCCCCCTTTCTTGCCCTTTTGCCTCCACGGAGCAAAGATTTATCGCTGAATTAAAGCCGGAGAGCTCCTGGCCGATGAGCTGGGGAAGGAGGATAATTCTATTACTTGTCAGAGCAGTTGAGGGGGAAATTGTGTGCAATAACCGCAGATCAGAGCACAGGCTCCAAAAGTCCAAGCTTGTGGAGATGGCAATGGGAAAAAAAAATTGTGAAAATAAAGACCAGGCAGATGAGGTGGTGCCCAGGGCTGGGGTTTTCCTTGCTGGACGTCCGTAGCAAGGAGGCTCAGCAGCCAAGTCACCCATGCACCCATTGCCCCATCTCTAGCGTCACTATGCACAGCCGTGCGCTGCATTATCCCATCGGTTTGCAGCAGGGTACTGAGGATGCTCCTGCCTGGAGAGAAGCCTGCACCGTGGTGGGAAGGTCTCCTGTGGCCAGTGCCATGTCCCTGCCCCTCCCTGTCACTGGCAGTAGCAATTGTGGGACCGAGCAGGGAACTGATCCAGCAGGAAACTAACTTTTTTGGAGGAGAAAAGTGGATCAGATCAGATTTTTCAGACAGATGAGGTTTCTAATGTTGATACAAAGAAGGGGTCAGCTCGGGCAGCTCTTGGCAGCGGGGTGGACTAAGACCAGCTGAAAGTGAGCACCGGGCCATGGGCCAACTCACCTGAGCTCAGGTTGGGCTGGAGTAGGAGCGTGTCTGTACCAGCTACTCCATCAGCAGCTGCTCACAATTTGCTGATAAGTTTGCAGGACAACTCTCACACCTGCTTACACTGGAAATGCAGGGCTAAGTGTTAGTGCTCAGAGTCCATTGCCACTTTTTCCTTTTCCTCCATCCTTTCCTTTATCTGGGCTGTCAATATCAGGCAAATCCCATTTGTAGACAATAACTTCAGTAGGGAACAGAAGATGAGACAGTGCTCTGGCTGTCTCTAAAGCATGAGCCTCACCTGGCTTGTGCAACATCTAGATTTACCCCCAGTATTGTGCTATGCCAAACATGCACACCCCAACCCAGCTTGATACAGAAATCTGAACTGAACATGCATGTCCTTTTTTTCCATTGTATTTATTGCTAGCGACACCTACCAGCTTCACCTGGTGGCACTGAAAATGAACACAGCCTTGCTCTCCGTGGAGGATATATGTTTCCTACAGCTCTCTGTGTTCGAGTTGCCCCATCAGCTCTTAGCCAAGGGTATATTTATCTCTGAGGGTCCCTCTTCAGCCCCAGGGTCTTTTCCACGACCGTGGCCATCACATTGCACAGCCACAGCAAAGCTCTCCAGCTCCTCTGCTTTTTTAGCACCCTGGCTTGGGGATTTCAGCAGAGGGTGCTGCTTTTTGTCAAGGGTGGGGAAGGATTCGAGGGATGAGGGTGGGATACGGAGAATAAATAAGCTCCAGGGTTGGTCTGTGAGTCCAGGAAGTCCCAGATGTCCCCAGCTCTGCATTGCTGTCGGTAAATTGCCTCCAGAAAGTTTCCTCCAGCAGCGTTTGGCTCGCACCCGGATGCGTGAGGGGTTTGAGGTGTTACTCCCAGTGCCTGGCCGATACCCATCCCTCACCAGGGGCTGTTTGCTGAGCGTAGGTCTCACCCAACTGATGGCACCTCCCCGCTGTGCTGCGGCCACCTGCTGGGGCCACCCTCCAGGGTCACAGCCTCCCACTGCTGTGACCCGGGATATTTCCGAGTGCAGGCTGGCCCATGCAAAATTTAAGAATGAAAACGCCAATTCGGGATCTCTTCCGGTGTTTGCAAATTGTCAGGTCACAGGCTTTGGTCTGGAGGCTCTCTGCCATGCTCAGGGAGGTTGGCGTAACAGCGGGACGCAATCTGGTCGTCTGACTTCAGCGATTGCTACTGAAAGGCTGAGAGTATTTATTTCCCAAGGTCTTCTTTTGCGGCCTTGGGTATAAATTTCCTTCCATTTATTCGTCAAAGGCTCCGCTCCTGCGCTGTGTTTGGGCTGTCAGCGGTTGCCTTGGACATTTAGGTCAATCACAGATATTACTTCTGTCTCTGGAGCTGGCAGCTCTCATCCCGGGCCTTCAGCTTGGTGTCTCGCCTATAAATAAACCACCATTCATTCTCAGCGCAGTGGGAAGAGGCAGCGATGAGCTCAAAACGCTGCTTCCGCAGGGAGGGGTGCTCATTTCAAATAGCTCGACCTCCTCAAAGAATTATTAAGCCCCATATTAAGCATCCCTATTGCTTTAATAGGAAGCCTGGTCAGAATTAGGGGGATAAAAATAGGCATTAGAGCTGCAGTGTAAGGCAACTTGTATTTGCAGCTCATCATTCGTGTGGTGGAGACGTGCAGCCAGACTGGGAGAACCTGGTGAATGAGGGGATGCAAAGGCAGAGCTGGAGGGGTGCAGAAATGCTTGTCTTTAGTCCTTGTAGGCGCTGGTTTAACACATGGCTGATGTTCCTGGGGGGGCTGAGCCCGCAGGATCAATAATCTCACTGATCCAAAGACTTCAGGACCGTGGGTCACGTCAGTCGATGTTCCAATCGCTGACAAATACCAGTTCCCAGGCCCAGTCTGACAAAAGGCTACTGAGTCTCTTTCTCTGCAGATGAGTATTTTGATATTAAAACAAACAAAAAAAAAAAACAAAAAAACAAACAAATAACTTTTAAATATAAGTACTAAACAGGAGTGTTTACCAGTGGATACCAGCTTGCTCAGCTCAGAGTTTTTTGGAAGAAGCCTTGTTGGCTGTAGTGGCAATAAATAGTTGCTAATTTGGAGGGCCATCATTCTGCAGGCATTTGCTCTCTAATGGTCTATGGATGCAAATTTATGCCCTGGTAAGTAGAAGAGGGTGTTTTTTTCTAATTATTCTGGGTACAAAATATTTGAAGTATTCGCAAGGAAAGGGAATTGGGAAAAGCTTGCAAAAACTGCTAAAATACACATCAGGCAAGCATCTATTACTGTAAATTATTCCTACGCCAGAGCAGCAATGATTATAAGCTCTAAATCTTTGTTTAATCTCTCACTTCCTTAAGAGTGCAGGCATATTGTTTTGTCATTTATTGGAGTCATTTTGCAAAGTGGATCTGGGGTGTTTTCACAGAGGGTTTACATTGCACATGATTGACTGAGCTGATTCCCTTCCAGGCACTCACGTATCCCCCTGCTGCATAAATTGGAGCTGAGCACTTTTTATTTCCTTGCAAGGGAAATGAGCTCTGACGAATGGGGATGAGATGAATATCACATTATTTGGGGGCTGAGACAAGGACGGGGGCCAAAGAGGAGACATTTCTCCGGGGCTGCATGATATTCTCTCTTCTCGCTCCCCCCCCACACCCCTTCCCACGCTGGAATATTTCTTTTCTACACTAAAATAATCTCCCAGACACCTGGCGACTATTATATTAAGACGTGATGAATTGCAACGCTCAGAAAAGCTGACAACACTCTGCCTTTTAGATTTCCAGCCACAAGGGTGAAGTACGGGCCAAATTTTGGCAGAGAGAACCTGGGAAGCTGCTGGGGCAGGTGAAGCATCCCCTGTACCTGAAGCCAGGTTGGCCGGTCCTGTGGCCACCCAGCATCTCAGCATCCCTTCTGCTCCCTGAGACTTTCCCTGGCCGAGCCCGCGGCAGGGTCTGGTCCACCGTGACACTTGACTCGGATCGATTCTCACCGTCCTCCTCAGAAAAGCATAGATTTTCCTATTAACTGCAGCTCCTATTCATTGCTGATAGATCCATCACGGGGAGCCCCGGCTCTCTGTAACTGGTTTGTGTGTGTGTGTGTTTCCCCCCGCCCCTGTAATTAGTCCATATTTAATCATTACTGAGGATAAAAGGCAGGGACACGTTGCAGTCATCCTCACAAATCATCTTTTGTCCAGATGGCCCACAAAGTACATGGTAAACCTCATTAACAGATTGCGCCAATTAATTATCTGGTATGGGAATCACTTCGCGAATCACCGAAGGCGGCTGCCTCCAGGAGGGAGCGCGGGCAGGGAACGACCCTGCTACCGGCCAGGGCAAGGATCAGGATCGGCAACGCTGGACATTGCTGCCATTTTTTCAATTTTTAATTAAAGGCTGATAATGATGGTCATTTTGCTGAAAGATTTACCCTCGTCTGCCCCAAACTGGGAGCCATTTAGCCTGAAAGCGTCCCGTTTCACAAGGTCTTGTAACCTTTTTACGGCTCTTTGCTCTTGCTTAGTGAGAGATCCTACCTTCTAAAATACATTCCACCGTTTCAAAGTACATTCTACCTTTTTAAAGTACATCAAAATGCATCATGATTTCAAACCATGAAAGCAACAGGGAGCAGTTTTCTCATGGCCTTAGATGTACCTTCAGCTGCGTTGTATTTCTTTTTTTTTTTTACCCCAAAGAAAGCAGATTAAAAAACAATTTTTTCTCAGTCTAAAATGCAGTACCTATTGATAAATATGTAATGAATTTGTACTCTAGGCTATTAATTGCCTTGCAGATGTTTAGCCATAGGATTCCAGTGCAGAAAAGGATCAATAGGTGTTGAGATTAAATTATCCAACTGTTTCAAAACCCAAATAATCACTGCTTGAGCTTGTTTAGTTTGGGCCCGGGACAAAAGTCAATTCCTTCCCTGCGGACATTTCTATAAAGTACAGTTGACATAAGAAATGATGAGACTCTGGAAAACTAGATTGAGCCATAAATATTCAGCTCTGCAGTGGATCCGAGAATAATAATTTAACTTTCTCTAATGCCCAGCTCTCAGAGTGCTTAACAAACTCTCTATTCTTGGCAATCCTCAGCTGTTTAACAATTCAGAGCCCCTAATCCGTAACTTGGGAGGGAAAAATGAAGATTTGGTTCAAATAAAACCCTAGCTGATGGAGTTAGAAGAGCTTCACTGTGGCATTTGCAATCAGCTAAAAAGAACAGAAAAGGATGGAGAAGAGTGTCCCTGTCTGTAGGTATCTATAACTACTCTAGATAAGCTCTCCTACCATTTTTTCCTGCTTGTAAGTTACTATTTCTTAGCACAAGCATCCCCTAGAAAGGTTTCTATGCTCCTGCCAGCAGTTTCCACCTCCTCTCCCTCACCTGAGCCCTCCCTGGCTCTTTTCAGCCCAAGAAACTGCAGCAACCCTTCTCCTGATGGTTCCTCTCCTGATGCTTAAACATGCCCCTGTTTAGGGGGGTAAGGGGTAAGGGAAGACCTTTCCCGGCCAGCTGCAGCTGGAGGGGGACACAGCATCCATTTACCCTCTGAAAGTCCCTGGTTTGCCCCGACACCTAATCAGAGTCCTTGTCACCTAATCTCCTTCTTGGCCAGGATGGGAATTTTGCCCCATGAATGAGTCCTGGGAGCAGCCCGGTAACAGGGGACAAAGCGATGCTCAACCCAGTGCCTTTCTGTGCAGGAGCAACGCGTGGTTTTTAACCTGAACACAGCAGATGTTCACCCAGGAGATCTGCCCTGCATGCACGGTGGGGAGGGTCCCACAGCACATCCCGAGCAGAGTCAGGACTCAAATGCCTCCTTCCCCCAGAGATGCTCCTTCTTCGTGTTTCTCTGCCTTGTCCCAGGTGGTGCCACATCCTACCCCTCGCAGGGATAATGCGACGTGGGGGGGGTCTCTCTGCTGAGCTCTCTCTTGGTCTTCTCAGTACCTTTTTCCTCTGCTTCTCACCACCAAATAGCTCGGTTGTTGTTATAGCAACCTCAGTGCGGTTAAGTCTCTAGAGGCAAGGTTTATAGGGAGAGGCAATATCTTTTATTAGACCGGCTGAGACAGCTGAAAAAGGAAAATAAAAGCCGGGGGGGGAGCGGGGGAAGAGAGATAGAGCAGCGCTCTGGCTCACAAGATCATCGCAGGTCCCCAGAGCTGTGGGTGGAGGAGAACAAAGTGGGTACAGAGGAGAAAGAGGTGACACACGTGGATGTGGTGTGGGCATCCAGGAAGGGTCAGACCTGGCCAGCGCGGGCTCAGCCAGGATGGCAGAACGGCAGCCCAGGCTGCTGGTACAGGGGTGCTAATCTGGTTTTATCTGGTGGAAAGCAGAGATTCAGTGGGAAACGAAATCCATGTTCAATGCTGGCTCTTCCTGCCAAACACCAGCATGGTTTGCCTTCATTGCCCCAGTACCACCACAGCATCTCCCAGGCACCACTGCATCCAGTGCCAAAAGAACCCCAGTCTCTCTGATCTGCTGTGCATCTGCTTTTGACCTCTGATCGAACTACTCAGAACAAACCTTGGCAGCACCCACCCTACGGCCTCCTCTTGGGGTGCGCTCCCCACCTGACGTATCGAAGGCAGCAGAAAACACTCCAAGGAGAAAATCAGGAAGGGAGCCCCTGGGTCACCTTCTGGTTTAACCCCCAAAACCCAATTCCAGCCCCTCGGCTGTGCCCACTGGTTCTTGGCTCTTCTTCCGGTGCATCTCCAGCAGCATCGAGTGTCTCTTTGCTCGGGTCCCACCTGACCTGCTCTGCTTGCTCGGGATCTGATCTCTGGCATCCATCAAACACAAGACACAGCTTTCAGGCGCCTCATCACTCAAGCAGACAGCCCTCCTGATGTTGGGACGTCCTCATCAATCAGCCTGCTCTTCCGGATAAAACTCACCTCCTAAAGCACAACCGGTGCAGATACCTGAATGGTATCTGCTGACTGCCGAGACGTCTGCCATTCAGATTGTCAGTTTTCAGTTAAATTTATGGCTTGATGATAATTTTATATAAACACTGAACTCAGGGCAAAAAGCTTTGCAGGCACTGATGTAAAAGCTCTTTTCTTTCTGTCTGGTGTTTCTAATCTTCAGTATTGCTCAAGTGGAAAGCCATCTTTCATTTTGCATATTCTTTTCTGTTTAACTAGGCCCTTGTAACCTCCTGAACGGAAAAGCAGATCAGGCAATAATTCACAGCCTGTCTGCTGAAGAAAACACAAGTGCATAAAAGAAACTTAAATGAATTCAGCATTAAACAGGTGGCTCTGGGGAAGGAGGGCCTGTCTGTCGGGGGAACAGGCTTGCACATGGCCCAACAGAATGACGGGAGGATGGAGTCAGCTCCCCCAAGTCAAAACTGAAAAGGGAAGCAAGGTCTGTGGCGGCTGCTTTCTTCTTTGCAAGAGGAGGGGAAGTTGCATAAGGTTAGCTAAGGTAGTGCAAGACTCTCTCTCTTTCAATAGCTGCGGCAAACTTTTTGACTGGTTTGATGGCCACGGATGCTCAGGGATGACACCATCATTCGAGGCGATGCTGGGTGCTGCTGCAGTGGCTGCACAGCAGCAGCGTTGCCCCCGCACACTCCAGCCAACAAAATGCTGCTTTAAAGAAAAACTTTTTGTGTTGTTTGCTTTCTGTAAGGGCAGTGGGTGATACCTCCCCTTGGTTATAGAGTGTGAAACTCAGCTGCTGTCTGAGGCATGTTTGTGACGGGCCAATAAACCTCATGCAGAGGCCAATAATGAGCAGAGGGCAAATCTGTCTTCTGGGCTTGGGTAAATCTAACTTAATTGACAACTGCATGGGTAGGTTGGCTCATGAGGCTTGGGCTTGCCTTCAGCGCAGCTGCCACAGGCCCGGTAACCACCGGGAGGAAGGCAGGATAGCTGCCCTTTATTTAAACCTCACTGGGATTTTTGCTTCTGCCCATAGCAGACCCTCACACCAAGCTCAGTGGAGCTCTTCAAGCCCCCTCCAAACACAGCAACACCTCCTCCCAAGGCAACCAAGGGCGTCCCTTTGGGGTTTTGGTGAGCAGAAGTAGGGAGCCATGAAGGACATGTGCATGGCCTTGCACAAGGACACATCTGCTGTCTCAGCAGGGCAAGTCCTGGCCTTTGTTGGTCCTTAAAGCAACCTTAAAGCAACCTGGAGAGCCAAGGAAGGATGCCTCAGCAAAGCTTGACTCTGGCCCTGCTCCTCTCACAGAGGGGAGAAGTTGGCCCATAAACAGTCCCATGTAGCCCTGGCTTCTTAGCAACGACGGAAAACAGAGCTGGATTTCACCAGAGCATCTAAAGTCATCCCCAGTGGAGGCACGTCCCATCTGTTTTCCATATCTCCCATCTGTCCAGCCTGGGCCAGCACTGTCTCACTGACCACCTGGTGGCAGCCACGTCATCCGCCAGCATGGAGCACTGGCTGGCGAATTCTCACATGTGTCTTGGTGCACCTTTCATCATGCATGTTGGTCAAGTTCTTTCCCTACTGTTGGCCTAGCATCCCCCAGAGTCCCCGGGAAACATCCAGGCGGTCTTCCAGCTCAGAGCAGAGCTTCTGTAATTAAGGTGAAATTACTGCTGTGAGCAGATGAACTCCCTCCTGGTCATGTCAGGAGGGATCGTGCAGCTGGGCCTGTGCAGAGCAAGCTTGCTGTTAGCCTCTCTGGAAACACGCCAGGTAACGGGGGACACACTGAAGTTATACTATGGCCCAGACAAAAACCTTACCAGGTGCATTGACTATTTTCATAAATTCCTGTTAGTATTAAACCACAGTTGAAAACTCCAAAAGACCCTGAAGCATCATTTTTGAGCCCAGTCTTCACCCGAGTTTGTGAACAGCTTACCCAAAAGCAACTGATCGAGCCCTTATTTCTCATTAAAAATACTGTTCATTTAATCCAGGACATTAAACAGTTTCATCACTGCGGAAGGCAACAGTTTTGGGTTGGAGAAAGGGAACAACCCCCAATAGGGCTGCAGTGCAGATGGTTTAGGGCAAGCTTAGCATGAAATCACTGCTTTCCATTGCAGATTCAGTTCTTTAATTCCTGTTGAAATCACCAGGGAGTTTACTCTGGACTTCTCCTGGCACAGGGGATGCAATTTGGCCCTATAAGTCTGGTCTGAGATGGTAGGGACTGAGCTTTGGGAAAGGGGCAGGATCCAGACTGAGACCAGCAAAGAGCTCCTGAGCAACAAAATTAAAAAACATCGGATCTAGATGATGACCCCAATTCACAGATGATTACACATCCCTTCCTCTGCTCCTCATCCATTTCTGTGAAGAGGAGAGCACACAGAAAACAGGGGAAATAATAGCTGCTTCTCTGGTCCCTTCATGAGCACAATTAGCAGAGCATCACAAAATCGCAACAGGGAGCATCCATGTGCCAACAGGACCTTTCCAACACCTCTCATGTGCCCACTGCAGTCTTGGCTGACAAGGAGAAAGACTTCCCCAGCTCCCAAGCTGCCCCCCAGATAAGTCCTCAAGAGTCAGGAAGGGTGGGAATCATGCGCTTGGCAGGAGAGCACCAGCCTGCCCTTCAGAGCAGAAAGGACAGGTACATTACTGGAGAGATGCCTGGGAGGGGGTTGACATACCCTTGTCACGGCAGCTAAAAATCTGGCCGTAAGGGTGACTGCGTGCCCCCAGCAGAAAGCAAAAAAGGGAAAAGGGAGGTCTGGTGGGTAAGTCACAACAACAAGATGCAGTGAATCTATGCAGCATTTTTTCCTCTGCCACCAAACCCTTATGTGACCTTAGTCGCGTCACTTCATCACCCAGTACATCCACTCCCCTACCTCCAAAATGGGAATGTTTACTCCTTTCTCCCACCCTTTTGCCTGTTTATTTCTACTCAGACTCCCAGGTCTTGGTGGCAGCCACAGTTTCTTGCCGTTCCTTATACATACAGCTCCTGGCACCGCTGGGTCCATCAGTCTACAGGGGCACTGATGTAATAAACCCCAGAGTGCCTGTGTTTTAAGCGCTCTTAAAAATACGGGGAGCAAGATGTACGCCCTTACTGCTATTCACTGCCTCCAGCTGCTGCTCTGTGTTTCCCTGTGAAGATAATAAGGCAAAATATTTCACACCAAATGGTCTTTCTCCTTTTCTCTCCTCGGCAAACGCACTTTGCACTTGCTCATTAATGAACGTACACCATCCACATCGACCAGGGCTGGCGCTGAATTGAACTTCGAATGCCTTTTCAGTGCCATAGCCTAGTTAATAATTACTTTTATGACTCACTCCACTCCATGCTGCTGGAGCGCCATTAAGAGAATTGACAGCACAAATAACAGAAACATTAAGCCTAATGATGTTGCGAGTGTCAGCCCTGCTAAAGTGCTCCTGGTGTCACAAAAGAAGAGCTTTTCCCTTTAGCAGTTGTCCCTCCCAGGGCGGTGTTTTCTACCCACCCCCAGCGTTGCAGAGGAAAGTCAGCTTGCTGCTCCTTTGAGTTGTGACAGTAGGAGTGTGGGGTGCGCACATACCGCACATAACCATGTGCCATGCGTGCTCACGCAGCAGTCATCCACATCTCAGAACATCTTCGTTCCCAATGGGCAAACTCTCGGCATCCTCAGTTTCAGCGTGGTCCTGCAGCTCCCCACCTCCCCTGCGCCCTGGAGGGCCCTTCCACCGGGGGCTTGCACTCAGCTTGCCTAAATCACCAGGGAAAATTCAGCACTTTGAGCCACTTTCCTGGATTTCCCTCCCAGTGGCACGGGGGCGGAGGGATGCCCAACACCTCGCTGACGGATGGATGGTAACTGCCATCTCTGGATGCTTCTGCCTCAGTTCCTGCCAATTTACTCTCATTTTTCCACTACTTTATAATTCACAAGACAGGGTTTAATACTTCCCAAATTAGCTTGAAATGTCATATCTAAGGATCACAAAGCTTTTTGGATGAACAGTGTGACAATGAGCCTGATAGATTTAAGGCTATTTAAGAACAAGAGACTTTGGTTCAAGCAGGGAGGTTTCCCCGCTGTTATTTCCCGAAAGGAAAACTGTTTCTGTGAAATAGCGATTTCCTTTTCTTTTAACAGGAAAATTCAATTTATCTTCCCTTTTTCTTAGCCAGTTCCTCCTCTTTGCCTTCATTGCCACAAATTCCCTAATCTTGTTATTCTTGGGTGTTGGAAAAGCGTAATCATCTGAGGCATGAAATCAAAGACAACGGCAACACTTCCAGGGAGGTGACTTAAGTCAGAGGAATTAATTCTCCCAGCAGACAGCTCTTATTTAGAACAAATGTGATTTTCGGAACCGAAGCCATGTTTTTAATGAGGGTCTATGAAAATACACGCAGCCCAGAGCTTCTGGGAAATTCAGCGTTATGCCAGAGAAATGCGTCATGTAAAGGAAAACAACAGCCAACAGGATTATTCAGTAAGTTCATCGCTCAGTTCCCTGCAGAGAAAACCCATCTATGTATCTCTCATCCTCAGAGATCGTTGCCCTGAACAAGGGAATCTACGGCTATTTATTGAATGTCCAAATCTGGTCCATCCAAAAGGTGTGTTTTGAGGTTTAACCAAGAAAAGAGATGGTTTTTCCTCCTTCTTTTTCAAATGAAGCCAGCGCGCACGAGCAAGTGGGTCTCGGCACAGCACAGGGTTAAGGAGTGGAAGTCCTTGCCCCAGGATGCTACGGACGCTGAAAGATGGGGGGGAGGGGGTGTCCTGCAAAAACCAAGAGTAATGCTTTGATCTGAGCCAAGCTCCTTTTCAGCTCTGTGCCTCAGTTTCCTTTCTCGCCTGCTGTCTTTTTCTTTACCCAAAGCAGGGACTGCCTTACTTGCACCTACCTGGTGAAGCACCAGAGGCAGGGGGGGGACCACCAGACATCACCGTGGTGTAAGACCGCATTCAGAGGGATTTCCAGGGTTTTATGGCCATGAAAAAGGGTTTATCCAGCAAGGATACAGCAAAAATTTGCCTTGGCTTTGGGGCTGGTCGGTGTTTTCAGATGAAGGATAAGAAAGACAAGCCATTTGGAGACCATCTCGCAGCATGAAGCTGGAAGGGCAGCCTCAGGGAGCTTTCCATGCTCTGTTACCTGGGTTCACCTCCCCGGAGCAAACAGCTCTGCCACTCCCACGTGCAGCTGTAATTGCCAGCCAAAGGTTATTTTTCTCCAGTGAACTCAGTGGCTCCATGAAAGGTTCCCAGCCCAGAAACCAAAACTGGCTGCTTATTTGCACAACCACCACGGGGTGCAGGCAGCAGCCATGTGCTCACCCCGAAGGAGGCTGAAGAAGCTACAGCCTTTGGGTTCGCTGGCAGCACGTCCTTTCCATGTGCAAAGCTTGCCTCCGGATAGAGAGTGCGGAGCCCCAGAGACAGTGAATGGGATAAAGCTTGCAGTGGGAGAGGGAGGATCAGCTCCTAATGGCAGCATCATGTTTGCCTGGCTCAGCTGGAGATAAAAAAGATGAACCATAGATCATAATGATTTCTCGTACTGAGATAACAACAGAGGAGGATTTGTCTCCAAAAGAAGCATCTTTTCTGCCTATGTGCCAGCAAAAGAAAATAATTTTTGTGTCTGACTTTATAGCAAGCTTCATCAAATATCCATCTGGCACCAGGCCAGAGAGCTACATATGAAGCTGTGTTCACTGTCACAGCGGATTGATGCCAGAAACTCCAGCAAAGATTCCAGCAGGAGAGAGCTCCCATGATGGTTTTGGGAGGGTACGCAGATCTCTGGAGGCACGGCTTATTAAAAGCCCTGGTGCAGAGAGATCTGGCTTTTGGGACCCGGTTGGAAGCAGGGGGTCTGGTAAGAGACTGTAGCTCCAAAGCTGCCCTTGAAGTTTGGTCCTCATGTGGAGACCGAGCCTAGCTAGGTCTCATTTTAGGGGGCCCTGGAGGATTGAATAATCCAGCAATTCTCAAGTGTTTGGATCGGAAATTTCATCTGGAACCTGGCAAGCTTTCTTTCCTGGCAAAAGCGTCATGAGAACCAGTGTCTTCTCAGGACAGGCCAACTTCAAGAAATCAGAATTTCCCGAGAAATACGTGCTGCCTGGAAAAACTCCTGGGGACTCTTTGTATGCAAGAATGCCTTGAAAAATATAATCCATCCTCCCAGCCCTGACACTCTCTGTGTTCTGAGAATTCAAAGCCATATCACGGTGTGCAGGTCCCACAGAGAGAGAATGAGAGTGACTACAAGCAGCAGGAGATCTGCCAATGGAAACAGTGAAATCTCCTCTCCACAGACTTTGTAAATTAGACTGAACAAAGCTGTGGAAACAAGCCTGTAAGGAGCAAGCCTCACCTAATGGTCCAGCTGACTTCTGCAGCCCAGTGGCTCACCGTGAGCTTGGGTGAGCAATGGTCTCCATCTCGCTGGAGCTCCCCGGGTCAGCAGTGGGAGCAGCTGGGACAGCAGAAGCCCCTAAACTGGCCACAACTGCATGGAGTCAGTCTCCAAGAGTTTGAAATTTATATTAAAATGAAAAATGTCAAGCTTCCAACTTCCCTAAGAATTCTGAGAGAGCAAACGATGTAGGACAATTCCAGGGGAGATGATCCACATCCTTGGTCCATCTAGAGGGGGATGATGCTGCAGAGGATGAGTGTCTGCTGCGGCTTCGCATCACCCTGGGGACATAAACAGGGTGTCACGCTGAGGCCACCCCAAACAAGGAGCTCTTTGGGGCCATCAGTCTGATAGCCAGGAGGTTTAGAAGACAAATACACAAGCCTCTCCTAGAGCACGTTGGAGTAGGGCAGCCAGAGGTACCTGAGGGTCTCTCCCATGGATGCTGAAGGCTCAGCTGAGCTGACAGCATCTGACAGCTGGAGAAAACCAGCCTTTCCACCTCTAAGTTGAGCACATTTGCTATGGGCTCACTGGAGACTAGTGACATAAAAGCTCTCTTTTTTTAAAAAAAAAAAAAAAAAAGAGGGACTTTGCAAATGGAAATTTCACACTTTCATGGGTTTTTTGCTCTTTCATGGTTTTTTTTTTTTCCTCTTCCAGGACTTATCCAGGGAAAAATGCCGCATTTCTTGCACAAGTGAGACCTGGAAGGTTTGTACCTTTGCTGTGGACTTGTGAGTCCTGCAAAAGAACGGCAGTTCATTGAGCATTCACGGAGATCCTGAGCCAAGATCAGAGTGATGGGCCAGAGAGAGAGGTGAGGGGCTCCTGGGGAAGGGTGAGCATTTCCCAGGAGGGAAAGAGGGAAGGGGTCAGCCATCTCAGCCTAATGAAAGGGAAGCTCTAGGAAATCTACAACAAATCTAAAAAGTTTCAGGGATACAAATTTCCAGAAGCCAAAAAGGTATCTCGGTTAAAAGCCATTGTTGGTACAAGGATAAAAGGACATAAACTAGCCACAAATAAATCTGGGCCGGGAATTAGAAAAAGCTAATTACATTTCATGTAATGTTTCTGTTTTATTCTTCCAGATGGAGAGAGAAGCTCAGTTCACGGCCCGGGTTGGTGCTGGGCAGCTATTGTGGCAGGCTGCAAGCTCCAGGCTGCAAGTCCAGGAGGGCAGCGGTGGATGCTCAGCAAACCCTCCTCTGTGCTTTTCTCTCTGGTCCCACTTTTAAAAAAGAAAAACCCTTCCAGGGAGTTCTTCCTAATGGCCAAAAAAAATCCTTTCTGAAGGGAGCAGGTTTTCATTTCACACACATTGTCAGCGGAGCCTTCTTAGCCAGCTCATTTCCCAGGCCTTTAACCAGCCAGCCTGCCTGGAACGGAGAGATTTCCTCTCGTCTCAAATCACTTGGCTACACATGGGAGAGAAGCCCTTTGACGAGGTGAATTTGCAAGGCTCTCAAATCCTCTTTATTCTCGCTGTGCTATCCCTCCTGACTCGTCTCCAAGAGACCTTGTTGGGCTAAGCCCAGAAGGAGCATGGAAAAGTGATGGCACCAATCCTAGAGACACACAAACACACACAGATACAGCTTCCACCCCTTCCCCGCCCCATAAATTGAATATCATCTGTACCCAGAACTGGGGAGGATCAGCTAAAATAATCCAGTCCCATCCTCCATCACTGGTGAGGCTGGATTCAAAACATCCCACAGTCCTCACCCACCCCCGCCCACTGCTCATGCCGTGTCCCTAATAAACTGGAGGCCCACAGTTCACATCTGGCCCGTTCAGGTACACAGCTGGGGGTTAACGCACACACGCAGAAAAAGAAAAGGCTACATTGGCCTATTCCTGTGTCCACCGAAGCAATGACAGTGGGGGTCCACGGTGGGACTAGTGTTTAGGCAGCCAGGGCTTCAAGGAGCAATGGCGTTCAAGAGGCAACATGAACTTTAGGGATGCTTTTTCCTTGCAGCTAGGTACACGAGCTAGAAAATCAAGCAGGAGAGTGAGGAGCACAGGGCAAAATGAATGCAGACCGCCTTGGGGCACACACAGTCCCAGGGTAAGGGAGAAGGTGGTTGGGGGAGTCAAAGAGAAGGCGGGCCAAATGCTCACTGAGTGCAATTATTTTAATGGGTCTCTTTTTTCCAAGTTCCACACTGCACACATGGAAATAGGAATTTTAAAAAAGACTCACACCAGAAACTCTGACTTGGAGCACAAGAAACTCTCCCTGTCTCCTGCTACACAAGGAGGCACAAGATTCACAACAACGTTAGTCACGGCTGATCACGGAGGCAGACAGACAGACAGACAAGGAAATCCCAATGGACAGAAAAAGGCAAAAGCAGGGCATTCATGCTTCAGAAGGCAGCAGACGTTCCCGTGCCCACCTTGCTGTGCAGGCAGGTGGTTGGGGTCACGGCTTGGCATACAGGCGCACCACACCAGTGTATCAGCATCTCACTGGTCCTACACCTCTGCTTGCCCAGGTGCCATCTCTGCTGGTCGCCATCTCTTGGGTCCCAAGGGTGTCAACTCCCAGAGTGACACCGGCTGTGCCAGGTCCCGGCGCTGCGTTGGGGTTCCCTGTACGGTACTGGCTGTGATGCCACAAGGCAAGTGTGAACCACACTAAACTCCTAGGTGGCCCTCAAAGTCCTGCTTCTGCCCCCGTTCCTGCCCAAAGGGCCTTTGCCTTCCACTTGTATGGGATCTGCCATTGCATTATGCACCACTGGTAGCATTTCACGGTGCAGCTGCGGTAAGGAGTGATTCCAGTATGCGCACACCAGACTTGGTTTTCAAACCTTCAGCAAGTAGATGAAAGAGTTGTATGGTTACCACTTGATTTTTCTACTTTTTTGTCTCCAAGTGCTATAGTAACCATGTTCATATGGGCAATACTTCTAAAGGACTTCCAACCTGTTGTGTGCTATTCCAAAAGGCTGGTGAGCCAGCAACCTGGGAATCAAACCTACATCAGCAAGCTATTCTGTTTAATTGCTACAGCAATCACCGACAGGCAAAAATCATGGGAGCCTTTTGTTCAGTACAGCAGTTCCTGTGTGCTGAAGGGCAGCCAGTGCTGGAAGCGGAGCTCATCCATGAAAATGAGCTCTAGAGGGGATCATGCAGAGATCAGACCGTACAGGCTCATCCACCTTCAAGCAATCTCCAGACTCAGGTGTGCTAATACCAACCGTGCTGCTTGGCAATGTGTTCGTCTTTAATGCAGCTTTAAGTGGAGTTGGGAGCAGGTATTTTCCCTCCTGCACAGGCAGGGAGCTGAGCAGTAGCGCAATTAAATGATTTGCCCAGGACCTGGAGGCTGTACAAAAGACTTGAACCACACAAACGTCCTTCTCCTGAGCCTGCTTCTGCCCCTCCTAGCCAGTAGACCAGCCCTGCTAAAATCACAGACGTAATTCCTTGACGTAGAAGAAGCTGTTCAAGGCGGCAAAAATGTCGGGCCACTCAAGGAGGACCCACATTGGACGTACATTAAAACAGTTTGGTTACCTCTCATCAAGGAATGAAATTCAGGCTCCTCCTAGCTGAGCTCATGAAGGGGCCACCAGCTGCACAGCGGCTTCCCAGAGCAACCAGGACACCTCATGCATGGCCTGCATAGCACCGTGGCTCTTCTCCCTGTCTCCCCATGATCCCGTGTGCCATCACTAAAATTGGGAAACTTGGGGCATCAAAGGGAATTAGTAGGGTGCAGGATGAAAGTAAGCCAAGGATAGAGAACTTTATGGCCTCTCATTAAACTCTGCAACTCCCTGCTGCAGGATCACAAATGATGAAAGTTGACAGACATTCAAGGCGCAAATGGATTATTTCACGAAGAGGAAATCCATTCAGGGCTACTAAACATAGGCACCACTTCCAGCTCAGGAAACTCCTAAGAAATAGCGCATCGGAGGCTGGGAGAGCATTTTGGACAAGCAAAATCCTGCTTTTGCCCAGTCTTTATGCTCTTCTCCAGACCTTGCTCTTGGCCTTCTCAGAAACAGGATGCTGGGCTAGCTGGGCCTTTGGAATGTTCTGATATGGTTACTCTTGTGTCCATGTGACTTCCTAGTCACTCAAAGTCCCAAAAGTCCCATTTGTAATATAGGATTTCCATAAACAGAGAACCTATGTAGCCATTCCTACTCAAAATCCACTCTCCTGCTGCTGCATCCCCACATACTGGTCTTGCCTAGTACAACTGTCCTTCCCCACACTGGTCCCATATCTCATAAAATGTGTGAACAGCCCCTACAGGAGTCAGAGCAAAGGCCCACTAGCACAGCACCGTCTTCCCAGCCGGGGTCACCCAGGGACCACAAAGCCTTTGCAGCAATAATCCATCAGATCAGGGTCTTTCCAAGGCAGAGGTGGTGTCTTTATGTTGGAACAGCTCTTCATAAATTCTTCCCCTTGCTTTGCAAGCCCGTGAGCACGTTGAGCAGCCCGTTTCCTGCAGCAAGGGGATACACTCACTCCTGATTGTGTAATGGATCCCGCAGCCACTTCAGGGAAGGAGATACAGTCACCATCTTCCAGCACAGCTATACTGAAGCCCATGCAGTTATTTACCCCTTGTCCCAAGCTGATGTGTGTCCCAGGCCAGCCTTCCACAAAAAGATGGAAAGGAAGCTGCCTAGCACTCAGTACATAATCATTGCCCAAGGATTCCATTTGCAGGCTCCTGCCAATCTCTGGTTATTCCAAGAGCTTGTCTCTAAGGATTCAGCCTGCCTGACCTTCCAAGGTAGACACTGCTCTGAGCAGCACAGCTACAGCCTACCCTGATTAAAAGAAGAGAAAAACACCAGTGCTAATTGCAATCTTCGTGATTCATTGTCTCTTAGAATGGGTGCTAAAGTCGCCCAAGTGAAGGCAAGATGGGGCAAGGATTTTCAAGGGAGGGGACATTATTTCACACTACTTTTTCATTAGCAAACACGTAGCTTTGTCCCTACTGCCAAAAAAGCCTGGCACTAAAAATGCTGAAATCTTCTTGCGATTGAGTGGCAGCGAGCTGTAATTTACTGCATTCCTGCTTCTTTTACGTTCAAGAATTGCTTCACTTCTGAGAAGAAGGAGCTGTCATTTGTCAGCCCCATGTAGCCCCTCCTTCCAGCCAACACATTTCCACGTTACGCTAGACAAATTAAATCATTCCCCTCTTCCTATCTGCTCCCAAAAAAAGCCGGTGTATTCCCAGGAATTTAAGAGTCATCCTTTCACAGCAACATCATTATCAATTTTCTTTTTAAAGCCATGTAATGGGCATGTTCCTTTTAGCAAAAATCCGGAATATTTTTGCTATGGCATCCACCTTCCTTAAATTGATTCAGAGAGACCTGGCTGTCTGCTGGCTTTCCACAAGCACCTTCCCCACACCCACGGGTTTCCAGCCCACCCACTGCAGCATCTGGCTGGCTGCTAACAAAAGCTCTGCCTGGCTTTAGGATGCGGCCAGTTCCCTGGGCAAGTTGAGCTGTATCACTTCTCCTCCTGTGGTGTACTTGGCCACCGGCCCGTTGCCTTCCATGGTGAAGAGCTTGCAAGTCTTCGCATTCTCGTGAACCGGTGTGGACTTTTTTGAGGAGATGGGGGAATTTGTGGGACTCAGCTGAACAGCGGTGGTATCCTGCACCGTGTGCTCACTAGTTTCAATTTCAAAGGCTGTGTTGCCAGGTTTGATGAGCCCAATGTTGGAACCTGGTTTGGATTTCCTGGCCCCATGAGCTGGGGGCCTCCGGCTGCAGATGCAGCAGGCACCGAAGAATGTGAAGGCCACCACCAGCAAGATGGGTCCAATGATGATGGGAGGGTTGTTCATGGGGAGGAAGGTCCCAAAGGCAAATGCTCCCACTAAAGTGATGTTGATCCCTGCTAGCATGATGCAGAGTCCACAAGCACAGCAGAGAGCAGGGGAGGGGAGTCCCTGAGGTCGTGTCTTTTTCTGAATGGGTTTCTGGGACAAAGAGGCGCTGCTCTTTTCACTGAACATGTTGAGATGAGTCTCAGAGGTCACTTCAGTCCTCACAGCGTGTACGCTGCGTTGAGAAGGCTAGCTCCGGTCTCGTGCTGCCTTGAAATCCCTGGAGAGGAACAGAAAAGCATGCAACTATTAGAGCAATGAACAAAAGGCACTTTTCCACCACCATTCATGGTGACCAGCACCTACTCTGGGATTGCTGGTACCAAAAACTAAGTACAAATCCAAGCCTGCTCTCAACTCTGGGCTCTCCCTGTCCATGATGGTAACATGCAGTCAGCCTCAGGCTGGAGCACTGAGCCCAGCGTGCTCAATGCCCTTTGCCATCCTGATGGAAGACGCCCAAGTGAATCCGAGCCTGCGATGGCCCAGAGCCTATTCTTGGCTCTACCTGAAGTCTGAGTAACAGTGCAGCATTGCAGCAGTGTGGTTGGACAGACGGACCCAACATCATGAGTTCAGATGTTTCTCACATGGGTTTGAGACCTGCTGCATACATCTCTTGACGCTCCCTCTACTCCATCCACCCTTCCCTTAAAATACAGGCTCCTGAGGACAGGCATTATGCCCTGCTGCCCACTTGGGCAGTAGCTGGTCTCACAGTGTTTGTCATCACCCATACAACACCCGCCCAAAATAACAACAGACCCCAGTACTGCTCTGAACATCCCTCACTGCAATGTGAGTGCAATCTATTCTTGGACAGGTAAATGGTAACAGAAAGTGGGACTCTTTGCTCCACATCTCAGTTGTCCGGTAATTGAAACTAGTCATCCAGGTTGCCTTTCTAGTCAGTGAAGAATAAAAAGCCCCAGAAGATGATCCAGAACATCCCAAAAAGATGTCCAAAATGGGGGGGCTGGGTTGACTACAGAGGGAACCTTGGAGATGACTTGAGCAGTTAACAGTTTGATGCTCAGTGAGACAAACTCCATCCACAGACACTGAATGACTTGCCATCAATCACAGAGTCTATGACGAAATGGAGGTCACAGGAGATCCCATAGAAGGGGGCAGGGAAGCTTGTTTGCCTCAGCAAATGTAAAACCAAACTTGTATAAAGTTTGTGCACAAGCAACACTGGCTCCTGGATAGAAGCTCATGGAAACTGAGATGATGAAGCTGGAAAAGAGCCTGGGGATCTGCCTAGGACCCAAGGCAGGAACACATAGCCCTGACTGACAACAGCAGCTTCTCCATGAAGGAGATTATTGGATGTGATAAGAGCTGGCTTTGTGTTCGCTGTACTTTGCTGAGAAGCCAAATTGCCAGGAGCCAAATTGCCAGCAGTTTGCTGGTGATGCCTTTGATTTTACAGGCAGGAGAGCATTTCTCTTCCCAGCCAGACTGCAAACAATAGCGGTCTGCTCTCTCCTACTCCCCTGCCTGGCTCCCTGGCTTCTTCCTTCCTCTACTGTCAAATCACTTTCAAAAGGCTTGCTGGGGGAAAACTGATACCGTACAGGTTTCTACTGCAAGAGCCAACAATCACTGTTGTGCTATTAACACTCTGCAGCCACTAAATTAAAAAAAACCCAAACCATCACCCATCACCCTGAAACATGCCAGTGAGATCAGCCAGGCATTTTCAACATGTTTCCTAGGTTATAAAATTCTCCCGCACCTCCAGCTGAGGCAAAGCTCTCTGCTTGCTCTACCCAGTGTCATATCTCATTTCCTTGGCTTGGGCTTTTGTTTAGACCCGAATGAAGCGCAGCAGTGAAGTTTCAGTGAAGTTCCTATTCAGTGAGACATCAGCTGGAGCTGACAGAGACAGGCACGTGGAAGGATTAAATCCTTCCTCATCTGGGGATGCCTCACTGGGGAGGACTCTCTCTGCAGGCAAAGATTTTTCAGGAGAACTGAGAGCATGCGAGATAAGAAAGGGCATTTTCTCCATTAGCTGGGCTAACATCTATGCACGTTTCTCCAGCAGTGTTCCACCTGGGAACCCTGGCACACTGATGTGAGCTGGAGCCCTAATTCTGCCTCCTTCACCAGCCCTTGACCAGCAGCAAGACATCTTCTGGTTAACAACATGCACACACACGCTATTCTCTCTTACGGATACTGGTCTGAATCTTTGGTGCACAGAGGCTGTAGGTACCCCAGCGTGGCTCTTCCCTCGATTTACCCCGTACCTTCCTGCTGCAAAGTGCTTGGCAGGGAACTGCGTGGCTCTTTGTGGTTAAATCATATCACAGATTCACTCCGCCAGGTTTATCCCTCCCGACCCCTCAGCACTCACCTGCTTCCACCCTGCAAGAATTCCCTCTCCTGGGAGAGCTGGGCAGCTATCACAGCTGCTGGGCTCCAGCAGGATGCAAAAACAACCTGGCTGCCTCTGCTGCTAGGCAAGGCAGAGAACAGAGGTCATGCTCCCACTGAGATTTTTCCAGAGCAGCTTCAACCTCTTGCCCATCACATCTGTCAGTGGTCACCTGTAGTCAATCCAAAGAGACCACGCTGGTTTCTGGCTGCTTTCAAGGCTGCAGCAGTATCACCCAGCATGGTCCCCGGTAGCTCATTTTCTCTGCCTGGCAATTTTTGCTCACCGTTACAGCTCTGTGAATGAGTTAAGCTTGGGCAAAATCCTCACTGCACCTCCCCAGGCTGTAACAGGGGACGAGGCGGGCAAGAGGACTTTTTCAGGTACTGTTGGCAATGATAAATCAGGGCAGCCCATCCAAGGACAGCTTACCCCAGCAGGTAAGAGAGAGCAACAGATCCACTCTGGAAGGATAAATGACTTGCAGTAATGATCCAGCTGGGCTCAGGGTGGGTACAATCACCATCAGCTTCCCAGGTATTCACAGCCACTTCCCAGAAGGAGAGGAGACCAGATCTACAGTACGGAAATAGGGATGTGGCACAGAAAGATGGAGACCTCTCACCCTGCAGCTTCACTGGAAGAGGCACCGGCTGCTCCTTGAACCACCCTAGGACAGGCAGACGGTTCCCAGGTTGTGCCAAGGGACTGGTCAGGCAACGGCAGCTACCTGCCTCCCGACAAGTGAAGAGGGAAGAAAGGAAGTTTGCAAAAAACCCTCTGTGGCTAAAGGAGTGATGAGTAGCGTGCCAGGAGTCATCATCCTAGGAAGCCTGTTGGGTTGGGTGTCTGGGAACGCATCAGTATCGGTTTGCACAAAAAGTCAGAGACTAGAGCAGGCAGTGTGACAAAACCCAGGGTCCTGGACCTCCTCAGATAGATCTGCGACTCTAAAATATGCATCTGTCAGTCCAAAGCGCCAGGTCTAACACAGGGGCCATGACACTGCCTGAAGAGTGAAGCTGTAACAACGTGAATCCAAGGGTTTGTGTTGCACACTGTCAAGTGGGGAATAAAGGCACCTGGGGATGACTGAGGGAGCAAGCCACCAAACCTGTTGAGATGGCATCAAAGAAAAGCATAAGGAGCCAGATCTGCCTCATTCACATTATGTACATGGAGATATACCCAGAACCATGGGACAGAGCTAGCAGGAGTGGTCAAAAATAGAGCCAGGGTTGAGATCTCATTTAAAATGTGTGAGGAATTCTGGGGCTTGTCACACCCTTTCTATAGCTGCACCATAAAGGTTCTGGCCATGCTATGTCCAAGACAAAAACTTCTTTCCCATCCTCTTTGCTTGGAGCACCTACATGGGTTAACAGAGCTTTCCCAGCAGAAAGCAATGGAGTCAGTGGAGAATCTAAAGGGAACCCTGTCTGGAGTGGGGACCTCTCCCATCAGTTTGGGGACAGAAGACCTCGGAAGACAGCACCATCACAGTGCTAGGACATGACCTGCACACGCACCACAGGGTAGCCAACAGTACATAGAAGACAGTGTGTTTGCACTGGGAACACTTAGAAAGTGGATCACACTTGACTCCTGTCTTGATCTCCATATGAAACATCAGGGATTCTACACAGGGAATTCCTGTTGGAAAACCAGATGAAATGGGGATGAGAAAGCCAGCAGAGCAGTGGAGGATAAAGCAAAAAACAAACGAAAGCCACAGCACACCTCACACTATCCGCTACCTGATAAGACCCTGCAACAACACAAAGTCCATCTTTATGCTGATTGCCATGTACACCAGAAGCATCTTTGTTCTCCTGTCACCTCCTAGAGCACAGGCTGATGCTGTGGAGAGAAGGGTCCCTCTCCATCCCCTTTGCAGTCACAAGAACTCACTGATGTGGGGGAGCTCCCACTGCTGTCATGCCTGAGGCTATCTGGCAGCTGTTACATTCCGCTTCAGCCAAGTTAATGGGTTCAAAAATGATCAACTTTCCAGCTAAATTATCCTGTCCAAAATGACCAACCTCCTTTCTGTCAGGAGTGGAATAAGTTCTCTTTGGGATCTCTGTGTGAAACAGGTTCTTTTCTTATTGGTTAGAGTCTAGGTTTCTTTTCCAAACAACATTTCAGCTTCAAATGCATTACTGCTGAGCACTGCTACACAAAAAAAGCTGCATATCCAAGCTAGAGGGATGGAAATCCAGAGGCTATAGTGATTTCTTCCAGGGGAACATCCATCCCTCCCTATATTCTCAGGGGGACAAAGCAAGACTTTCATTCATAGCTCTGGCAGTTCCTAGAGCTCGAAGGGCGCACTGACATATTCAGACAGCATTTTAGGAGCATCATTTAAAGCCATACCAGCAGCACCAGCAACATGCACAGCCAAGCACGCTTCCCTCTTAGTTGTAGTGAGGGAGACCGAGCTGTCATCCTTCCACACGGTCTCACCTCAGCAGCACAGCCAAAATATTTGACAGACCCCAGATGAGCCTCCCTCCTGGAGGTGTGATGGCACAGTGAAATAATGACAGTGATCAACAAAGAGAAATTGCAGTCAGACAGCTGTAACCACCGCCCGCACACAGACAGACTCACAAACACACACACACACACACACACACATGCACGCACCTTTTAGCTGTCAGGAGAAGCACAAGACTTTTTCCCTGGGCAAAGTGCTGGGAAACTCTTCGGCAGGGCCAGGGAGAACCTCGGGAGGGGAGGTCACCTACCTGGGCTGGAGTGATGGAGAGAGCAGGTGTCCCGGGTCTCCCCTTCACCCTTCAGTCGGGGATGACAAAGCCATGGCTAGTCCCAGCAGGGCCGGCGCTGGAAGCCCAGCTGTGCGCTAGGAGGAGAAGGCTCTCACATCCTCCTCCCCTCTCTTCACCGAGCTCGGGAAACTTTGCTCGGGCGCCAGGCGAGCCCCGGGCAGCCCCCGGGAGAGCTCGGCGGGCTCCGTGCAAGCTTGGCCGCCTTCTCCCCACTTTCCTCCCTCCCCTCGGAGGATGATGTCCTTCACCTTAGGCAGAAGGGGGCTCAGACGCAGCATCGCTGCCCCGCCGCATCCTCTCCTGTCTCCTCCTCCTCCTCCAGCCCGCGGTCCCCAGCAAGGCTCAGCCCCGCCGCCTCCCCCGCTGTCCGGCGGGCTCTCACCCTCTCCCCGCGCCTTCTTTTTCTTCTTCCCTTTCTACTTCAAGGCTGTAGCTCCCGCCCCCTTCAGCTGACAGAGGTGGCCGGAGCAGAACAGCCCCTTTTTCACCCAGGGGAGAAGAAAAACCCCGCAGCGGGTCTCCGCCGAGGAGCAACCCCAGCCCCGCTCCGGAGCCGCCGGGCTGGGGAACAAAGCGCTCGGAGGGGAAAACCACCGCCAAATGCCAAGGACTAAGATGCAGGCTCTCCGCTTGCTGCAGAGAGGCAGGGAGCTCTTAAACGCAAGAGGTTTGAAACGCGGGTTATGAATAAAAAAATAAAAATTAAAAAAAAAAAATAGAACTGGTGTCCGGGTGCCTTGGGATGCCGGAGGGATGCAGGAGTGGCTCCTCACTGGGCAGTCGGCAGTGAGGGGTGCTGAGATATACCTCAGACCTCCCAGAGGTGGAAACGTTCAAAGCGTGGGAGCTGGCAAATCCAAAAATGAAAAAAAAACGGTCCTCTGATGCAAAACTAATGTTTTAACGTGGCAATCAGATCTCAGGTACTCTTAAAAGTACTTGCTCTAAAAATCATGCCTGATGCCAGACCCTGTTGCAAGCACAGCCAAGGTCTCAGCTCCCGTGTCAAGAAGCCAATCTCTGTTTGCAGAGTTGGTGACCACAGGAAACAGCAAACTGCAAGTTATTGCACTGGATGGAGTATTGGTAATCCTTCCACAGCTCAAGCTGTGCTGACACTCACATGCACTCCTCTGCTCTGCATGCCCACACTGCTGTAACCAGCCTGGATGCCGCCAGTGACAAATGAGCAGAGGCATTTCTCCCGTTTATTGCAGAAGAATTTTGTACGAATGGGGCTGGAGCTGATTGAAAATGAATCATGCTCCCCTCTTTTTTCAATGATTGCTTTCATGATCTCGAGAGATAGAGGAGAAAAGTAACATAGAGATGGTGAAAAAACAAAGGTCAAAGACAGAAATCGCTGAAGAGGAATGAACACCTACTTCTCTCTATTCTCCAGGCACTGCTCCAGCCTGAGTATTCTTAATACAGCAGCATCCTCTACTGCATTAAGTCGCATGTCACTTTACAGGTCATCCTAGAAATTCAGGCAAAAACAAGCTTTGCAGAAAGGAGTCAATCCCCTGCTGAGGAAGGCAACTCTGTTTTCTACTTAGCGTGGGTAATGCTGACGGCACACTGCATGGCTTGAACAAGAGGGCAGGAGGGTATCAGGAAAGCAGTGCTGATCAGATATGTTGATTGCCTGGGCTTCTAGAAAGAAATAACTGGGAAATTTCAGACCTTTCCAGAGATGCAGCGTCTCCTTTAGGAATTCCCTGGCCCTGTGACATGAGATTCAAAATGGCTCAGTGTACTCATCCCTACCAGAAAAGTGATGGGAGACCTCAGGACAGCAGATTCTCTGGAGAAAATCTCCATGTGGCACAGCTGAGAGAGACAGTTCCACATGTGGCAGACCTGGTGTTTAGTGCTTGTTGACTGTTGCTGGGTAGAAACTGAAGTGGCTGAACATATTCTTGGTGTGGCTCAACGGAAACAGCCCTATAAGCCATGTTTATTTAGGAGCTGTGGCTGTCAAAGGGAAAGAGACCACCGAGGTCATTCAAGTCCCCTGCTATCACATTGTATAATAGCATTCATAAAGCGCTCAATCTCCAAAGGGGCCCAATTAATACCGAACGACCTGTGGGCTGTTCCCTAATTGCACAAGGCAGTGATGAAGAAGCTGCACCCGCTTCAGGTTGGCTGTTGCATGACTCTCCATCACACTTTCTGCTTAATGGCCCATAAACCTGATAAAAAGGCTTTACTGAAACATTACATATTTAGGGCTCCACTGAAGCAACAATTCTGATTTTTGCATATGTGGCCCTGACAGCCTGGCAGACTGCATTCATGTCATTAAAACAACTGCGAATTCAAGAACTAAAACTAAAGGCTAGATTTCCCACTGGTATAAATCAGAGCAGATTCATTGCCTTGCAGAACTTTGATAACGCATGAGCATTCGTGATGTGCCAAGGGGGTTTTGCCAAATTGATGGCTCCTAATTTCAAACTTGCCAGGAACTGGGAAACCCTGCCTTCTTTAGAGGCAAATCCCAACCCTCAGCTGCCTAGAGCTGATATTCCTCTGGGAGAAGCTGTTTGTTCCCAGCTTCTGCTGAATTCAGAAATTATCTCAAGTCAGAAATTTCTGAATGAGAGGCAAAATTGCCTGCCTGCCTTTTGCTATTGTCAGTTCCCAGCTCTGGTTTAGATTACTAAGAAATCCAGCTCAAGCACTCTTGCACCCACAAAGACTAGGCTTCCACGTCACCATGTCCCAGTATGAAGCAGGTCAGGGTGGTGACTACCACATAGGAAGCCCTTAGATATCACGCTGGTTTGGTGGGGTTTATTTCTGCAAGAATAATTGAAAAAAAGTGGGAAGGGTAAGGATGATCCGCGCTTTCATAGAGATTTCAAAGGATTTTTGTTGGGACTAACACTGGAGTGAAAGAGCGTGAGCAGCGTCCATGCTTAGGAGAAGAGCAGCATGGCACCAGCCCAAATCCTCAGCACGACAAGACCAAAAAGCAGCAGCCCGTGATGCTGCCCACTGAACCGTACACACCACACAAGGAGCGTGTGGGAGATGGAGAACGCCTGGAAGTTTATGGTCCAATAAGATCATTAGACAAAGGTCACTGCAGAAACGTCCCCCTGCAGATTTCCACGAGGTCTCCAGAACTGGCAGCTCTCGGTGCATTTACGTTTTAATTGCCTCTTAAGGGAAGGAAACGCCAGACTGAATCTGCTGTTGCTCCAAACCAATTCTAAATGCCACTACGCCTGCCTGAAAGTTTGCACTAGAGCAGGATCCGGCCCTGTCTCATGGCTCTGTGCTGGTTCTGGCAATTCAGAAGAGGGCAAAGCCAATTTCTGCAGCAATGTTTGCCTGTCTGTAACACCAAGTACAGAAAGAAGGAGGTAAAAAAGAAATTAGTATTTGTCATTCCTAGAGGCAGCTGTGAAATTGCTGTGCAGGAGATTTAAACCCACAAAGGAGACACTTCCTTGTACAGCATGTAATTAAAATCACAGGACTCTGCCACGGAGAACAACAGGATTAATGTGCTCAGTCCCAGAACATGGATGCAACTGGACCTGTCAAAGACAACAGACCAGCTGCAGCTTCTGGCTCACAATGTCCCTGCGTTTCTGGTCACTGGGAATGGCCTGAGGGGTGAAGTTTGCTGTAGGTTTGCCACAGTCCTCATAATCTAAGCATCTGCTAATGACAGCTGTTGAGGCAGAATAATAGGTAAAATAGATTTTTTTTTTTACCTGGTCCCAGATGACCATTCTCATGTCCAGGGATGAAGCTTTTGTTGTTTCTGAATGTAGACCAAAACTAGCTTTTCTGTCCAGAGAGACTTGGCAGCCACATTTCATGCCTCGTCCCCCTCAAGACAACTGCAATATCCAATGTACCCACTGCATCTCAGCCGGGATAGTTCCGGCTTTTACTCTGCTCTTCCCGGGAGCTTTCTCATCATGCACAGCACCATCTTCATGACCTAAAGCATCTGGTCCAGCTGTTCCCAGATTCATTAGCAGATGCTCCCATCCCCATGTCTGCTCGTGCCATACAACAAACCCCTTCTGAGCAGAGGTCAATTAACCCCCAATTAACCATTTTAGCTGAAGACTGTAGGCAGAATACCTGTATTTCCTCATCAGATTGCATCTCTTCAGGGTGCTGGCAGCTTCTCACCATATGCCTGTAGAGCACTCAGCCCAGGTGGACACACCGAGCCCCTCCGTTCAAAGAGCTGTGACCTGACATGGACCCAATCTCTCCTGCACGATCCACTCATGCCGAGGCTCCTGCACACGGTCTTGAGGAAGCTGAAATCAGAAGAGGACAGTGCTGGGGGATAGACCGAGAAAGGTATAATGAGTCATCTTCATGCCACGCTGCCTGGGATTTGGGCCCTGGACAGAAGAGGGATCTCAGCTACGCAGTCAACGAGTACCATCAGCCTGACATCCAGCATCATTAAATCTTTGCCTCTACCCTCTGATCAGATGATCTACTTTCATACAACCTTTGTGGTTTGTTGGGTTTTTTTAAATAATCTAGAGATCATTTTTTCCTCCTTCACACAAACAACAAAAAAGGGCTTCCAGATTTTCAAACAAGTTTCTCCTTCCTATGGCACCCTCAGAAAATACTGAGCTGGAGAAAGTTGGCAGACAGGAAACATCTGTACAAGTGGCTGTCTTGTTACACAAACAGTACAGTAATTTTTTATGAAGCTTTCTCAAACAGGAGGAAATCAGCGGGTCAGTTATCAGCAAGGGGCAAGTATTTTTAATTACCTTGCAGGGAGGATTATGTGTCCTGTGTTTAATTCTCAAAGGTTCCCACTGGCAAACTAATTAGCAAGCAGCTTCGCTGGAAAAGCAGGCTTGAAGTTATGGGGCTTTATTCACCCAGGAGGCAAATACCCAGTTCATTCTCCTCTGTCACGTTGTGGTCCTCTCTGCTGGCCAGATCAGACCAAAGGATGGTTGATCTGGAAGAGACAAAAACACATAGTGTGCCCCTCAGCAGCTCTACCTCATGATTTCAAATGCAGTTCATCAGAGACCTCACTGTTACATCTTCTTCTTTAAAAGAATTGCTGGTAGAGATTTTAGTTAAAGGGCTGTTGGCTCCTCATATGCTGAAATCAGAGTGTGCATTATATATTATACTTTATACATTGCATGTTACATATTATAATATTTTTTCTTATCTTCCCCTTCTTCTCCAGGAAGAATACACAAATACATCTGATCCGCAGTTGAGCTGCCAAGGTGATTAACAGCCTTGATGGGGTAGGAGTCATGATAGTGAAGTCCTGATCCAGCAGAGCACTGAAATATGAGCTTTTTCTAGGTATTTGCCTATTGACTTCGGTGAGACTACTCACAAGCCTGAAGGTAAGTACGTACCTTCTATGGTCAGTACCTTCACCAGATAAAGCAGAGGTAACACCACAAGAACCAATGATGAGCATGGGAACAGAGTCGGGCTCCATAAATGAAATGTCACGTGAACAAGGAACTGCCCTTCCAAGAGCATTTACGTTCTTCTGTTGGGAGTATGTCTTAGGTGAATTTAAGGACATTTCTGAGAATGGGATTTAGATGGCGTCACAAACCAGCAGTGGTGAACTGGGCTTTTGATCATGAAGGAAACTAGAAATGACGAAATCTGAAAGGAAACAATAATTAAATGTCATGTCCTGTCTCAACCCAGTTCTGGTAGCTAAGCCCAAAGCACAAGAAAGGGGACAGCCATCCATGCCACCTTTTGACAATGGGTAACCTACCACAACAGTCCACCTTTGGGAACTAAATCCACCAAGTGGTCTGTTGGCCTGCCCACAATTTCTTCCTGTCCATCCAGCCATCCAAGTACCTCCTTGAGCAAAGTACTGCTGCCCAGTTGAGCCACAGGCAATATCAGAGGCTGATTGCAAGCATGCTCTCAGGTGCAAATATGTTCATCTCACTCATCCTCATGGGGAAAAGCACCCACATGGTGATTTAGACCATCAAAATCAAAACAATTTCCCAGTGGAACAGGCTAAGCTAGTTACTATGGGTAAAATGATGGATTATAGCTTTCCACACCTTGATAATTTCTCCTTTTCCAATGGTATCCCCATTCAACCTGTCCCTGGACATGGAGACCAAAACCCCTTTGGAACAGATCTGATGTTGCTTTGTGAGCCAGCAAGAAGAGACTTAATTTGTGCCTGTTGTATCCACCTGATGGTCAACTTGTAGCATGCCAGACCACAAGAGATACTAATTACCATCAGCATAAATCACATTAGCCAGTTTGGATTCCTGGAATATCTAGCTTTGAGGCACGTCAGACTCAACATTATCAACAGATGGTGTTTCTGTCTGAAGAGAAAATATGTCCTTGATCAGTCCGTCACTGCTTAGGGCGCTGATGCTCTTGTTTCTCACCCAACAGTCTTCACCCAAGGTCTGAGGCTTTACATGGCAACACACAGTCTACAAAGATGATTAAGACCTGGAAATACAGGCAGTGCAGAAAAACAATGTCAGGGGGATGTAGTTCACATCCCTTCAAAATATCTAACACCTTGGATACAGGTGAGATCTCTTGAAATTTTTTGTGGCTTGCAAAAACTCTTGGGCCCCTTGTGGCTCAATCTGCAGTACAACAGTAGAACACTTCACGAGGTGAGTACTTAACTCTTCAGGTCAGCAAAATAAGCAAGACTTAAGTGAAAATTAAAGATCAAAATTGGGAGTCCTTATTTGTCCTTACGTGAAGGTCTGGAAACCTTTTCAATGGGTAACCTATCTCCTCAACTGCAGGGTACATAAAAAGCAGACTATTTGGATCCTTCTGTAGTTTAGCCAGATCCCACATCACTTCATGAAAGTTCTTGCAGCGACTTCAATGAGCTGTGAACAAGGTCTGTAGGATGCTGCCTTGTGAATATTTACCCTCTGGTAGAAAGCAGATGTCTGCGGCCTCCATGTGGGATATCAAGTTATAACATGGCAAAGCACAGATCATTAATCACACCCTTAAATGAAGCGATTATAAGGTCATCACGTCAAACATTGCCTAGCATCATTGTGCCTGCACAAGTTTTATTTTACATAGAACCTGGGGAAGCATCTGGTTAAAACACTTGATTCCAACTCATTAGCTCTGCTGCAAAGCCTCTCTCCCAATACACTTAATCTTTCTGCCTCTCAGTTCCTACACCACCCTCCCAGTGTCATCACCAAACACAGTGAACAGGTTCTACCTTCCCTCAAAGTACCTCCTGTCAGGATGAATTCAGCTCTCAGACAGCATCGACCAGAGGTGCTGCGTTTGCCCATAGCAGACACAGACATGCACATACCCCAAACTAGACCCTGTAACTACTCGCTAGTCCGTATGGGTGCTACTCAGGAGCACCCATGGTTGCAGAAGCAACTGCTTCTCACAAGTTTGAGAACAGCTGCACGTGACAGACATCTTTTTGCCTTCAATAGCAGGATCCTGAGGAGGAAAAAAAAGAAAAATCCCATGGTAATTATGTGCCAGGAGAACTATGGCAGCTCATACGTGACTAATTCAGCAGGCTTTGGAATAAGATCTTCAGCAGAAAGCAGTAGCGTGGTCACATAACCTTTGCAGGGTTTTATTTACAGTAGTTGAAGACAGAGGAGAAGAACCCCAAGTCAAACAAGTTTCACCTCCTGCCAAGAGCAGTCACCAGTGTTTGCCCTCAAAGACAACCCAATCTTTTCTTTTAGGCAACTAGCACAGAACAGAGGTTGCTATTTCACCATGCCTTTCACAGACCGATGGGATCCATAAACCAGTAAATTAGGAATCATACCTCTCCTCTGCAGCACACACCATTTCGGAGACATGCCAGCAGGCGTTGGGGTGGGGGAGTTGAAAGCAGTAGGATCTAGAGGAGCACCACCAGCCTGCAACTCTGCCATCAGATAGGAGAAAGCGTTACTCACCTATTACAGCTGGGCAGACAACTGATGGGGCAGGACAGAGCTACAGAGAGGCAGGTTCTGTAGACAGGTTTTAGTGCTACTTAATTTCAGAAGTCACTGAAATTGCACTGTTTCCCTTCCCCCATCCCACACGCAGACAGCGCAGGTCCAGGGAAAAGCTGCCTCCACCATCGGTGAGACCCTGCTAACTCCTCCACCCAGCAGAGTGATTAAGACCAGGTGAGAATTAAGCACGGGGCTCTCAGCTATCATCACTACCAGGATGATGTGACATTCTGAATAAATCTCACATCCTCTTTAGCAAGGCTTGTAGAGCTGAGGAATCATACAGTGTCATTAGAAGCAGATATTGGTTTACAGGAGCACTTTTGCAGTACCACAGATGTGGTCAAAGCCGGACGCCCCTTCCCTCAGCACCTTTCAATATGCTTTTTTGTAAGACTCACTCACTTTTCACCCCTTCCACAGAGACCATCAGGGACTGATGGTTCCAGGTGCTACATAAACACATGGATGTAAGGGATTTCTGTCTCAAAAAGGACAGGGTAATGGTAATACAGACATTTGGCAGAGTGGGAAACTGAGGCACAGAGACTATGTCAAGGTAAGGCCCATCTCAAAACCACGGTCCAGACCTGCTTCCCCCAGTCTGGGAGGCCATGGGGAGAGGCTTCCCAGGGTTTGTGCATCCCCCAGAGATGATGCACAACTGCAAAGGTGCTGTGAACATCCCACCCTGCTGCCCAGGGGACCATCAGCTGAGCACTCAGTCTCTCTAGGGTCTGCAGAAAATAAGGGTTTCACTGATTTTTACCTCACTAAATCATTTGTAAAAAGAGAGTAAGGACACTTAACCTGCCTGTGTGAGGAGTCACTGTTTGCCTATTCCTTAGGCAATAGAAGCGATGCTTAGAATTATTCACCACTATTTTAAGCATATAGGGAAAAAAATAGTCTGTGTACCCAACGTCCCGAAGATCAAACTGTGCAATAAACACAGCAGCAGCTCAGGCTGAGGGTAAGAAACAGAGGCTGGGAAAGAAAGCCCAAACGGCGCTGGTTTGACTGGGGGAGGTGGTTAGTGCGACGGCAAACTGCTGGGGAAAGATCTGCAGGACCTAATGAAGCCAGGCCTGATTTGCAATTATTTTCTCATGCCCAGCAAGTGAGAGACTGCCCCAAAAATACTGCACAATGTGTTTGGATACAGGATGAGTTCGCCAGCTGTTTTCTGAAAAGCCTGGGATGCTGCAAACGTGATTAAGGGAAGAGAAAGAAAAATAAATAAACCCAAAAAAACCTGGAAAGATCTTGGATAAGTGTTTCTGTGACTGCTTAAAAGGAGTAAAATGGTCTTCCTTGAACACAAGGTTCCTCCTCATCTTTCACCTGTGCTCTTTAATTGATCATTAATTTCTCTAAAAAAGGAGAGGCAGCTACCAGAGGGTACAGAGGCATTCCCCCAGCTTTCTGGTCAGATGAGGACTGAACTTTCCCTGCCTCCTCAGAGAAAGGGCTGGGGATCAGAGCTTCTGCTTAGCGTTCATTTGCAATTCTGACCTGCTGCTAATTACACTCCCCGGCCATGCAGTCCCTGCCCAGCCAGTGCAGAGTTTAACTCCATCAGAGAAACCCACTCCTTAATGACTGTCACTGGATTCCCTGTGGATTTGGTTTTCTCAGCTCTTCTCAGGATCTGGGGAAGATGTTCACAAGTGATGAGCCCACGGCGTAACCTCTCACCAGCCATCAGCTCGGCTGCAGCTGCTGACTACGCACACCCCCATCCCCTTCCAATTATGAACCGAACTGTGTTAGCAGCACCACACAGTTATTTTTCCATGTGATCGGAGCAGGCTGGGAGCGTACACAGAGACAGGTCTAGAGACTCAGTTAATGAGGGGTAGCTCATTAAGTACCTCGTGGAGAGCTTTCAGCTGACATGTTTTCCTTTGCACTCAAGATGGGCCTGGAGCATCCACATTGACCGCTGAAAGGAGCCCACTCACAACTGCTAACTCATTCAGTGCAGTAACTCAATGACTTGCCATATCTGATGGTCTCTAAATTAAGCATGTCCCTTATTGCTCCTTGCTGCTCCCGTAGCAAGTTTTCTAGCCGTCACCTTGCTGCCATCTTTCCTCCAACGAAATTATTGGGGGTACTTCTTGTAAGTGCCTGCTTTAGCAGGGAAGCAACTCATCAGCCCGTCTCCAGCACCTTCTCCAGGGCCTCCATCCTCCTGACGAGCTCCACCTTACCAAGGCCACCACATCTTCTCTATCTCCAGGCTTTTACCACCAACTCACCCACCAGGAAGATGATCCCTTGCCTATGCCATGCACTGCTCACGGCGTCCCTAGGCACAGAAGGATCACAGGCTCAGCTGGGTGCTTGTCACGTTTAACCCCGTTTTATAAAATTGGAAGCAACCGCTCCCCCCATCCGTACCTCACCCGGCAGAAATCTTCTGTTGGCTCCTCTGCATGTTCGAATGGGTGCAATTTGATGCTGGGCAGATTGAAAGTGCATTTGTACCTCCCTGTGAGATTTTCTGCTCGCTGGTGGGGCCCGTACAACACCTACTCATCTCAGTGGGAAATGGTGTATGCTTTGCAGAAAGAACAAGAAGCCGAAGTACTGAGTATGTGCGTTTCTCATACAGTTCTGTGTGCAACTGCTGCTTCTTCCTGATTCAATAACATGGTGGTCCCAGCTTCCGGAGAGACAGATTAAATCAATGATTAATTTAAAGTAATTTATACCTTTTAACCATTCAAGCGTATTTCCCAGGTCTGAGCCCTGCAAGCCGTGCTGGATCAATGCCTGGAAATCTATGAGTATTATTTCAGGTGTAACTACTTATCCCTTGTAGCACAGCAACATCCTCGCTGCTAAGGAAACAGTTCACCCCTTGGCTCAGCCAGAGTGCTGTTTTCTGGCATTTTGTCCAGTTTACTTGATCACTCCCTCCAGGGATCATCCAGCAGGTCCGGGGATGCACAAGTGCAGAATATGGAGAGATGCTTTTCTCATGGAACCCTGTGGTTTTTCTGTAGCTGCTCCTGTACAGCCTTAGCCCTGACAGGGAGCCAAGGACCAGCGTCCCCGAGGTCCACATTTCCCCGCCGGCAAAGAGGCCAGAGGCTCCTGGAGCAGCCCAGAGGACAACCAGCAGTTTGCAAACTCAAGCCCTCCCTGTGTTCATCACGCAACAGTGTTTTGGTTGTTTTTTCCTGATCAGGAGATTTTGCTCAGCTCTTGGTGATTACCAAACCACCCACGACACAGGACCGGGATTCCTGCATCAGACAGGCACTGACAAAAGGGTGTTGTGACTTCAGAAATGAGAAGGTGTGCCCTTTTCTTCCTACCTCTGCCCCAACTCCCACGTGTGACGATCCGCGGCATGATACAGCCTCTCTGCACCTTGCTCACCCCTTCTGCAAAACACGGTTAATTATATCTTGTGCATCTCAGTCTCCCCAGCTCATTTGTTCAGCCATAAGCTCTCCTGCTCTGCACCATGCTCCGAGTCTCCGGCCATCTGAATGCCCAGAGAAATAGAAATGGCAGCAGAAGGGCTGAGTTGACAATGACCTGTTTTTATAGACAGCATAAAGCTGACTATAATACACTTGAGTGACAGAAGTGTCCGTGTAGGGAGGGAGGAGAAGACTTGACTGCAGGAGAAATAAAAATAAAAAAAATTTAATGCAATAAAATTTCCCCAGACAGCGCTTGACTGGCTAGTTATATCACAAGTGACATGTTTGTTAGAAAGCATTAATGAAACCTGCAGTATAATCCAGGAGGCTTCATAGGAAACATTACACAGGAATTCATGGGTTTGCTGCAAAGTTTTATGCCCTCAGTACTGAGGCTCAGTTCCAGAAGAGAGACTCTGGGGTGGGCTGGAAGCTCTCCCTGCTCTCTGAAACAGGCAGGAGGAGAAAACTGGGGGGAAAGAAGCATCTTTTGGGGTGGGAGGACTCTTTGTGGGACTTAGCATTGTGCCAGTAAGGTATCAGAGCATCTGAATTGGTTGCTGGTCCCTCCAAGGCAGAGGGAATTGCCCCACATGTTGCTGCAGAGACTCCGTGGCCATTGATTCAGGTTTTGATCCGGCCTTTTCACTTGCCAGAGCAGAAGCCAAATAGAAATTTGCTTTTACCCGTCCCAGCTGTACCCCCAGTCCTTGCGAGAGCAGGAGGCAGGACGGAGGAAGGGCAAGAACAGGACACATCTCAGCACAGATAGGAGATGAACAGATGGAGAAACAAGAGCAAAGCAGGGAGACACACACATGAACAGCACTGTGTCAGCCTCGCTTCTGAAGGAAACCTGGCCAAAAAAATAACGAAGACAGGGTCAGCTTTACTGTGCTGGGGATGAGGAGCGGGAGAGGTGATGCTCCAGGCCTCCTCCTTGCTGTGGGGCGAGCAGTGGTCACGCAGGTACCTGCCCACAGCCCAGCTGCATCCAGCCCTGCCAGGCACCGCGGCAAGGCGGAGGGAAGGGAAGGCAAGCGGTGTAAAGTATGGAGAAACATAGCAGCCTCTTACAGAGCCAGCCAAGAATTAAAATACACTGATGTCTCCGAGAAAATGCCAGCAACCACCTCTTCCACTTGTTATCATTCCTTTTCTGTTGGCTTTTCATTTGGTCACCCTATAATTTGTTAAACAGGCTGCCCAGTAGGTATCATCTCAGAACTGACAATTATGCATGTGCTGCTTTTAGCCTGGAGCAGAGAGAAACCTGTCAACATCCAGACAGAGGATACAGCCAGGGAAGCTGCCGATTTCACTGAGAAAATACTAAACATAAATTGTGTCCTGCTTCCATCCTGTAACACTTCGAGCTCCTTGCAACAGCAGCATTAAAAATCACAATGTAATCAGGACATTACACAGACCAAAGATGAAACACCGCAGGAATAATGCAGGAACATAGATCACACAGGGGATCCACTTAGAATACAGAAGGACCAACTCACATCAGAGAGTGCCAGTTTTTTGAGGCAGGGAGCGGTCTCTCTGCTGTGTGTTTGCGGTGTAGCACCAGATACATGGTTCCTTGAGTGGAGATGTGAGTAGCAGAACCAGGCAGAGCTGGTCAGAAGTCTTCTAAACCCTTGTTTCACCAAGAAAACATCTTGTTTTCACCCAAGGTTTCACCCAAAACACCTCAGGATCCATGAAACTAAGCTGATTTTCTTGCAAAGTCTGGATGCCTGCTTTCCTCCTAGACTGACCAAGGACTGGCACCAGGTCCCACAGCCTGACGACACATGGATTAAGCAGGGCTGAGCTCCCAGCTTTGCAGCAGAGACCTCGGAGCCTTGAGGTGGTTACAGAGATCCCACAGAGCCTGGGGCCCATGGCAGTGTGCCGGGCCAGAGCCACCGATCCCCCAAGCCTCCTGCAGTTACTAAAGGGAATCAGAGTCGGTGCAAAACCCACCAACATCCCCAAGCAGCCACCAGGCCTGCGAGCATCTGGCTCACACAAAAACATTACTCTAAACCAAAGTCTTCTATTCTGCAGAAAAATTTTATTTTTCAGCCTGTTCACACTCAAGGACAACTAAAATACCCTAACCATAAATAACAAAAGCTATTTGGCTGCTTAGATGTTTTGTGGCAGGAGGAAAGTGGCATGACTTAGACCAGAACAGCCTTAAGTTCATTTGGAAAAGGAATCAGCAATAAGGTATCGGCTTCTGACACCTGCTAAAGCCTTATTTGCGCTGCTGAGCGCCCGTGGACACCCAGCAAACATTACAGGTTCGACACCCAGTGCCTGAGGGTGATTCCTTCGGGAGTGAAGGACACAGACTGACTTCAGGCCAGTTGGCACAATGACCGCAATCTCCCACTTTCCCCTGTTGTCTTTTGCTTTCTGTAAAATTCCCTTGGGCAGACAGCACCACTGCCAGGCAAGCTGTATTTTAGACCCCTTCAAAACATTCTCTCTATTTTTGATGCTTTTTTGGAGTGGAGCCCCGCAGCTCCAGCACTGCAGGCTCCAAACACCACAGCGGGTTGATGTCCCCGGTCCTGCTGCATGAGGCACTTACACAGGTCTTCTAGGTCCAGTTGAGGACAAATACGGATTCTAGTCCATCAGAAGCAATTTCTGTCAAACAACACACTGTGCAGCTCAACCACAGGTGAACCCACAGAAAACAAAGGAGTAAAGACAACATGTGGTCCATCTGCAAGCCCTTTACCCAGCCCAGGCTCCTGTAACATCCCCTATAGCCCAGCTACTGCCAGGTGCATTCCCCAGAGCCTGGCACTCTATGGATGTGTGAGAAACACTGCTTGTCTACATCTTCTCCCCGATTTTCAACGAAGCAGGACAATTCCGTGGCCAGCAGGTATGGTCAGGGCGGGTGGGCACAGGCAGTTCTGGCATTAAGCAAGACCATTCACCCTGCAACAGCATCCCATCCCATCCCATCCTGCCAGACCTGAGCGCTCTCAGGGGCTCATCACCCTTTTATCCTACCATGATTTCTTCCTTACTTCCCCACCTTACAGCCTCATTTAACCCAGTCCATGCCTCCTTCCTCCCCTTCACAGGTAGTCACCACCATCCTGGGCCTCTGGGGCTGCAAGCGCAGAGCAAGGCTGCCTGGGGAAACACGCCATTAGGGCGAGGAAGACTTTGTGTCTTGGTTTTGGTGAAGATCTGGCACTAGAAAGCAGAAGAAGCTGGAAATGGATATTCATCACCTGCTGTGCTGGACCGTTTGGGCACTGATTCAGAAAGCAGGAACTCCTCCCAAGATCGCAGCTGACACATCCCACCCGGAAAGCTCTGACTTTGCAAGCGATTATTTCAGGATGAAGATGAGCTGCTGTTTCTCTCTGTAGCTCTTGTGAGAGCAGCATGACCCAGTGTTTTTCACCCACTCTCCTCCTGTTTTCATCCGTCAGAGGAAGCGAACATCAGCTCTCTGAGGCCAGACAACTTCCACTCAGGTTTCATCACCAACTAATTATTACAAAGGGGTAGGAAATAGAAACCAGCCCAGGATCATACCAGACATGGGCTAGGAAAATTCTCAAGTTCACCTTCTGTGGTTAAGCTGCCTATTACAAGCCAAACAAGAAAGATGATTAAAGATAGTTGTTATTGCAGTTTAGAGCCAACAGACAGCTTGTACTGGGAAGCACAACACATTGTGCCCGAGAAAGCCCTCTGTAAGCATTAGATTACATTTTCTGAGGAAGGTATCGGGCTGAAAGATGGAAAGACTCAAATCTTTGGGCCACTGAACAGCAGCAAAACAAAGAGAAAGCTGAATGTCATTCAAAATGGGGAAGATCAGGCAGAGAGATAGGGAGTGTGGCTGCACTAAGAGAGTCTTTTAGACACTGCTGAAACGATGCTGCTGCCGGGAGTGAAGCAAGGGGCTGCAGCGGTGTAGGATAACATGTAGGATAATAAAAATATCTTGCTACCTGCACCCTTGCTTCTGATGAGCAAAACCAGCATCTGCATCCCACATTCAGGTCTTGCAAGCCCACTGGGGTGGGCATGACGGGGGTCCCGCTCCGGTCACTGCAACTGCACCAGCTCTTTGGGACAGGATCGAGCCCATATAAGAGATACTGACAGGAAACTCAGATGTACCACAAAGGAAATCCTTCTGGCCCTTTTTTTTGCAGAAGGGGTCTTAAACATGTTGAGATGAAGTGGCCTGCGCTGGATCACACCACAAGGTTTTGGTAGGGCTGAGGACTAAACCTGCACTTTTTCCAACCACTCTCCCTCAGACATATCATGCCGATAAAGCCTTTGTCTTCATTTTCTCTCTCTGCAATAAACCGTATTCCACTGAGCACAGATCTATCTGAATCTGCAGCTTGTAAAGATACACAGCAGTTTTTGCATCTAACAACGTATTAAAATATATGTACTGATCCTATTAATGTACCAACCCCACCTTGGGGCAGCAGGACAGTATTTTCAAAGCTCTCTCCAGTTCCCAAAACTGTGATTTCCCCTCTTCTTCCTTAAGGCACAAGCTGGGATGCAGCTGGACAGGCTTTCTTAATCTAGCAAGACAAAGATGCAGCAGCGATACCAAGGTCAGCCGTTGCAGACAACAGGCAAACAGGAGCACTGCTAACCTGCACACAGCACACATACCTTCTTTCCCGCACCGACTTTTGCTAATTTTACAAATGACATTTTACTAAAGAGAGATTTCACTTCATATTTTATTAGAACTGACCCCTTCACTTGTTCCACCCCTTTTGCATTAAGTTTCAGGATGCTCAGCACAGAACGGGATGCAGTTCTGTAATAGCTTATAAGTCTCCCCACCAAATTGCGAAGTTTTAGCAAGTTTTTAAGAAAGTAGGCTGCTAAGGGAGAAATGCTCTTGCTGAAGGAAGGGCAACACTTAGTTACCGTCAAGTGAATCTAGATAGAAAATGAGAAGGTTTGGGCCAGGGCAGACTGAAGCTGCTCTGCAAATGCTCAGTGCTAAGGTAGCCAAGGCAATTGCATCAATACAAGCCAGAAGCTTGCACGGTACCCCCGCCTTTCCTACAGTCTCAGCCCCACGATAGCTCACTTTGGTAACAAGCCGTAAGCAGAAGAGACAATGCTTTCTGCAGCCCTCATAACAAGGAGACATCCAGAACTCTGCATTATTGCCGGCGTCCTTAACAGCCCATAAATAGAGCACTTGTGTTAAAAGATAGTCCATTCCTCCCACTTACACGGCCAGCAGCTGCCCTCTCCTAGCCACAGCGAGAGCACTGCGGAATAAAGGACCTTGCCCCTTCAGAGCTGGTGCCTTATTTTAGCTTTTAGCAGTGCGGCCCCGGCAACTGGAAGGGAGGAAAAGAGAACAAAACAGCAGCAAGAGCTTTATGAAGGGACAAGAAAGCAAAGCACAAGGAAACCTACGACAATGCTCCCCAGGAATTGCATCCGGGGTTTGAGCTGAGCAGCCGGGACTGGAAGGAGGAGAAACAGCCGGCTCGATTAACAGTCCAGCTCATCCCTGAAGCCAGAGAAGTTCTCCACAATCCAAGACTCCTCCCAGACCACAGAGAGGAGCACAACCTTAGTACTCACATCACTTGTTTACAATCAGAATGAAAAAGCGACAGTGCCATAGCATTAGGCTATGTGAAGACACAGGCTGAGGTCCTGAAGACTGGATGTTCCACATAAAACAAGGAGACAGAGGAAAATCAATTATCCCATTTTCTTTCTTGAAACTGGAGGTAAACGGAGGCACTGCCCAGGATAGGTGTCTGTGTGCATTGCTCGAGTCAGGGATGCTAGAGAAAGTGAACATGTGTTTCATACACCAAAATCTCTAGGGAATCAGTCTGAAGAAGAGGAATATTGCTTTCAGTGGCTGCACTTTTAAAATACAACAGGTATTGACAATATATGATATTGCAGGAATCACAGCACGTATGTTCTTGCACTGTGCAGATTTGCCCCCTGTCAGGCCTCCAGTTTCTGTCCGGAAATAAAACAATGGAAAAAATCTGTATTCCTCTCTGGAAATGTTCACACAAACAGCAGCACAATTTTAATTAATATAATTAGCACTCATAATATATTTCTGTTCTTACAGCTGTGACAACACAGATGCCTCGAACTATACTGTTTGCCTCTCCAGTGTTGCTGGGACATTTTGTCCTCTTTCAGCACATTAAGGTACCGCCACAGAGAAAGTTCTTCCTAATGTGTTTTCCATGAGAAACTCAGAATGACGGATGATTTGATGTTTCACAAGAGCCTATGGTTCCCCATCACAGCTTTAGAAATGGTTTAGTTTGATCCAGTCCTGATCATGCTGCTGAGAAGCCCCATGCTGTTTCCATTTGTTTGGGAGATGGAGACAAAAAGTGGCAGGGAACAATGGATAAGAAACAATGTGGGAATAGTGGAGGGAGAGGCATCCCCCAGACCTTCCCTTCCTTACCAGCGGGCTCACAACTGTGTCCCTTGTGCTGCAAGATGTAACTTTGTGACTGGCGATAGCTCTGGAACACATTCTGAGAAGGGACCAAGGATGCAGACTGAAAGACAACATGGATATGCACCCAATGGGCAAGAATCAAAAAGACCTGTTATCCCTGTAAAGTACCGAGACGCACAGCAGCAATCATTAACTGCAGTCAAGTGTATTATCTCTTCATGGGCTCTTCTCCTGTGGACCCGATAATTCGTCTCATCCTGCACCTTAAAAGACCTGATAGCTGGGAGATGTAACAAGTGAGATCTCACACCACAAGGCATCGTTAGTCTGACTACATCTACTCAAGGCGGTTTATTTTTCTCCAATACAAAGCAGAAACATTTAAAACCTTGATGTACAGGCATGAGAACAAATGAACCGAGAGCCTAGCAAATCTGACAGTTACCCTCTTCTGCGCGCTTCTTTGCGCATTCATGACTGCTGATGTTATGTGACAATTCTCCCCCTCATTAGCAACTACTGATTAGCCACATAACTCCAGTCCACGCACAGCCTCTGCACCGATACCCTGTGAGACCCTGGCTCTTTCCTTTCCCAAGGGAGCAAATACACCTCTCACAGCCTCACTATCCCCCAGACCAAACTTTTTTCTTCGCTCTTTTTGTTGTCTTAAAAAAGAAACTGCAATGAAGATGAGATTGTTGTACCAAGGAGATGGTGGCAGCACCTCTGAAGCTCTTATGAATTGCAAAAAGTCGAAGAGGATAAGCCTGCTGAGTGGAAACGGGGAGGTATCACTTGCTGTCATCAGAGGACCTCCTGGGACGAGCTGAACCCTGAGTGTCCCAAAAATTAAGAGTGTAAATTGATATGTGCTCCTTCGCTTCACAGAATCTGTGCGTCATATGAGGCAGGGGTAGCTGTTACCGCGGCAACTAATCTAATCTTTATTTTAATTTTTGTTGCACTCGGATCACAGCAGATAGGAAATAGCCATGCTCAGAATTAGAGCAATTGTATGTGAGAACACATGCACAGAAAACATACGTAATTGCATACGTGGCTGTAACTAAATGTAAAAAAAAAAAAAGTGTTTTTATATGGGGAATACACTTTTTAAGGAAAGAGAACTAAATTGGACTCCATCTCAGAGACACACAGAACAGAGATAGCTCTATGCACAGCCATTGTGTTGAGTGTAACTGAGCCTGTCACCATCCTGTGGGAAAGGACAGTGTACAACTTCTATAACTTGCATTTGGAGAAGTACCTTATCCCATCCAAACTGCCTGTCAGCTCCTTCTCCCTCCCACAAAGGTTGCTTCTGGAGCTGAAACACAGGGACCTCTTGGCAATGTCCCAAAACAAAAGCCCTGATATTGTCCCAAAACCCATAGTCCAGGCAACAATATGCCCTCAACATAACAACATTGCCATCCCAAAGTCATGCATCTCAGGAAGGGAAATGCTCAAGGTCTTCCTTTCTTGACTCACCACATGGCTGGCAACCATTGCTGCCTGTCCTCAGGGCAGGGACCCAAACAGAAAGTGCAAACAGCCAAAATCAGGAATCCCAAGTTTGAAAAGCCTCAAATTCCAGGTGTCAAAATGCTTGAAGCTCTGAGCAGGGAAGTGTGCAGTGCCTGAGGCACAAAATCCCTCACAGATAGAGCTGGTGTGTCAGACATTCCTTAATGCCAATAGACAGAAGGAAAACCTTAAGCGCGGTCCCAAGAATTCAGGTACCTGGGTGGTCACCAGTCACCACCAGAGTCTTCCAAATATGACAAGCCAGATCTTCTCCTACTCTGAAATGGGATAGTTCTCAAGACATCATCAAAGCTAAACTGGAATATGTCAACTTTGTTTCTTCAACAGGTCCTACCACCAAGGACTCTTTTTGGAGTTGGGGTTTTTCTTGTTTTCTTTTACCTGAAGAACAGCATTTTTTGTGAAGAGGTCACAGCCAGAACACCAGCCTCTGACACTACTGCTATCAATGCAAATCCAGAAGACAGTTTGCAAACTTACAGCTTAAGGAGCCAGCACACAGCAAAACTCATCACCTACAGGACCCACCCTGAAACATCCTGAATCAAGAAGAACAACTACAGCTAAAATTCAGCCTGTCTGTTGAGCCAGGAGGCTGTAGGAGTGTTGTGTCACAGGTGAATCAGACAGGAAGGAAACGTGAAATAGCAAGTTTTTAAGCTTCAGAAAGATGACAAACCTCTCTGCCTTTTGCTGACTGCACAGCATGCTTCCAGTCCATGAAGTCCTCAAGCTGCTGATTGCCAAAGGCTGGGCGTTATGGGCAGGGCAAGTATTCTAATTACACATCTTCCTTCAGCATCTCCTCCTGGCCACTGACAGAAATGAAATGCAGAGTTAGACAGGATTTAGCTTGACCCAAAGCAGCCCTTCTAATTCTCAGCAAGAAGGCAAGATGTTCCAACCTCCAATTTAGAGGATGATGGGATTATCAGCCCTTCCCTTCAGGTATTACCAAACTAGACCCCTACCTTGAGTGCTGGATCTCTTGTTAGCGCCGGAGGAGACAAGCCAAGATTACAGAATAAAGGTGAAGCTCTGCTTTGAAGCAGTGACTTAATTTGGGCAGATGAGATAGGCGTTTAGAGAGAGATGGATGTTTGTGCCTGGAACAAGAACAAGCAGAGGAAGCAGCTCAGTAAATGATATGGTTTTAGGTATTTTTAGTAATGTAATGCAGCAGTAAGAGGAAAACAAAGAAGGAAGAGCAAGAAACAACAAAAATCAATTCAGCTTCACCCAAATACAACAGGATCACACCTGTGCTTCAAAGTGAGCTCCTGGCCATCACCTTTATGGGCGGATTAGAATAAATCCATTCCTATGATCCCACTGCCTGACAAAGCGCGGCTGAGCACACCCCATCCCAGTGGATTTTAATCACGCACCACCAAGACATATCCCTCTTGGTCCATCTGCTCCTGGCTGCTACTGGGAACCCTCCTGTCACCTCCGACTGCAAAAACAGCAGCTGGAATTAATAACATGCAAACACTCTGAATTGCTCATCTTGGCAGCCATCTGGCTTCATATCACATATATCCCTGCTATGTAAAGCAAAAGGGTATTTTATCTCCTGCCACCAGTAGCTGAAGGATGCACTAAGAAACAAGCAAGACTGATACGAAAGAGAAGATAGATTATAAACAAGCAAGAGGCAGAGAGGAGGGTGCTCAGCCACATATCCATGCAAAAGAAAAGGGAGCCTCCTTGCAGCAGCAACAATTGTGAGTTTGCATTCCCTGAGGACCCATTTTGAGCAATGCTCCATGAGATCTCCATCATTCATTTTGTCTGTTTTCCTTTGTTTTTCTACTATCATCATTTTTGTTCATCTCAATTTCCCTTTTCCAGGCTTTGAGCGCACACAAACATAAGTCAGATCTTTAACTGCTCTAATTTGGTGCAGTTCCCTTGGTGTCCATATACCAAGGTTGATTTAATTCAGCCTTGTGTCTTCAAAGGACCCTTTAACAGCAATTACAAGCCAGATGAGTGGGATTTTAATTTCCAATTAAGCCAGCTTAGCTCAATTCAGAAGTGCCAAATTTTGCCCAGCTCTGCCATTCAGCTCAATGTTCTGCATTTTGTGTAAACTCTGGCAACACACCAGAAAAGAAATTAGAAAACACACTTCCTGGGATCAGGACAATCTCTCGGAGCCATGTTTGTACAGTACCTGGCACAATAGGGACGTCTGCCGTATGTGAGGTTTTTAGATATACATTTTTTAAGTCAATATTTGAGGTAAGAGTCTCTATCGCATTAAGCATCCCATCCCACATCCACTGCTGAGAATTTAGCCCCGAGACCTAAGATGAGTATCTTCCCTGCATTGCAGAAAACGTCATCACACAGTTAAGATAACGATGTTGAACTCGGATGCAGCACTTGGTGTAACTTTAGTTCATCTGCAGAATTTCACTGGGCAGGGATTCAAGATGAGAGTTCTGATCTCAGGCAAGCTGCCGGCTTGTGGGAGGACTCGTCTGAGCCACATCAGGTCCTCAAGTCTCTGTTTCCTCATCCCTGAAACGTGAATGACATTGATATCTCTGGATAAAAAGCTTTATTTATTACATTTTCTCATCTCTTGGCTCTGCCTTCATGAACACAAATTTTTGCTTCAAAAACTAGTGTTGACATTATTTGCCCTTTCCCTACCACTAAACTGTGGCTTAACAAGGAAATAGCTATTCCTTAAGCACAAATGTTGAGAACTAGACCATTATTAGATATCCAGCCAGTTCTCAAAGGGATTCGCTATCAAATCCTTAAGGGACAAATCCTGTTGGACATCCTGCCCAGCATCGTGGTAGATGTGTGTCTTTGGTGGGAGATCACAGCCTATTTCCAAGCCTCTGTTTCTGTTCGTGCTTTGCCAGCTCCCACGTTCTATTGCAACAGGACACAACACTAATTCTTCCACTTCTGCCTAGGGTGATAAAAGCTTTCAGCATTGATCTAACACAAAACCAAAGAGCATTTGCTACTGACGTGATGTTCAGGTACTATTCTTTGGCAGTACTTCAGCTACATATTTAGCACCTACCACGACAATGAAGATTCATAGTGAGTTTAGGGACCTGCTCCCAGAGCATCATTTAGGCTAACATGAAGTGGGCCCAGAACATGAGCTGACCATCCTCACCTTGTGCACGTGGGGACACATTACTTTATCCAGGTTCCTGCTTCTCGTCGAGCTTGTGTTTTTGCCTGATTCCCAAGTTACGGCAGTTAGTGTGTTGCAAAGAAGATGAGAGACCTTGCAAATGTCCTCACCTGCTTGGAGGTCAAGTGGGACTCTTCAGGCACCCAGAGGCCCTGAGCCCTGCTCTGGTAAGCAGAGGTGGGGATCCAGGAAAGAACAAATATAAGGAAGGCCAAGGACTAAACATCCATCTGAAATATGTCACTGTGAATCTTGATCTGAACAAACTCAAGCCAGTAAGATCTAAAATGCTATTTCAAAGGTGACTAAGCAATGTGCAAAAAGGCATCACGTAAATATATTTATTTTTTTAAATCCCATCTGTGTCACATGGACCGTAACACGTTCAGATTTAAAAAAAATAACAAAGTTGGCAAAGAAAAAAATCCGCTCTCTATACAAACCCTTATTCATGTAAACATGGAAAGAAGCAGAGCTGCCAACAGATACACCTACACCCATGAATTGGTGCAACTATGTCTCTTCGCCAAGTTAACGTCCTTTCTCCCATACAACTTTCGTGCTTGCAGACATTGAGACAAAATGAAGTTGCAAAGAGATTTCTATTATCATCATTTCCTTCTGTGCACACTCCATTTTTGTACTTTGTTTTCCCATGCAGGGCTTGGGTTTCTCTCGTTCTGTTTATTTTTTTCTTCCTTGCCCACTTAAGTTAAGATAACAACATTTTGTTCTGTATTTCCACGGCTATTCCATGGTGATTTGTTAACAATGTTGGGTTTGCAGTCAAAGACTGGAAAGATAAAAAGTTGGCAAGCTGCTTCCCTCATTAGGGAACACAGCTCTCAAGCGCTCAAGTGCCAGCCTATTAGCTGAATTATTCAACAGAAGAAAAAATACATGACAAATAAAATATAAAAAAAAAAGCTACAATGAGAGTGGGGAGGGAAGGGAAGCTTTTGACTTAGGTGCTGTTGGAAAAGTTTGGCAGCATTCCTCGAAGCTCAGTTGTGGGATTAAACCTATCTAAGGAACTCAGGCAAGGCTGAATGGCTGCATGGAAGCAGACGGAAGCTGGCATTCATAATTCTGATATTGGACTGTATTGTTGCTGTCTTGAACTGATAATGAAGAAGCCCAAGGGGGCAATATTTCCAAAACAATAATATAAGTTTGTGAGTAACTGGTAGTGTTGGAGATCTTCCACATCCAGCCACAAGCTTTAAGCATTGACACAACTCACCATGAGGATCCACAGTAATAGTTTGTATATGCTCTTATTGTGTAATAAATACTGTGTAATTCAGAAGAGCTTAACCACCCACAAGAGAGGAGTGCGTTGCCTTGCATGTGCCAATGGCAAGAGGAGTTGACACGTGTCAGCCTGCACCCTTATAGCTAGGAAGTGGACCAAAAACTCTGATGGGAAAGTCAGGACTGTCTTATTTCCCTTCTCACATGACCTGAAAAGAGAAAATGCACAGTGATTCGGGCACAAAATTAAGCAGGGCGGTCAAAACCTTGAGGATCCTCATATTGCTGGGGAACTGCATGTGAGTGGGCAAAATCAGGATCTCAATCTTAACTCCCGAGGGAGGTGACTAAGGACACAGCCTCCAGTGAGGGACTTCATCCACATGAGAGGTAAAACAGAATTGATATCTTGGAGACGCCTCAAGAAAATGGAGCAAAGTCCTCCAGTGGAGAAGTTAGTATGCAGACTGGACTGCAGAGGAGAGCATGGACAACAGTCCAAATCCAGAGGCAGCGTGGGCAGGGGAGGAGATGGGTGTTATCTGAAGCATTCAGAAACAGGGACGGTGTGATTTAGATAACAACCGGTAATGAAAAGTGGAAGACATTTGGACTTCTCAGACTCAGAAACGGGGAAGAAAACAGAAAAAAACACACATGAGATCTGTACTTTTTCTTATAGCTGTATATTTCCTGTTTTTTCTGAAACTTCATAACCTATAGGGATTTGCTTATTTTAATTGTCGTGTGACGTTAAGGCAGATAAAACCTGAACCTGGAGATCTGCAAAGCACGTCCTTTAGCTACTGCAAGTCTTATGCAGCAGGCTACCACCCACTCACGCGTTCGCAGACAGGTTCTCTCTTTCACCCAGAAACACTGTGCAAGTAGATTTGGTATATTCTTGTGAAGAGATTGGTTATACAAACATCGCATGTGTAAAAAAGTAACTTCAGTAATGTTAGCCCCTGACAGGAATCTGCACAGAAGCCAGATTTTTTTTTATGCCACAGTTGTGCTGACAGGAGAGAATCTAACAAATGAGAAGAACGCAGCAACAATGGAATTCATCAAGCAATTAAATCATTTTAGTTGATGACCCAGACAGAAAGAGAAGTCAGGCAGTGAGATCTGCTGATGACACTGAGCCATCACTTAGAAGAGGACCAGAATATCACAAGCACAATGCTGAGCACCTCAGTAATGTAACGGGGCTGAAATTCAATAGCAGACAGCAAAGCCATCAGGGACCAATTAGAATTTTTGCTGTAAGAGTGAAGACTCGACCTCTGGTCTATTGTTCCCAGAGGAGAGGAAAGGACTGGGTATGCAGAAGCAGCAAGTTAGTGGCTGCAAATACCAAGACACCAGAGAAATCTTAACATAATGAGGTGAGAGATTTCTGGGGAGCAGGGAAGCATCAGTGCTGGCGTGTAAGACAGTGACATGCTTTAGTGCACACAGCTGGGGTCAGAACGGGGGGCTTTTCCCACCCAAAGGGCTCAGTGAGAAAGAACTCCTGAGAAGGAATGCAATTACAAGGAATAATGTTTAGAAAAGTAGAGATATTTACATTGGAAGATGAGGTTATTGCATGAAGTAAGGGGTACAGAGTGGCTACAGATGTGTTCAGATGGTCCCTTCAGGCTCTCCTCCAGCCTTCAAAACAGCCCAGAACTCTCATGGCATCTGTACGTGGCCCTGAAGGTGGGAAAGGCAAGTAGCCCTGACTCCCAGCAGGCAAAATTGAGCTAGAGGGCTTACATCAACTCCAGCCCCGCGAAGAGCTCCTGGGAAGCCATGAGACGCAGGCTGAACAGATGGAGCAACTCTTCTTGGCGCAGCTCCAGCGCCAGCTAAGTGTCTTCCCCAGAGACCCCTGAGATTCATCATCCTTTGGGATAATGTGTGTGGAGGGAAAGCACAAAACTAAAATATCAACAGGATCACTTTCAGATGACAGTGTTTGATATATGTTTGCAATGCTACACTGAGGACAGCTGATACATCCATGTCAAGAGGACAAGTCCATCTGCCATCTGATTTACTAAAAATCCCTCTGATCACCCCAGTTTTTTAGAATCAACAGCAAATCAGCCAAAATGGCTTCAAATTCTTGGTTGAGACTTCGGCAAATTTCTCCATGAAATTAAGAAGGCAGGGGAGAAACTATTAGTTTTGAGGCACGATTGGCTTTGCCACAGTATAAAGCAAAGGCCTTGCTGCTCCACAGACCTCAGGCAATGCTTTTGGCATTGGGAAGTGTGCTGACACGGTCTGACAAAGGGTAATTAATCAGAAGCCAGCGTAATTGAACACTCCCACTGCTGCTCAATTAATCTGATCACTTCCCTTATAAATTCATAATCGCAGCCCATGACTGCGGCAGACCTTATTTATATGCCAGAAAGGTCTGCAGTTCTGAAAGACTCACAGGTGTCTGGGGCAGAGCAGGACAGACGCAAAGCTGGTTATAAAACAAAGCACTCGGCAAAGTCCTTCAATCCCTCCCCCAAACACTTGGTTCCACAAGAGGAGAGAAAGAAACACAGCCCAGGAGAGGAGGGAAATACTAAAGAAATTAAACCTGCAGAAGGTAGCAAGAGGAAAATGGCAGTCATTAAAAACAGAGGCGGGGGGGGTAAACCCAAGGAGAAAAAAAAAGGAAAAAAAAAAAGGGAATTTCAGTGACACCTCTCCCCATTCTGGGTATGGGATGCTTGTAAACAACTTCATATCCTTTCCCTCTCTTTTTCCCCACTCTTAGTTAGGCCATTTGTTTTTCCTCAAAGTTGCAGGCTGTTATATTAATGAATAATTAATTTTACAATGCCATAGCAATTGCCAGCCCTGCAATTCAGAGACAGCCAGTCCCAGGAATACGCCTGAGTTTCTCGGGCGAGGGAGAGGCAATGTGGGCTGCTTTCTGCTCGCAGCAGGGGCTGGCAGGGAGAGCTGGGACTGTAGGCACTGCAGGTGGGGTGTCACCAAAGCGGCATGGAGGGGCAGAATCACCTCCCTCCACCTGCTGGCCACACAATACTCACTTGCGACTTATCAACAGGGGCGCAATCCCTGGATCATCCCACGGGGCCTCCTCACAGCCTGACAGTGCTGAGTGCGGCCGTTTCTGCCCGTCCCTCTCCAGCATCACTTCTTGCCTCAGCACAGTGCAACCTCTCGCTTTCGTTCAGCTTCCCTCTGCTAGAGGAGAAAAGCCAACCTGCTTCATCTACCATCACCAGAAGCAACCAGGTTGTTGGTGTCACCAACAAAAGCCCCTAGAAAAGCTTGGTCACAAGCAAGACCTCCACAGGTCTCCAACAAACAGCTATTTCTGCTCATAACAATAGGAACTTGCAGCTTTTGTATCCCCAAAGCTGCAGGTAGTACTCCCAAACGCAACTCTAATTTCTAATAGAGAATGGCAGGCACAGCAACCATAAAACATCTCAGTGTACTGGTCAAGCCGGCTGCAATTAAGGCACGCAAAGCATTGCTACAGAGTGACATAGGTCCACCTTTAATTGCCCTCAGTAACTCTTTTAAAGCTGGAACAGTTTATATTGGGATGGTTCCTATAACCCAGCTCTCTGACAGAAGAGGACAGGACTTGACCCTTCCCGTGTTCTCAACTCACCAGCCTGCCTCACAGCCCTTGTCTGCTCTCCTCCTACACACAGCTCCACGAGTTGTTTCTCCATTTCCTTCCACAACAGCCTGCAGAGGCCACGTCAGCCTGCAGGCGCATCCTCTGGCTAAGCACGTGGATCTAAAGCTGCTGCAAGGGGAACACCTGGATGAAGAACAGGGTGAAACTGGGGAATAAAAAAAAGGAGCAGGAAATAAATGAGGCAACTCTGCTTTCCCCATGAGCAGCCTGGAGCTGGGTGCAGGCTGTATGATTCTCACAGCTAACCAGGAAAAGTCTTTGAAGTCCGAAGAGTGAAGATTTAGGGTAAGGGAATGGAGGGGGAGACAAGACCACAAGATCCACCACCCTCCCCAACACACACACAGAGGATGTTGATGTGATGTAGTGCCAGGTTAGGGCAGGAGCTTTGCTCTGGATCAAACAGAACGCATCAGACTCCGAGCTCCTCTGCACCCTCTGCCACGCAGAGTCCTCGCCCTACTTCTCGCCTAGCAAAACATCTCGGGAGGCTCCATTCCCCCTTCCCTCTCACTCCAGCCTGAATCAGAGCAAAGTTGCTGAACTGGGGCTGCTTGTCACCCTGCCAAACTTCACTAACCGATCTTGGTGCGAAAGAGGCCGTGACAGGCAGCAACAAAACACCCAGCATCAAATTGATCAGCTGGAAGGGACCAAGCAAACCTGGGTCGTAACCACTGGATGAGTCAATTCTCACCATCCTCAATATTACAGATGTTGGCTTGGGTGCAGGGTCTGATTCCCTTAACCAGCCCACACCAGCCAGTCCCCACAAAATAACCTAAGGATGAAGCATTTCTTTTCAGTTTTTTTCCCATGGGAAGGGAGTTTGTGGTTCAGTGACATCTCCCTCCAGACCTGCAACAGCTTTTTTGCTAAGAGCGCCAGTGAAATGCCACCATCCCCTTTCACAACTTTTGCTTTCTTCCCAGAGTAAGTGCATTTCTGTGCTTGGAGCTTTTTAAGTGCACTGATTGAATCTGAACCAAACACACACATTGCACGGGAAACAGAATGCGGGAGGGAAGGACGGGTACAAGCAAATATTTCTTCAGGATTGTCAGGCCTTTCAGTTACCATGGCAGTATGTTTCCATGGAAGCCAAATTTGAAGCCTGTTGCTGCCACTGGAGTGGCCCAAAGAAAATTATTAGTTTTGAAAATTAACCAAGCTGCTCTCTACCTTGAAAGCCAGCCCACCCACAGCCCTCAAAAAAAAATATAACAGCATCTTTCCATCCCCGATAAAGGATTCAATAATGTGAATCCACATGGGGAAGGAAGGGAGGGCAGAAGAAAATACCACACAATGATAAACAGGAGCTTCCTTTTATGCAGCCAACAATACAGAAACCGCACTGGTAAGTACAAGGCTGAATACACTTTATGAAATATTGCACATAAAGGTCAGCAAAATCCTACAGAGCATCCTGTGCCATCAGCTCCTGAGGGACAGAAGGGGGGTAGCACTCTGAGACTAGGGCTGTTTGGTTGTCATTTGTTTGAAATTACACACCCCCCCCTTAATCATGCTGATGCCTCTCCCTTGGTTTGCTCGCCCACCTCCCAGGAAAAGCTTGGGGAGAGGATGGAGAATTTTCCTAGGGGAAAATTTGCCTTAGTCAACAGTAAAGATCAGCTTAGCTGCTTTGCTGCTCTCCTTGCTGGTCAGAACATAGTTTTGAATTCTTGAAAGTCACCTTTTTCCTTACCCACCCCATCTCCCCACAAAAAAAAAAAAAAAAAAAAAAAAGACATTTTCTCCAGCCTCTCTGATTTTTCAGAAGCCAGGGAGCCTGCAATAAGCTGCCTGCTCTATTTTATCACCAGTAACTGAAAAAGCGTGGCACAGAGATTCATCCCTTTCCAAAGGGGAGATGGTGGGATTCGGCAATGAAAAGGAGTTGTGTCCCATAGGCTGCCCGAACACGAGACATTCAGGCGACAAGAGCAAACCCAGCACTACTTCACTACTCACTGAGCCTCCGGATCTATCATTTCCACCTAGAAACACGGGCCTCTTCCCCACTGACATGAAACAAGCATCACGAAGGCCTAGCAAATTAGGCCTTCTGGGGATAAAACACCTAAAGAAAGCTGAACTCTCATAGAAAGGGAAAGAGGCACCTGTGATGAGAGACAGCCAGACCATCAGCTGAATCTGACTCCTCATTTTGAAGCAAAGAAAGATCTAAGACCTGTATCACTGAAATATCACTCTTGTACCATCACTACAAGGTCTCCTCTGCTCTCTGCTGCCTCCTGCCCAGGAGGAAGAGGGAATAAGAAGCAGGTGGTTTTAAAGCACAGTTCAAACAAAAGCATTTGACCTGAATATGGCAGGAGATCTCCTTTGAAAGAAACGTGAAGACAAAGGGCCTGCCACCACAGGGGTTGGGATCCCTGCTCCATTCAGACTTCCCTGGAAAAGGAACTAAAACCCACCGTGTTTGTCACAGATGGACGGATGTGATGATGCCAGGCGTGAGCCTCACAGGGTACCAGGGGGTGCTGCATCCCCCTTCTCTGGCAAAACAACCATCCCCACCCAAACTCCATATAAACTCTTAGCCACAGTCCTCCAAAGAAACTTAAAAATTACTCCGCAGGAAGCAGTCAAAACTAGACTACACCTGAGAGCAGAACAATTGGCTTAAATCAACACCTCCTCCCTATTTGGGGAGGTTTTCTCAGTTCTGGCAGCTCTGGCATCTACCACTACCTGCTGCCTGTCTTCCTCTGCCAGAGGTTACTGCCTTGCAGAAAGAAGAAAAGCATGTCTTCAGTGAAAAGCTTCAAGCCTCGTAGCTTCAAATCCTGAACAGATGAGTTTGCAAGTATGTACCAGCCGGGAGCAAGGATGCTCTAATACAGGTCACGAGTGGAGGCGGCTGCTGGCAGCATCAGCAAGGCAGCTGAGAGCACCATGAGAGCCAGCTGGGGCCCTGAGCCATCCACTGAAGGGCTTGTCACAACCATCAGGCAAAGTTTAACCATTTAATGCAAGTCCTGCTGGGCGCTTCCAATGTTTCACACACCAGCGCTTAAAACCCTTTGCACTGCACACATCCAACAGCTGAAGTGTTCTCCTCACACAGGAGGAGGCTTCAAGCCCGGAGGAGTACTTGCTCACCTAGACGGCAATTCCACCAGCCGAAGGTAATGGCATGAATATCCCTGAACTAAGGTTTTCTTTGGACGTTTCACTCTCTCCTCCCAAGTTCTTCTCTGTAAAGGGAAAGCATATCTGGTGAGCAAGCCAGCTTCTTCCTTGCTGTGCAGAAGACATACGCATTGGATTCCTTTTCCATGCTGGGTTTTGGAGAGAGACAGACGAGGACTGACTGTCCAGACCAACAGCTGACCCAAGAACACAGAAGAGTAGCTTTGGTCTTTGCTCCACTAACTCACCCTCTGGGGCTACCTCTACCACCAGTGAACTAGAGCAGGTGCAGCGCAAAGTCTACAAAGGACCACTTACCAATGCCTGAACACATCTACCAGATGCCGTGGTCCACGGTCTCTGAGCAACCAGCACTGTTCATTTCCCCTTTTCACACGTCCATGCTAATGCGGCTGCTTGGACTTCTGGAGTCTGAAAGGCTTCAGGGCTCCATCCAAGAGGATGCATCACACCACCACTCCTGGACAAAATTCAGGTGTTTTTCTTCACACAAAAATCACAAAAATCATGAAATGTAACAGTGCAGCTAAGATCCTGAACTCACTGACCCCGTTATCTGATCTCTTATGAAGGTCAAAAGGATCACAGGATCCGTTCCAGCCCTCTCTGTGCAGTCACATCTTCATTTTACCTCAAGAAAGCCAAGATTACAGGAGACTCCAGAGACTGATCAAGCAATACAGCCACAGAAGAGGAAGGCATGCTTAGTCTTCAGAGACTTAAATTGTCTTAAACCCAATGTCACATAGAAGTAAGGAAGTAAGTCATTCTCTATTTTCCTATGTCACCAAAAATCAAGAGGGAGAAAAACCACACATAACTGCCAAACGTGTTAAATCCATAACTTAAAACATTTTAATAAAACAAAGCAAAATACATTTCATAATCTGTCCACTGGCACAATGTATAAAAACTTTTAAATAACAACTTTAATATTAGTCACAAAATACAGCATGTTGTATAAAAATAGCTGTATGCACACTGCTAAAAGATCATGTAAAACTGCTCTGAATAGGCCATGCAACAAGAGCTTGCTGGATCTGCTATGTTATTCCTTCTGCTTGGGAGGGTTTTGTGGTGGCACTTGGCGGCCGCCCCCTCCCTACCCTGCACACAATGCCCTGGCAAAGGGTTTCAGAAATGGCTGACAAGTTTAAGGTGCATCAGGTCGGGCATCTTCACGGCCCAATTTTCACAGCTTACGTTTCAGAAAGTGCTCAACATCCGTGTCCTTCTCCACGGACACCTCAACCTTGGTCAATCAGAATCTTCAGCTTTTCAGACAGCACCCTTCCAAATTACTCCTGACCCCTGGTGCACACAACAGTACTAAAACTGGACGCGAAAAATCTAGACACTCAGCCTGAGATCACTGCAGGAGGCAGAATGCAACAGCTGCAGCACCATTTTTGCACAGATGTACCTCTGCATTTGATAACCCTAAATTATTCACATACCAAAATTCACCGAAGCCTGTCCATTCACATTAAGAACTCCAGGTAGCACATACAAAAGGACTTCGAGAAATATGAGTTTGCAGAAAAGAAGGTATAACTGAGGATAGCATTAATATAGAAAAAAACAGTTACTAAGGATAAACTGTTCTATAAATAGTCTGTTATACTGTGGTTATCAGACTTAAAACTGTAAGTGGCATACTGGACACACACACAAAAAAAAGATACAGAGTACATTTTAGTTAAGAACAAAAAGATGTCAGATAAAGAAATAACACACCCCCAGCTTTCATCTCACATGCTGACACACAAGCTATCAACAGGATAAAAAACCAGCTCAGTCCTCTTCATCTCTACAAGCCTGAGCGATTCTTGCACCTTTAAAGTATCATCCTCATACAATTTAAGCCCAACGAAGGCAATGGAGACAGAGATCCACCCAGACATCATCTTCATTTCCTGAGTCCACAGAAAGAGAGAAGGGCACTGCTGGCTGAAAACAGTCCCCGTTGCTGGCACCAGCAGCATCACCTTGCAAGATGTGCCACCAAGGAGAGCAGGCATAGGTAGAGAGAGACTTGATGCTCTGCCAGGCAAAGCAAGAAAGTGGGGTTTTTTTCCTGATGTTTTCAAGTTCGCATTTTAAAGCATGCTCTTCTAAGAAGAAAATAAGGAAAGCTTAGTGATTTATCACCACAGATAATACAGCAGCAAACCCATCTTCTCTAGTTTAAAAAGATCAGTTAAATTATCTTAATGCACGAAATCTGACAGGCAAAAACCATTCCTATAAAAAGCTGTCCCCTTAAAGTTACAAGTCACATCACAGGAGCAAGCTTCTAATCAAAGAGTCAGAAGCAAAGAAGCTTTTATCAGCACTGAAAATCCAAATAAGAACACAGGCTGATCTTGCCAATCCATAGCAGGAAAGAAGCTTAAAAGGCTTTATGGGGAACTGGCTGAAAGTCACTGTTTTTGGTGGCATGCGTCATTGCTCTGCGTTTGGCGAGGCGGGACTTGGACGGAGGAGAAAGCTTCATGGAGCAAACAGCATGGGCAACGTTCTCCTGCTCTGCGCTGAGCTCATTCTCGTGCTGAGACAACTGGCGGTTAAGGGCTATAGCCTCAGCGGCAAAAAGTGTCAGGTCTTTTGTGCTACTGTTCCTTTCAAGGGAAAAGGAGAAAGTGGTTACAACACATGCAAAGAGTCACTTCACCTGGTTACCCTCACAGCAGAATATCTATTTCCAGACAGTTTTATTTCTCCTATCAAAACATTGACACAGCAGGGAAAATGACAGGTTAGTATTTGCACCTCTCCTCATTGCGAGAACCACCAATATGTAACAAAAAACCTCTGCGATTTTGGAAACAGCTGCAGTTCTAGTCCTCGTTCTGCAAAGGACTGCTCATGTAAACCCAGGAAACCACTTGAGATGCCATGCTTAATTTCTACATGTTAAAAAAGGATGGGCATATGGGGCACTACTGTTGTCTTTCTTTAAAAAAACTGCAATCCCACTATATTTGCACTTCTGGCTTAAGGAAATACACTTCTGATGGGAAGAACCACCTGGAATCGCCAGTGGCAGACATGGAAATAGAAACAGAGATGTGTGACTCAGACTGTTTGGTATATAGAATCTACCATCAAATCACTTTAAATGAGGCTTGCCCTGCTCACAGTTAAATTGATACTGTGATTACCACCAACTACAATGGAAGTCAGATCCCAGTCTGTGCATATGATGATTATTCACCCATCAGAGCATAGTCTCTTTGGATAACGCACGCCTTTATGTCTTTTTTTCCCCCCTCCTGGGCAACAAACTGCCAAAACCATCATTATTTCCTGTCTAAGATTAGCACTGCACCGCAGGAATCCTCTCCAGTGCCTTTCCCACAAACAAGCAAGATAAGATCATAAAGAAAAATCAAAGCTTTAATATTTCTGATGTTCTTAACAAAATTAGTGCTGTGCATTTATGAAGTTACACTCTCAGAGATCTTACCCCCTGATTTGTCACACCGTATCTCTCCCCATTCTTTCAGTAATAATTCTTGGCCAAGTTTACAGATGTTTAAAAAAAATATTACCTTTGAAGAACTTGAGGGGTAGGTAATCCTCTTTCAGGAGCCTGCTAGAAGAAGCAGTTAAGAAAAGTTAGTTACACAGTAGCAGCTTTCCCGAGAGAGTGATAAAAAACAGGTGACTCCCCCAAATCTTTACAACTAATGGATACTGCATATCCATTCACTGTGGGTTTACAAACCACGTTTCAAAATCCATCCCCCTTCACAAGAAGGTGCCACAGTTGGCAGGCATAAGAGTAAAGCTTTGGAAGCTCTCCGGAGGGTCTATTCCCTTCTTTCCTGCACTGGGAAACTAAAGCAAAAGAGGATACTGCTGTTATTTTAAATCTGTTATCTACCAGCATTCTGCATTACCATATTAAAGAGTAACATAGTAATTCGTGTACTGCAGTGCTTGGTATTCACAAGAAAGCCATTTAAAATGCATAAAGCAATAATTAAAAAAAAAAAAAAAACACATAAAGCTTGACAGATTCATCCAAATATTTCCCACACAGAACTCTAGAAAGAATAAAGCCACTGTTTATCATTTAATTAATCAAGATAAGAGCACCAAAACATGCAGTGACTATCAAAAGTTCAGAGACAGGGAACAGCTTGTTTGCCACTGTGGAAGAAGAATAACCCTTTTAAAAAAATAGAAAGACAGATACATACTCCTTGAACCCATGAATGTTGCAAAACTTGAGCAGCACTAAGTCGTTCTTTGGCATCACGAACCAGCAACTTTGAGATGAGATCTTTGGCCTCAGAGGATATATGTGACCAGTCCTTGTCAGGAAATTCATACTTGCCTTCCTGAATGCTCTCAAAAAGTTTGTTCTAGTAAAGGAAAAATTTCTTTAATTTCAATAGCAACTACAGTGCAACCAGAAGACTTCTCGGGTGGGATTCTTCTCACTCAATTTTATCCACCTAATGGAGTAGGTGACAACTGAAACCATCCAGCCTCCTTATGGAGTCAATAGAGAATGACAGGCAGCTCCACAGAGTGATTCAGCGCATCCTAAGATGCAAATAATAAACTGTGTGCTGAAAACACCTTCCCCCCAGCCCCGTAACACTGCACCCAATGTACTCAGTTTTTAGAAAAACTAAATTCAGGCCCTGCGTGGAGACTCTTCTGGGGCTCAACATTCACATGAGGAATTGTGGCCAATACCATAAACTAGATCAATTACAGAATACAGGAGGATTGCGCAGTGGGGGAAGAGGACAAAGAGAAGCTCCGAGATCTCACATCAGGAGGAGAAAGAGGCAGTTGCCAAACCTTACTTTAGAAAGGAATAGCATCCCTCAACTTTTATATTAACATCCTCACTTTTCAGTGACAGCTTATCCTCCCAGATAACTGGTTGGGTTACAGACACGGCTCTTCAGGGCTGGCATTATGGCAAGTCTTACACCTTAAACTCATGGGGCAAACTACACTCTTGCACGTATGCCCAGGTCACGAGCATTCACCTGGCAAACTCTGCAGACTTCTCCTCTGTCCCAGCCACAGTCCGTGCCACAGTTGCCCACAAAAGGGGGGTAACCACTGAGCATGATGTACAGAATCACTCCCAGGCTCCAAAGATCACACCGCTTATCATAAAATGTGGCCTCCTCTGTGAAGACTTCAACCACTTCAGGTGCCATGTATTCTGCAGAACCACACTAGGAAACCGAATTCAAGCAAGTTTCAAAGGGAAGGTCAAAACAAGATTCAGCTTTATCATTCTCTTTACTGCAGGCGGCTGGGTCTAAAAGCAGAATTAGGCATCAGGGACTAATGAAGCTTACTGCTGGCTTTCACCACAGGTCTCATTTTGTTAAGCTAAATCACAACTGCTGCATCCCTCAAAGGTTAAATGGAATTGCCAAGAGCTTCGAAACATTTTATAAGCATACTGCACAGGAAAAAATTAACATGTTTCAGGTATAAGGACTACAGAGACCTAATAGAAGACAAGAGTACCTACTATTCTTTAGCAGAATCACAAGCTATTCCATATGAATCTATGATCCTTTATAGAGGGTCAAAACATTAATTTATGTATTTCAGGTTTTTAAATCTTATTGATTAGTTATCAGGCTTTTCAGAAAGCAAACAAGTATGTCACGGGAGGTGATTTCTATAATAGACTCCTGCAAAACTGTCAGATTTTTCTTTCGCAGTAATGCCAAAAGCGTAACACTGTAGTCTTTCAAACTAATGTGTATCATAAAGCCACACACTGATCACACACTGCACTTAGCTCATCTTAGCTACAGAACCCAAATATGGGGAAATGAACACAAAGCTAAGGTTCAAACTCAGTCCATAAGCACACAAAACACCTCCAACAAAAAGCTTCCGCATTTGACTGGATAAGAGACAAACAGGATCGAGGTGTTACTTTCTGGCCAACAAGAGAACTAACACAATGAGCTCCTGTGCTTTTGTGTATTTGTTCTATGCCTGGGAAACCAAGACAGTATTTACCACACATACACCCGTTTTAAATGAATTATCCACCACTGGGTGTAGTTGCAGTAAGCCCTTTGGAAGCTCTCCTCTGGAGACAAGAAAAATTATTTTATGGTAGAAGAGAAAAAGCATGAAGCCACAGTAGGTCTCTTACCGGCGTTGTTAATTCAGGAGTAGTTATTGGAGTACACGCACTGTTCAGCTTCACCCCACTACCAAGATCAAAGTCACATATTTTTACTGGTGATACCTAAAAACAAGGACAAACCAGTAAGAGGCCCGTAAGACTAGGGCTAATGCAATATACATGAATACAGTGCCACATGGAAAACCCCAGGACAAAAACCAAGTTGTTCTAGCACGAGGACTAGTGAAACCCACTCTCCTGCAGGTATATTCCAATCCTGGCATTTGCCTCCTCTGTCCCAATTACTCCTACATCCCCAGCATCTGGCCCTATTACATTAATTTTTTATTTGGCTAGGCAAGTGCCAGTACACATTGGGGCAGTTTGGGAACTATCCATAAGATGACCAGCCAGCCTGTAAACGTTGCTTGTCCATCTGGGTAGTGCCTCAGAACAGATAAGATGCTAAGTTGTAATTGCCATGCCCTCTCTAAGAACAGATGGCTTTTTATCTCCCAGCCAGATGCACACATTTTTACAGCTCATAGAAGAATTCAGTCTCTTTTGGGCTTCAGTTCTAGTAAATTTAGTTGAAGATTACTAGTGAGTTCAACACGAGGGCTGTCTTTGGAAACCAAGTTAAAAAATACACTTCAGAAGGTTAAGAGACCACAGTAGCACCTTGTCTGGAGATTCGCACAGGATGTTTTCAGGCTTCAGGTCCCTGTGAGCAATACCTAAATAAGAGTACAAACGTTTATTAGAAAAGATACTCTCCTGTTTTATTTCTCATCACCTCTCTTCATTAGAAGGTGGCCTGGAAAATATTCTAGGCCTGAGTTTGCTACGCACTCCCCTCCCTTAATGATAATGACTGCAAATGATAATGATAATGACTGCAAATAACTGATTTCAAAGTGTGTTTGTTAAAAGTCACTGTTGCATCCTGCTATGCCTTTATCATCCTTAAACATACAAGAGAGTCGGTCAAGCAAATAAGAACCTGCTAACACTGGAACATTTTGGCTTAGCCCAAATTAATTATGTTAATTAAAACCAGCTTATTAAGATGACTGACCTGTAGGAAAGTTTACTTGTGTACACAGTTTAGTCAAAAGATTTTTGTGCCTTCTACAGTAAGGTTCATCTCTCTAGAGGGATCAATTGGTGGTTTGCTGAACTCCTACCAGCACAAACAATACCTGAGACACTCTCCCCAGAAAACACCATCCCTTTAACGGAGAGGTACACACTTACTCCTGAAGTAAAATAAAAATTAAAGGGTATGGTTGGAGATGCAGAAGAAAAGGCCAAAGGAGGACAAGCAAAGGGCTTCTACATTCATTCAACTGCTATCAGAATAGGCAAACCCAACAGGGAAACACAAAGTTATCTACCTGTCGAATTTACACACAAAGGTGCTTCTATGCTGTCAAAGCAGTTCTTCAAATACCTAAACACACAATTTCTGGAAGTTCTCCATTTAATACGATCAAACTTAATGGGAAGGCAGAAAACGAGAACCAAAATGAGCAGGGTGGCTGCAATCTGATTGCACTTTAGCTTTGCTTAAAAAAATTACACTTCAAGCACACTTGATACTACTTCAGAGTATCAGAAAAAAAAATATCCCACCAAATTCTAGGTAAGGGAGTTTCTAATGTCTTTTCTTCAGCACGCTCCACAAGACATGACTTAAAATATAACATTAATAGCCTAGCATAGCACCTATCTAAAGGAATCGGAGCTTTCATAATGATGCAAGTTCACGTTGCTTATGCATGGAAGATAGGAAACATGACAAATGAAGATGGCTCGTGCTGACATTTACAGCAAGGCTAACAAAACTCCCAGCAGTTGGCTTGGCTTGCAATGTGAAACCCAACAGCACTTTTTGTATTATAGTTTGAATTCAAATGTCTGATTATATAACATTTTATTTTGCAGTTGCACACAGCGCTGAGAAAAGAAAACAACTGCCTTTAAACACTCCTCCAGTGGATTATTAGCAATAAAGCACACATATCCCAAGTGGGTGTAAGGCGGTATTATGATCCAGCTGAGTTTTAAACTACTCCTGGCAAAAAAATTAGTTGTCCTCATTCAAATTTTTTTAGAGCACCTACCTATAGCACTTCACTGTTAAGCTGCGCAATAAAACTGCTTTCATTTCCTGTTTACTTTAATGTTCTGTATGCTACTTACTAATTATTTTAACATCACACGGAAGAATCATAAAGAGAACAATAAAATGAAAGGGGATGGTGTTGCAGCCGATTCTGCAAGCCAGGTCCCCACTGTATCAATTCACAGCAAACAACAAGAAAGTGAATTGCTGCTCTAAAGCCATTTTAATGACTCACTCCCATCTTGTTTGGGGAAAGGGGAATTAAAACTAAAAGCTGAGAGAGAACTACAGAAAGGTATTAGCTGAGTCGATGTTAAACTTCCTTGAACAGTGTTCAGCTGTTAAGCAATCTACTATTGCCTGAATACATCAAATGCGTATTTCTCCACATGTTCAGCCTAAGCTTCCTGTTCCTTATTTGCCCCGTATCTCAAAGTCTTCTATATCTCTGCAGGTTTAGAGTTATCGCATAGACAGGCTATGAAGATTACCAAGAATCTTAATTCAAACTAAGTTAGTTTCCGCATTCAAATTAACTCCTGATAACATAGTCACAACACGTGACGAGATCCATATTCCTCAAGTTTAGCACTGATTTCATTCCTTATGCATTGCTACACTTCTCTTTTTAAATGGGTTCAACCTGTTGAGGTAGCAATGTTGTGATTCCAACTCAAGCATATAAACCATCCTGTGACTTAGAAGCAAAGCCTGTAATTAAACACTTATTGAACTGGGGCCAGTAGTAAACAACTTAGACAGCAAATGTAGATCTGCTGCGCATCTGTAAAACGTGGCTAATCATAATGGCAAAACGAATGGAGAGAAAAGTTTATCAGAACAAATAACCAATAAACATAGCCTCCAGTTACATGCCTTTCTATTCAGAGGTAGTCACTGTAATCAAATGAAAGCAAGCATTAACTGAAGCTGCTTAATCTATGCAAGACCACATAATCATGACACAGCTTCAAAATCTTTCGTATCATATTCAACACGAACATATACTCTCAGATGACCATAATACACACAGGTATTTCGAAATGAAAGAAAAGCACTCCCAAGTAGAAAAAGCAGCAGGAAAACATTTTAACATAAAAGGAACTCTCTACAAACAGAGCTGCTTTTAAATCTGAGCAAATCCGTAATGAAACGAGGACACTTTCAAACAAGGACTATGGATCACTTCTAGGTCTCTCAACCCAACAGTGGGGGCCTAAATGTGGAGATCAAAAACTCCTACAAACAAAGAGATCCCGTAACCAGCAGAAATTCTGGATAAATGCAGAAAAGCATCTCTGTAGACCCGAAAGAGGAGAAAATTAAGAAGAGTATGAGCTCCCTTTTGAATAACCTTTACATATCGCCTTAGGTAACAAGAACAACCACAGAGATTCAACCCTAATGTTAATTCTCCTTGGATGCCAATTTAACTTTTCTTCTTCAAAAGACTATACCATCTTAACACAGCTGATTACTTAAACTAGCACATTATGAAAATAAGATTATAGAGGAAAACAGCATAAGTCATCTGGCATTGCTGTAAATAGAAATGCTAGCAAAGGCTGACTACTTACAGATAAAATGTGTTCCATAACGTAAGTATACAGTATCAACTAGTAAAGATGAAGACAGCCGCCTTCTCTTACCTTTTGTATGAAGAAAGTCCAGAGCAGAGGCAATATCTCTCACCACTTTGCTAGCTTCTCGTTCATTGAAGTGCTTCCGTTTTTGTATATGGGCCAAGATTGAACCTGTCAGAGTAACAGGTGAAAAGGAAAGCCTTAGTATGAATGCAGCTGAAAAACAGCTTTGTCAATACAAGGATAAAACAATAGCCACAACTAGTCTGCCATAAAGGGAGAATTGATCTCAGTGTAAACAGGGCCAGAGGTAGCTTAGAAAAGTTATTTGCAACTGCCATTCTGTCCTAGTATGTTTACATGGCAGAAACTGAAGTGTCACAATCCCACGTTTTTATATGAAAATAGCCTCAGAAAATAATTTCGAACTAGTACTAAGTATCATGAATCCATAACCTCATTTCTCATATTTTATAACAGCATTTCACAGCAGGCAACTTCTGTGGACTTAACAGAGGAATGACTAAGAAAAAGGTACAACTGAGCAGCTTCAATACTTAGGCACGCTAGAACATAATTTTCAAACACCGCAGCCCAGTTTAGGCACAGCATGAGAGGCAATCACTTTTTACCGTCCCAGCACGACTGGTCTGTTTTCCACACTGTGAACAGTAAAGACTTACTAATAGTACTAGTAAAACTCAAATATCAGCTAAGGATGTACATAGCACTTCAACAAAAACCACCCTTCCCCAGGTCACAGGTGGCCATGCTTGAACTAACCCTTCCTTATTTTGTGTGATGTGACAATTGAATCCCTGCACTGAAAGTCAAGTATACGCATTTTTGCGTCAACACCAGCAAAATAATAACAAAAAAAAAAATCTACCTTTAAATACACATTAAAATTCCTACTGACATCAAGGTAAGGCTCATGCATTTGCCAGGGGACATGAAATCTGACAAAAGACCTCCCGAATATGAGCATACTGAAAGACTGGTAGCTTGCAGGCAGCGCTCCACTGGTATCCCTTTAACAAAGGATAAAGGAAAATTTGATTCCTTATCTTCTTTAAGTGAATTCCATCAATCTTCTCAAAAGATTAAAAGTGTCTTTAAAAAAAAATAATTAAACGTAGTTCACAGCGATCCAAGCCCACTAAATAGCCTTGGTACTGTCTTTCATTTTCTTACTCAGAGAGGTATATTTACAAAAGCAATCAGGCAGAGAAATTTGAGAAGTAACTGACATTTGTTATTAGCCCCCGATACAGTAAACATTTTATATCTCAGGTGATTTCATTTTTATTCTTCAGTTCTAGATGTGGAAGGAAACCTCCCATTCTCTATTGCGGTAATTCTTACTCTTATACCATCAATGCTGCTGCCACTCCTCCACAAGGAGGATTCAGAAAGGAAACAGGAAAGTCAGTCAAAAAGAACAAAGATGGACAAAAGACTCTTTGGATATGCTTTGATATGAAAAGAGACTCCAGATATGCTGTGTCAAATGGGTGAAGGAAGGCCACTTTGGACCAGACTACCAGAATTCAAATACAGAAGGTTTCCCTTGCTGAAAACAATTTCTGGTTTGCCACAGATTTCTTAAGGGCACAGAGTTCAAAGGGTTTTCCTGGTATAGCTGTTCTTTAAAGCTTTAGAAAGTAATAACAGTTCTTGGATGTTTCCATCCCTGTGGAAAAGACCCCAGACTTCGCAGGAAACAATAGAGAGCTACTCGAGGTGCTCATTTCACTCAGCAGGTTTATTTCAGATTACCCTTCTGAATACATCTGATGTTCCAAACTCTCACAGATAAGAATTATATCAATATCAACAAAAACATACTCTACAGACTTTATATTCAGCCCACGTAGAGGAATCCCACAAACAGAAAGACTAGCAGGACACTCCTGCCACAGTTGCTAGCATCTCTTCGGTATTCATCAGAGAGAAAGGATCATAGAGCACCTCACAAAATGCATTTCAGAGGTGGGGGGGGAGAAAAAAAAAAAAAAGGAGGAAAGGACTCTTAAATCAGGCAAGTTCAGTATAGTAAGCTGGATTTTAACACTTTCAATTATAAAATGCTGTCAGGAAACAATATTAAACATCTTCTGCATATCATAGTGAACTGAACACAGCTAAAATGAGAGCAGAGCTCCTTCAGTTACCACAGCTACAGGAAGGCAAAGCAGAAAATGGAAAGCCCCAGCATTGTAAGTAACATCAGTCTCAGATTGGAGTTACTAACGTACTGCTTACATCAGAATCTGTAGTGCATCAGAAGCTGGTCTGACCCCTAATTGCCATTATTTCTTCCTTCAAACCCACTAAAAATGCTGAAATTTTTCAAAGAGAAACCTAGCCTCAGCCTCTCAGCAGCTGTGCAGGTACACTGACAACCATAGTCTCACAGTCAAAGAAGAGGGTTAACTAATGGAAGAATGTGGAGATGGGAAAATAGACAAATGCAGATTCATCCCAGTTGAGCCCTATTACAGCTAATTTGTCAGAGTAGTCTGTGCATTAAGAGGAACAGTGTTAAAGGAAATCAGAATGAAATGATGCAGTAATTTTAGGGGAAGGTAAACAAAAGCTTTCGCTCAAGACAAAAAAACCCCAACCAACACATCCTCCTCTTTTTAAAGAGTTCTGCATCTACACTGAAAGAATTTGCATTTCTTGAACATATGGTTTGCTACTGAAAACCTTGACCAGTGACAACAGATGATGTTCTACGGACAGAAGCACACTCCTTCAGAAACCCAGTTTTTCTTTGAAGGGTGGGACACACTTTTAACTCCTGGTTTTGCACAGCCATACAATTAATGCATACTGTAATTACGTTCAACGCAGACAAACATGAGAAAGTCCACAAAGTGCTTGATGTAGCCTTCTCATTTCCCAGGTGAGTGTTAAATGCTGGAGACCAGTGACCACACAGGCTCACTTGAACGGCCCTCAGACAGCCACAAGCAGACTGCTTCACAACTACAGCAACCTTGGAGAAGCAAGAGGTTTTTCCCAACAGTACATAGTGAACGTCAGGAAAAAAGTCAATCCTCCATCAAAGGAAAATGCTACCAGAGCATATAGATGCTGTACTAAGATCATGAATAATACCCGACATACTGTGTGTCTCCTCCTGCCTGAAGGTACTGTGACCTACTAACTATATTCCAAAGCTTCCATTTTAATAGAGCTGACATTTCCATCGCTTAACTACAAGAATGGGATTGCAAATGTATGACCAAACTCATCAATATCCAAGAATAACCGTACTTCAAGCTTTGTACAGCATTTACTCTACTTCTTTGTCTTAAAATTCTCAAGCATTTAAAATAAGCTCTTCATTTTCTACTTTAAAACACTGAGACAAACAGGACCAAAATGATTCAATGAAGAAAGGCCCAGCTACTGCACTGTACCTCCTCGCAGCTTCTCAAAGACAAGGTAGTATCTTGTGTCATCTTCAAAAAATTCTATTAACTCCAAAATGTTCCTTTAAAAAAAAAAAAAAGAAATAAAGGGGAAATAGAAGAAACAGACACAGAGTGTACACAGAGCTATGAAGAGCTTCAGCATGGATAATTAAGAAGTGCCAGAAGAAACCAAAAATAAAAGTTCTAATTAAATAAGTTGCTTTGGTTGCCTATGGCATTAAAACCACATTTCCAACTCACACTGAAATTTAAGCAGGGGAAACAGGCCAAACACCAAAATCAGACAGGATTGTGAAAGAGTTCTGCTACTGCTCAACTGACAGGAAGATAACTGGTAATAGGTTGCATTTAATAATTTAGAACATCGCATTTGTGCTGAAGGCAAGAAAAAAAAAAAGTTAAAATGGCATTCTTTCTTTCTGGAAATCACAAGGCAGAACACACGGGGCTCGAAGGAGACAGGCATCTGTCAACATGACATTAAATCCAGCGCCTTAGTTACCATTTTTAGACTAACCCACTCCTAGTGTACAGTCTTTGCAGCATAAACACCCCATGATGCCTTGAGAACATCAAATGCGCAAGTTCAGATTTTTCTATCCTTATAGTACACATAAAATTCAAATTCTGCACGTGGTCATAAGAGCTTGAGTTCTTCATCAGTTATGTACTGGATGACTGTATGCTCTTAACCACACACAGAACAAAGATATAATCTGCTCCTCTATAGCACAACTTAAGCCCATGAGTTTGGGAAACAAGTTTGTTTTTAAATTATCTTTAAGTGTTGTCCTAGAAATTTGTAAAAAAGGCTTGATATAAGTTGCACAACTGTAGTATAGCTAACAGCTGTTGTATACATTCTAGATTAACAGATATCTAAAGGAGTAGTTTCAGAATTGTCTTAAACTCATCACAGAGCGTGCTGCCACTGGCTGCGGAGCATTTCCTTCCTTTTCAGACATGACTAGCAGCCTTAAAGTTGCTTCATCCTGTGCCTATGTGAAGTCAGCACACATCCAAATGAAAACTAAATTAGCTTTTGGTTGGTCTAAGAGTTCCAGTGCAAAAGCAGGAAGGCTGACACAAAAAGGAAGACAAATCCACATGAAGGAAAGGAACGGCAAGACTGTTCCATTCAACAGCAGCTGGTTTCAGGTCAGCTTTTGCTGATGGTGAAATCACAGGGGAGAGTGTTAAAATGTTAATTCCTCATTTGGACAAAAGCCATGCATCACTGAAGCACATTCAGGCTACACTGATCTGGTTGCTAATTCAGTTATGGGATTTTTAATTTGTAAATATTTCCCTAAATTCTAAGAGAAGGGGAAATTCTTATTTTGAATAGGTCAAGTCAAAATTTCAACTGGTTTTAAGGAGACTACCGCAAAGCTCCTAACATAGTCACATGTAAGAGGCTTAAAAACTTGAGAAAAATATTCAAGATACTTTAAATAAATAAACACACACACACAAAACACCATACTTACTTGTTACCCTGACACTGGTACAGCGTTTCTATTTCACGAAAAACCCGACTCCGACTATGCCCAGCATTTTTTTCAATGATCTGTGGAAAGAGTTAGAGCTCATATTTGAAAAGTTACTGCAGGAGCTGTGCATGTGGCTCTGGAATTAGATAACTGATCTAAAGCTCGAATCTCAGGCATGCCCACCAGAGAGAAACACTCCAGTTTGGTTTGTTTCTTTAGTTTGTTTTGTCATTTATTTGGTGTCAGCAGAGCTCTGGAAGGCATTCAAAGGACAAGAGAAATGAGGACAGGAAGAAAAGGAAGGAACTAAATCCATGTTACACAGTCACTGACCAGCTACCACAAGCTTTTTCCTGCATCATTTTAACTCTGCAATATGCAGAAAAGGATATCCTTTTGAGCTCTAACAAGAATAGATTTGAGTCACATCAGACACTGAACAGCCAAAAAGAAGGTATTTGTCATTATAGGCATTTAAGTAAAAAGTACTAAATTTACCACAAAATGAGAGTTTGGTTCATAGTGCGAACTCCATGGAGACCCAATAATAGGACGTAACACAATAAAGAAAACATACATTCCATCTCAGAGCCCTTCTGTACTGCCATCAGAAGTCACCTTCCTTCACACACTCTTCAGATTGAAAGACCACAAGGGCTTTCCACAGACACCGAGACTGAATGATTGCTACGTGAATTGAAAGCTCATGACATTACTGCAACTACTACCTCCATCTCTATCCAGTATCTGTTTCTCATTTTTACAGCCAGAGTTCTCCAGTACAACAGGCAACCATTCACCACTACTACATGGGACTTGGTAACTGATCACACCTAAATTTCATCTTCATAATGTAGCGGTTTGTTTATTCCAGACTTTCAGCTTCAACAATTCTACAAAGTACGCACACAATTATAGCAGCTATAGGACTAGATTTTTAAGGGGGCTTAAAATTTTATGCCTATGTTTTTTGCAAAAGATTCAAATATAAAGGTTTCCTATTACTGCTATTTGTGTTTCTAATTAAATGGGGGACTCCGGATAACCACAAATCTGTAAATGGGCCCTAACACTTAATATAATGGTATTACAGAAGATTCACCTCTACCAAAAAAATAAGAGACAGCTTTACATGAACTAACGGCAGTAACTGATGCTCTCTGAACTCTGAGCATCATTCTCAAAAGCTTGTGTATTTGGTAGGCCATGATAGATAATGACTCAGTCTCCTCTTTCATAAGACAAGATAAAAACTGGTAGGACTACAATAAGATCAGGACATAAGAGGAAAGCCTGCCCTGAGATTTAACCATCACACAGTCATTTACTGTTTGTGAATTCTATCTGCTGCTGATATACCAGTTCACTCTGGAGGAATAACACTTAAGATGACATATCTCAACCATTATAAAGCAGGCTCATTTCAAGCATCAAAAATTTTCTAAAAGCTTTTGCTATTGCCCACTTTATTACAGGTTTTCACTGAGATACTAGGAGGGAGAAGACATGTTACAGACAGAACAGATGCTGCTTGTACTCTTTACTTACTTTTACTGCGTAGTCTTTACCAGTTTGGAGGCTGACAGCACCCTGAACTTTGGCATATGCTCCCTCACCAAGCAGCTCTGCAGTCAGCTTGTACAAGTCTGCCGAAGAAATCCAACAGAAAGGACACATTAGCCAAAGCATTTCAGTGAATAATATCAAGACAAGCTATTTATCTGAAGCATGCCTCATATGACAGCAACTAAAAAAATTCCCTTGGTAATGAAGACAGCAAATAGATTTATGCAGTACTAAAGTAGATGTGCCAGCCTTAATTATGCCTCATTTTTCACTTCCCCCCTTCAAGTTCCAGGAAAATTTAAAGTAGACTTCATTCCAGCATCAAAATTACAAGTTTGTTCATACAAGAGACATTTCATATCTCAGCAATTGCCAGGACATCATCCACCTTCCCTGTCCTCATGTAAAACTCAGAACTAATTTTTTGAGGTGGAAAACATTTCACTTTCTGATCAGAAAATGCCTCCTATACAAAAAGCTACTCGTAGAGATAGTGTTTTAAGTATAATTGAAATTTGAGTGCTTAAACCTAGAAGACTTCAAGGTTTAAACTTAGAAGACTGCTACCATCTTGATTTGCAATGCACCTTACAATGCTACTTGCCCACTAAGAAGTTCTATACTGGTCAGTTTTGTCACACTGAACTGTATTTTACCTACAATGCTTTGCAGTATTTGTGCTCACATCTATTCAATCAAAACATTTTGACATCAGCACTGTTTCTACAAGAAAACAAAACAAAACCACCAAACCAAAACACACCGTCAAATTATGAATAGGACTCAGATTTCAACATTAAGAGAAGAAAAAGGGACTGAAGATTGAAACGTGGGGGATAAAGAAAAACAGAAGTGTTAGCTTATAACGTTTGCCAAGAAGCAATGTTTAGCTAAGAGAACTGAGAACAGCAGAGGGAAAACAGACTAGTACAATTAAAAGCTTAGAAGTTGCCACCAACCTTCAAACTTGCCAGGGACATGATCGGTGGCTCTGGTTCTTTTTTTCTTTTTCCTTTTCCCACTGTCTGCTATGGGGAGAGGCTGACTGCTGACCATCTCTGTGTGGCAGAACATAAAGGTGCCTTTAACACACAATCAATTACTTTACTCTAGGTGAAAATAAACATGCTCTTGTTTCTCTTCTTCTCTTCATCACAGGCTGCCATCTCTCCCCCAAATATCAGAGGAAACCTAAAAAGACAATTTGGGTGCTAATTAACAGCTCTGGGGAGGTTTGACCGACAAACGTAAAAAACTGAATCCTCCTCTCACAGCACAAAAAGGCAAAGCATGAAAATAACATTATCAACAATCACCATGAGCTACCCACAACGTAACACATACCCTGATGCAAGACAGGATTTACAGCCCTCACAAAGGGCATTATTCTTTGCGCTATTCTACTGTTTTATAAGTAGATTTTTTTTTCAAGTCATCTTAAGAAAATGAGCTTCCAAAACAGGAGGAAAGTGTGGGGAAATTTGAAACAACCCGGTGAAACAAAGCAACCACAGGAGTTAACAGGTCAAAGGAGCAATCTACTTCAGTTTATGCTGCCAAAAGGCCAGTAAAAACATTTTTCATAGAACCACCATGTGCCTTTCTAAACAACAGATCAGTGGATAACTTACGCTACAAAACAAGCAGTGTTTATAGCATTTGGGTATTTTTTTCCCACATTACTTGCTACAGATATTACAAGAGCTTAGTCAGAGATAACAATTCACTGATGCAAGATAATATGGCAGAAAAAGAAAAAACTCCTCCATATTCTTATAGAAGGCCTCAATAAAAACATTGCCATATGCTTTCTCTGCCAGAGGCTGCTTCATACAGCTGACCTATCTCCAAAAAGGTTAAATGATTCCACACTATACTCACATGAGCACAACATCAGTCACATCTTGCCAAGTTGGCCCTAACAGTTAAAAAATCATGCCTCAAAGTCTCTAAGGCAGTAGCAAAGCACTGCTAAGACATTTTACAGTCAGGAGGATTTCTAAGTAAATTCACAATTAAAGATTTTGTACTACAGAAAAAACTAAATCACTAGAAATAATGTAATTATGGGAACACTGGTAATGAAAGAAGAGCAAGCCCTAAAAACAATGATGTAAAAAAATTTTCTGGCAATTCTCCTTTAACAGAGATCCTTTGTGAATAGCCATTTTTCTGCCTATCACTGTTTCTAAAGTACTCTTAAAACACAGGAGAAGCTCCAAAGCAGAAAATATTACACAACGATCTACTGATACATTAAATACTTTTTCTTTGCTTCATTGTATTTTTCTTGTCAATATCTGTCAGTAATAGCTATTATGAGTGTCACTTAGAACTCACACGTTGTCTGAAAATTTAAGATGTGCTATTTTGAAAGCTCTTTCTCTTTAACAACTTGCTGAAACACTTAAAAATGTATCACTCAAAGCCTCAAGACAATAGTAATTCCTCATTTTCAAGTTTTAAGCAGAATGTGTTAAGAAATCATCACAATGGACGACACACGCGAGTTCTTAAATACAGTAAGAAATAGAAAAACATACATTTTACCAACTTCTGAAGCAACAGCTTCCTTTTAACTCAAACTGACACAGTTTCGAAATTTAAGAGAAGGCTAGCCTTTGACAGCCAAGTTCCATCTCTCCCCTATTTCAATTCAGCCTGCATTAGAAGTTATCCAGAATCAGGATCGAAATGACACATATGAAGCTGCTCAGAGATAGAGCTGATGTGTGTGAAGGAGGTGCTCGATTTCCAGGTGTCAAACAAATCATTTTAATGACCGGGCCTTCTGCATGTCAACAAGTCATACCTAGACAGGTTCTACTTCATTTCAAGTATTACATGGTTTCAGAGCTTGTAACAGACCAAAAATTAGAAAAAAAACAGGAGATGAATCCTGCATCTTAGAACAGCTGACATATTTCTTCACAGCCATCTCCTGCACTCTACCAGTTGGTTATGATATTTACTCTGGTGTTTAATAACTCACTACATTATTTCAATTCCCTTTAGCCTGACTCAATTCCTAAATTACAGAGAACCGCTTCCTTGAAACCAGGAAGTTCACTAGTCATGTATACTGAAACCAAATTACTGAAAAGCTGGTGTTTTCAACCTATAGTCTTGACCAAATTTGCTATGACAGGCAAGAAATGTTTGCTAAATTAGGTTCTTACTACCCTTCTGGTCTGCTGTTTCACATCACTGTGTAGTTTACTTCTGTCAACACAGCTTTTCTTTTAGAGGTATCACAGCTTCATTCTCATTATTCACTTTGTTATAATGAATCAGTACTTAAGTAACAGCTGGTATGACAAGAAAATGCCTTTAGCCCAGCCAAATGCTTTAGAGGTATTTCAAGCTTTCAAAGAAATGCTTGTGCTTCTGTGACCATATGCCAAAGTTTCTGATGACACTGAAAGACAGTGTGCCTAAACCATCCAAGCAATGCTGAGGTGTTTTGCATACTGCAGGACTACCTCTGGTGACAAGGACACCGTGGGCTCTAAGGAAGCTCACCCTCCCAGACGGAAAGGTCAGAGACTGGATGAACTGCTCTAGAGGGAATTGGCCCACGGACACATCAGGTGCAAGACGAATGTCTAACTGTTGTCATTTTAACATGGCCCGAAGCGCTGAACCCCTGCTTCCACCATACCAATTTATCCACCCATTTTATAAACTATTCTGGATGAGTGCAGGGAGGTGGGAGTAGAACACTACTTGGTGGTCAGAGCAGACTAGCCCAACCTTTGATAAAGAGCACTTCTTACATCCCCCTCGACCATAACGGACTCAGACTGTTCTCTGAGAGACTACTGTATGACTAGAAGTCTGACAAAAGCTGAAGAAATAGGGAACAATTCATATTCTGATCTGTACTTTTCTTCCAGCCAGGTTAGGATTATTGTTCACAGATAACGTAACCAAGCAAAATTCATACTGCAAGCAAAAAGAGAGCAAGTTTCTGTCCTAGCTTCAGTCTTGGTGAAGTCCTGTATTTTACTATCATTGTAAATCAGTGGTGAGGCAATATTTAACATACGCATTATTCAGAGCCTGTGTAGGAAGGTACCGTGACAGCCCTTCCCTTTTGCTATTGTGGACTCTACAACTATCTTCAAAAGGGTGAGCAAAACCACTTACCATAAAGAAGACTTGCAAACAATGCCAAGTAGAAAAGGAACAATCACCACAAGTTTAACTTAATCCAGATCTTAAATCACCCTTCATCTTGTTTCCTAACATTCCACATGCAAACATGCCAAAATCCAGTATCCAGACATACCTCCCCTCTAGTTCTAATCTGCTTCCCAAAAGAAAGAACGGTGTATGTAGAAAACAAGCCTATGCATGTACAGGGAGCACTTGGGGAACAGAGTACAGATGCTTTTTTCTATTAAGAAGAAGATACCTTGTTTGCGCGTTCGAATTCAATGGAAGAAAGCAGTTCAAGCAGACAGTCCGGGTACTACCACCTGCTTCAAAACTGGGTCTTGCATGAGCCAGGTTGTTCTGCAGCTGAAAAGGAACACAATCACATTTACATTCAGAAATCACATAAACATTGTTACATACATTTGGGTAGTGCCCAGAGTCTCAAGAGATTGCAAGAACCTGTTGCGCCGGGCTTGATGTGAGCACACAGCAAGAGCACACCCCTGCATTAAAGACTTTATAACTCTTAAGTACGGAATGCAAAAGACAGCATTATTTCCAGTCATTTCAACTGAAGAGAAGACCCCTTCATTACAGTCTTGCAAAAACAATGGAGGGATTTATGGTGTTCATTAGTTCTTGCTGTTATACCATTAGAGAACAATAACAAGTTTAAATATAGAATACAGAATATTACTCTTAATGAACAAGAATTTGTTAAGATTAACACTCTGCCAAGATAGAACACCACAACTACAGCCATAACAGCACCAAGTTAAAGCCTATCTTGAAGGCAGCCAAACAGGCTCCAACAGACCCGGAGCATGAGAAAGCATTTTCCACAACTGAAAATCTTCTGAGAACATGTACTGAATTCACTCCTAGCAAGTGGCAAACAAGACAGTGATGTTCGGATAACACCACATGAAGAAAAGAAGAATCAGGTGCCTCAAATAAAGCCTTCTGTGGTTTCACAGAGGATAGCCACAACCGGGAATTCAATAGATGAAAACAACCCAAAGCTGATGTGCTGGCACAGGATGTTTTCAGACAGCTGCAATTACAAAAATACTACTGTTCCACAGATACTCCAAAAGCAAAGGCTTTTTATTCAGACCAAATAAAAGCCCACCAAGATCTCTGATGAGGCTTCTCCACTTGAGATTTAAAAATACTATTTTGACTAACGGAACAAGAACAGGCAGACCAGTCTGCACCTTCTGAACAGCATCCGACTTCTCTGTTGATTTATACTTATTTTCAAAGCCATTGTTTACTTGCTAACAGCCACCAACAGATTCAATAAAATAGGCATGAGTAAGCCCCTTGATTCCACAAGCATGACATACCTGTGACTCCCAGACTTCAAACGTAAAAGTGCATCCTCAAAACTAAAAAAAAAAGTTAAACCACTTTAGCATTTCAGATATCCAGAGTTTTGGGCAAAGAAACAAAATGGAAACAGATTTCAGTTCATTTTCCTCCCAACTCAGTTGCTCACATCATTCTTGGACCCCTCCTTCTCCAGAAACACTTTGATTCCTGTAGATTTGGCTCATAATGAAACAGGACTCACTCATCAGGTGCTGATTCTGACAAAACCTGATAGTTGCAGAAAGTTCAGAATAATCAAAGCTACATTTATAAAGTGACTACACAGTGATTAATTGTGCTTGTAACGTTACAGATCAAGAGAAACACAATTTGAAGAGGAAGGATGCCCAATTCTTTAGCCCAGCCCTGTGTCAAATCCAGAAGCAGATTATTTTAATATTCACTCTATATTGCCTTAAGTAAGAATATTAATTTAAAATTTTAAGAAGTGAGTACTCTTACAGGTCATTCATCTTTACAGTAATTTGCCATAATTAATTCTTAGCTGTCAGAGTTACCTTCTCACCCACCTAGAAGAAAACTTTTAGTATCATTTAATTCATTCATCTGAATTATCCATGAAGGAAAAGCAACTTGAAAACATTGCAATGTCTTCCCAATAAGATACAGGAGCATTAACATTTTAAAATGAACACCCAAAAGTCCACAGGAAGCCTGAGTGATTCGATTTCATGAAAGAGCAAGTCTGAGAAAAACTATCAATTCTGCCTTGTCACAGGCATTTGTGTAACACCTACATGGCATAACAGCTGATACCACCCTTCTAAAATCCTTCACTCTGTAGAAAAGGTTACAGCAACCTTTTTCTTTACCTCTATACTTCTCTCTGCGATTCCCTTCTGTCACACTTTCAGGAGATCAGAGTCACCTTATCTTCTTTGTACGAAAGTTGCAGAGCCTAGCTTTTCGTACTCTCAGGTAGTCACTTCCCTTGCAAACTAAGCACGGGGTTTCTGAGATTCCGAGCCAAACCCTCCAGCAATGGGTGGATCTCACTTTGCAGGATGGCATATAAAGTTATTTCAGATAGATTCCTCCCACCCCGATTTATTACTTCATGGTGATTACTACTGGGAAAGCAGGGAGAACCTTAATGGAGAGGAGAGCACACAGCATTCATGTCCCTCTCCTGCTGGGGGAAAATAGCATATTTTAGCACACGTGCTGTAGACATGAGATCTTCTGCTGAGGTCTGCCTACGTTTATATAGATGCACATGCATTTCTTTAAAAGCATTAGTTATCACTCAGAATGACAGCAAAAGAACTGTTATCATCCCCACTGGAAAGACAAAGGCAAACAAGACAAGTGTGCTGACCCTGCTATGAGTTAATAAGTAAGGAAAACAAATAAGACTGAAGGTAGCTTAAAAACACACAGTAATCTTTTTAATTTCTTGTTCTAGGACAACATGCCTCTCAGGCAGCCACATGGATGAGTGGACATAATAGGGTGTATTTCACAGGGCTAACAAATAAATGTGAATGGTAAGCCTTGTTGGGAACAGCACGGCATACACACTGGTTATTGCACTAAAGACCATCTTCCCTCCTTCCACATACAGTAGTACAGCCAAACAAGATATTTAATGCTATTAACTACTGTCAAACAATTCATATTAAGAGCTTCCATCACAGTGCAGTAGGAACTTAGCTGCAAAATTATTTTAAACTCCAGATCACTCACATTTTAAATGAGAAAAGTCCTTGCAATAGTACTTTGACTCAACTACTCAAAGCTTCTAATCCCTAGAGCACTTTTAAATTAAGGAGATATACAAGGCAAGTAAGTTCTGAGGGACACTTATTAAACAGTAAGCTGCTTACTCTCTTCTATGTTTGATAGCATCAACAACTCTCAGAAGACTGTCTCTGCATCTCCAATTAGCTCCTCTAACCCCACTCAACTCCTTTGCTAGTTTTCAAGTCTAAACCAAAGAGAAAAACTTATTAGAAGACAAAATTTCATTTCAAACAGATACAAGATAAGCATTTCCTGCTCTTAACTCCACACCCCACAAATGATCAGATATTAAAATTTGTCACTGGAAAAAAAGCTGCACAACATGCTCCCATATTAGCAAGCAGCCTTGTTTGGACAGGTTAATCTGACTAAATGTTTTTTGAAAATTTGAAGCGAGACTGATTTTTCTTCCTTTTTCCCTCCTCTGTAGTTTCAACTCTAAAATTAATAGTCATTAAACTCCATTGCATTTTCACATTTGATGTCACATAAAATTTGTACCCGTGTTCTGACATTTGTTACCAAGAGGGTACTGGAAGGTGAGAGGAAATTCCTCATTGCAGTAAACAGATTTTTTTGAAAGCATTAGGGAGTACTGATACGGCATTCATACCATGAAATAATATCACAATGGACAATACTCAATGTCAAGAAACTTTCAGGTGTCCAAGGCACCCAAATCCACTCTACCTGGAAGGCTGCCAGCATCAAAACCAATTACCTTTAAAACTGCAGTGGAAGAGGTTCAGCTCCGCAAGTGTATTTTGCCTTGCTTCCATCCAGCGCTTGGAAGGCATGAAGAGGAGCACTGTTTTGGAATAAAAAAAAACAAACCAAAAGCAAACTGTAGTTCTTCAAAGTCATCAGAATATATGCTAGCCTTTCCAAGCTAATTGTGGGGCATAAATTTGTATGATAAAGAGGCTTTTATAAGCAGTAAGCTCATAAAAGGAAAAAAAAATATCTAGAGAGTGGTTTATTTCTGAACAAATCTGACACTTTACAAACAAGTGCCAATGGCGTCAGGGGAATGGACTAATTCTTGGCTATCACACTTACTGCTGAAGCTAGTGTGTCTGTTGCTCTTCCCTCTGAACTGCCTCAGAAGGTCACCCTGGTCAGGCCAACAGATACCACAGAGGTGAAGCACGGTTTAAATCTAGATAGATTTTCAGTGTTCCCAGGGGTTCAGAGGTCTCATTGTTTCACGGCAGAAGAAAAACCCAAGAAGAACTAAAAGATTACTTGTGACCTAATCTAGGAACATTTGGCTTTGCCCACTCTTCTTCCACTCCAGCAACATTCTTAACAAAAAGCAGCTGTCGTACGAGTTTATAGACTTACCACTCTTTATTAAAAAACGCACTATGTATGAAATACAGCTGTTTAAGCCGTTGGGGAATAACCACCTCCAAGCAACAGGCAACTCCCACGTCCTTCGGAGAGGGCCCCGACACCCGAAGCTGCCGGCCGGCGGGCTGAAGGCATTTTACCGCCTTCCAGCTGTCCCTAGCCCCCGGCACCACCCCCACAAACCAGGGCCGCCACCGCTCCCCGGCCTTCAAGCGTTTATCCCTCCACACGCCCCGGAGGAGCCCGGGCAAGCCCCGCTGAGGGGACCCGCGCTCGCAGCGGCTCTCGCAGCCACGGACCGCTCCCCCCTCAGGGCTCCCCTCAGCTGACCCAGGCGGGGAAGGCGGCGAGCCGCGTCTCCCCCTCGCCACCGCGCAGCCCTGAGGGACCGCCTCAGCCCCGCCGCCCTCACCTCCATGGCGGCCGCCGGCGTCCCTCGGCGGGGGCGGCGCCGGGCCTCCCGCCCTCCGGCCTGCGGGCTGTGGCGAGGGGGCAGCGCGCATGCGCACGGCACCGCACCCCGGGAAGCGGGCGCGCACCCCGTGTGCGCACGCGCGTCCGGCGAACGCAGCCTCTCGGAGGTCGCGGGCCACCGGGCGCGCATGCGCGGTGGTCTCCTGTCACGGGACTCCTCTAGGGGGACAGGGAAGGGGGGCGTATC